>CM068322.1:29200438-29202938 GCA_034766995.1 Acanthacorydalis orientalis | reverse complement strand
AGGTTTCTTTTCGCATCTAAAATAGATTTTCAGCTGATTCTATAGGAAAAATCGCTAAGAAAAATATATAGTTTTATTTAAACATCAAAATTCTTATATTTTTAAAAAGAAGATACCTTATATAGATACCTTATATCCTATAAGGTTTACATAATAAATCCTAAAAGGTTTCAAATAAAATTAATAATTTATATATATATATATAATTGAGACTTGAATAAATCTAGAGTACGTCCCTGCTTCCGTACCATTCAAGACAAATGGCACATGGAACATAATTATACGATTTTGGATAATCAATTGTTTAAATCATAACCTTCGAGTCAACTTGACACAATGAGTCGTGAGTCAAGTAAAAAGAATGACAGCGATTTTTTTTCTTTCACTTTATACATATCGAAATAAATAAAGATACGATTTCGAAATAATAATCGCCATCACGATTTCGATCCATGTATCAATTCTGTAAAATAGTACTGAATACGCTTTTTTATTATTATCATTAATTTTCGTTGTTGTTCTTTAACATACTTTCAAATTAATTACAGAGACAATCCTTTCAGTGATGTTATTAATAATGTTTATGAGAAGATGTTGAAAGACAATGAAATGCTAATAATGAACATTTCGGTTATGTTTGAGGTCAGTGCGTTGTGTATTAGATGTCGGAATATTGATTTAAATACGCTAACCACAAATATCTGGTTTAAAATGTATGTAATTTGAGTAATTTTGAGTGTTTTCTATTTATGAATAACCTATGATCATCTATGAATAAGCAGAGTTTATTGTACTGGAGTTCAAATATAATATGTTGATGTTGTGGGTTCAAGTTATGAAGTAAAGAAAAATAGATTTATTTAGGTTGTACATTGATTATGTTTTATACAATAGCTAATGTTTTTTTTTTAAATGTCAGATGTATGAATATTGAAGATGCAATTAACATTTTTGTTAATTTAGGTTATTTTAGAATGCTTCATGATTGAATAGTAATCCATATAATCATATTTTTAAAAAATTTGAACATAAACTTATATTCGTATACGAATTACAACAATTTTTTAATAAATAATTTCAATTACTATATAAAAAAATTACTAAAATTTCAATCGCTTATTATGTTCGTATTTTTTTTACATTATATACCTTGTAAATTTATTATTTTAAAGAATATTTTTAATAATTTTAACAATTTATTTAAACCTAAATTTGTTTGAATCTGTATACTTTTTTTAATTTATATTGAACAAAAATATTTTGTAATTAT
Source organism: Acanthacorydalis orientalis (assembly GCA_034766995.1). Classification (NCBI taxonomy): domain Eukaryota; kingdom Metazoa; phylum Arthropoda; class Insecta; order Megaloptera; family Corydalidae; genus Acanthacorydalis; species Acanthacorydalis orientalis. Next base: position 29,201,668 of record CM068322.1, on the reverse strand, counting down.
GTACTTTTGAATTTTTTAAAAAATTTAACTAATCTAATAATAAGATACTTTTTTAATAAAAAAGTGGATAAAAGTTAAATAAATATTTATTAATATTAAACAATCTTTAAAAGCAATGAATAAAAATCATAAATCAAAATTTTCAATTTATTTTCTTTCATTTTAAATATTTGTAAGGTAAAATTTTACATGATTGTCAATAAAATATTATTCATTACTACTACAAAAAACTTTTTGAATTTAAGAAGTCACAATATAGTTTTGCACTATAGTTAAACATTGTTTCGCAAATAAATTTTACACTCACCTCATAAGTCATAAAAAAAATTGATTAAAATTTTCAATAATTGATCAACAAAAACTTTTTTTTCGTTTTTTTTTTACGTATCCACTTATGTAAAAATTAGGTTAATCGTTTATGATTAAATTTTCAAAAAAATGATTATCCATTTTGATAAAATGATTTAATTACCATAACACGTTGCAGCGATAAATTATCCATAATAAATGGCTTACCTCCAAACAATACTACTGTCAAATTACATCTAACAGCTTTACATAAAATATTATAAAAAAAAATGTTAGCAAAACCAAATCGACCTATGTTCTATCAAATAACCTCTGTTTAAGTCTGAATATTCATTTTTTAAAAATATAAAATTTAATCACGATTAAAACTAACTAAAACGAATTTTTATCGAATCAATTTCCATATATTATAAATTATCAATTTATTATTTTATTTTGTATGTAATTAAAAAAAATCAATATTAATTTGCTTAATTGTATGTTATATACTTTTTAGAAAATGCAACTTTTTGAGGAATTTTCTATCTTGTGGATAATGACCTTCTCAGAGACATCATTTCTCTTTATCCTAAAACAAATTCAAGTTAAATATATAATATTGTGTATTCTTGTCAATTTATCTATCTATATCTATATATATATAATTTAAATCAAATTAATTATTTACTTACAAAGTAATCGTTTGACGTTGACCACACTGCACGACATGAATCCTCTTACAACTGGAATGAATCCTGTCAGTGTAATTTATTAAAGTCGTTGTATGACACCAACAGCAATTAATACGGATACGCCCTTATGTCAACAGTTTCTTAAACATTTCCCCTGAATGTGTGTGTAACTGAATACTTTATACAGCCCCGGAGTGGCTTATATTTCTGTCATCGTCCGTACTAGAATTCTACTTAAATGTGAAACATC
>CM068322.1:28757938-29195438 GCA_034766995.1 Acanthacorydalis orientalis | reverse complement strand
ATATTATTATTATTAATATATACAATATTTTATAAATCAATGTCCAAACTTATGAATTATAAGTTTGAGTGATACAAATGGTATTGACATAAGTTATAACATACTAGCATTATTTATATCGATTGTTCTTAAGTGGATTTAAAGGAAAGTTTTAACATTTTTCAACAATAATTTTAAAAATTTTAATATATCAAAAATTGCATTTATTATACAAATGAATTTTTCTCTCACTCCCCAAAAAAAGTTTGTTCAAAAATGTTCAATAAAGTTCAAAAAAATTAATATTTATATTTTTGATTGTTGTTTATCCACATTTCGATGACAAATCAATCATCAAGTACAGAAAATCTATACTCAAACATTTTGTATCTCAGCACAGATTTTTTGGTACTTAATCACTCTGAAAATGAAGATATTACGGTTGAAATGCACATAAAGAACAAGCTAAAATGATAAGTAATAATTTATTAAACATTTTTAATCAGAAAAATATTTGTTTTCTGGTGTGAATGAAAGATTTATTTATGAAAATGTATTTAGTCGCAGAGAGAGAATTGTATTGTCACAATTTTACTGATTGTCCAAATAGAATTATTTTTAATATTTTTGGTTCAAATATTATATTTGAAAATAGTCCCAATCTATTAATTTAAAGCTTAAAAGTAATTTTATTTTTTTATTATTTTTTTGAAAATAAGTATGCAAAACTTTATTTACTCTTATTAATTAAATTATCTATTATACCAGATATTTTTAAAATTAAATATAACTAAATTAAAAATAAATAACAAATATTTTTAAAATACTGTTTTATTTTCTCTTAAATACGTTTTTTTATTATTAAAAATAATTTTATCAATTATGATTGTAAAAATGGTTATTTTATAAATTTAATTGATTGACTTTAATTAAAATTTTAATAAACTATTTAAAAATTCAAAGAACGTTTACATAAATTAATAAAAATAATAGCCTAGAACTGTTCAAAAAATGAGAATAATCCATATTACTCATCTAAACAACATAACATCTTCATCAATTATATGAAATCATACACGCATCATCTCAACACAATGATTCATCTGCTTTGAATTTCTCCTCGAGGCTACATTTAAGAAATTATTTCTAAGAAATATTAAAATTAATCTATAAACGTTACGGAGTCTAATATGTCACTAAAATTAATGAGATGACATATTTAAGTGTTCAGTAAAAACCTTTTCTTCTCCACCGCTCATACAATCGATTAGCTACAGCTGTTTAATAATTTCTCGTCTCCTAATAAAGGAACAGATTATTATATCCGAAACAAATACAATTAATAGATTGAAAGGTACTGGCGGTAGAAACTTTCAGACTTTTTTTAATATCCAAGTTAAAATTGGTTTGTGTTATTAAAAGAATATAAAAAAGTGTTCGTGTACATTGGAATTCTGGAAATGATAGCATCGCCATCTAAATATGCATAACCGACAATGAAAATAACGAATAATGATTTATTGACACATTTTTCATGAGAAAAATGTTTGTAGTTTAAATAATAAGAGAAGAATTTATTTATAAAATGTTCGTATTTGACTATCAATAGAATACAGGAGAAATTTTCAATATATTTTTAAAGCGAAATGTTCCCAAACTTACAATATTTATAACAATATAAAATTATTTATTTTCATGCCTGTGTGTTCGTTTCTGTAACGTTCGCTTCTAGTTTTAGCCGTTATATCACTATTTTTTTATTTGACTACAAGTGGCTTCAGTACTTGTACCATTTTCACTAGTCAGTTATTTGATTTAAAGGGCGTCGATGTCATTGACACAATTTAAAAAAAAAACTAGTTGAAATCTTTGAAATATTTTCATGGTTTTAAAAAATTAAAGAATAACTAAACACGTTTGAAAATTTGTAGATATTTAAAAATATGAACAGCTTATCAAACAAACAAATAAATGCAATTGGCGATTTAATAATTATTAAGTTTACAAAAAATCACATTTTTTTAAATAAAACATGGCTTCAGTAAAATTTCAAAAATTAGATTATTCTACTTGAAAATAATACAAATTGAAAATCAGTCATGTTGAAATGTAAAGAGAGAGAGATTTAAATATTAATATACAAAAAAAATTATACCACAAATGAATCCTTTTTCTAGCATACAAACCATAGTCTACCCCACGCCATCATCTTCAGACAGAAAAAGCAGATTTTTCAGTCTAAAGATTATGGAATCGCTATCGAATTGCACATAAGTAACAATTAAAAATTATCAATAATAATTTATTGAATATTAATGAGCTGAAATTCTTTTTATGACTTGTAGGGTAATTTAGCTACAGTGTCAGAACTGTATTGTAACAGTTACAATAATTATAATCAGATGTTCTGGCTCAATTAATATTTGTATTAAATGGTTAACATATGACAATTTTTTTTACCAAAATATTAAAAGCTTAATTTTTGTAATTTTAAAGAATACTGATTAGAATTACTATAGAAGTTCTTATATTTTTAAAATAAAAGTATAGAATCACACTACAAAAACTCCTCCTTACTCACTATAAAAAAATTTCTTCTCAAAACGTTCAATAATTAATTATCATTCATTTCGCTTGACTTATCTGATTTTTCGATGCTTTGGCGATTTAAAATATAATAAAAGTATTATATTTTTTCACCTGTACTTTATTTTACAAGTCATATTTTTTATACACACAAAAATTATATACATACATACATATATATATATATATATATATATATATATATATATATATATATTACAGGTATAATCAAATATTTTAATATTTAAGAACTTAACTCTTATTTCATTTGAATGAAATAAGTACGTTGTACCACGATTATAATCTATTCCTCTAAAAATAATCTCTTTCAAATGGTAACTGTTTAACATTGGCCAAGTTTTTACAGAAATAGCACAAATGTTCAAAGAAAACATTTATAATAATTATAATTAAACACTCTATCTAAATTAATACGCATTAGCAACAATAAAAATGATCAATAATAGTTTATTAAATATTATTTATCTGAATATTTTTTTTATTATTTATGGAGTAAATTTATCTACAATGTCAAAATTATATTGTAACCTTTATAATAATTATAATCAAACTCTCTGTCTTGATTAATTTATATAAAAGTGCTAACACATTAACAATTCTTCTACCACATTATTTAAAATGTGATTTTTACAATTTTATGACATGCTGATTAGAATTTCTATACAATTTATTATATCTTTGAAATAATGGTATAGAAAACGACACAAAAGTTTAAAGAAAACATTTATAATAATCATAATTAGACACTCTATCTAAATTAATATGTAAAAAAAGAGTTAACTTCTAAAAATGTCTAGCATCACAATATTCAATAATTGCTTTGTATAATTTCATGATTTGGTGGTACTATTTTATATGGAAATTCAAATATCTTTAAAACAAATTTGTAGAAAATTATACAAATATTGTAATGTTAAAAATGATAATTTATCTGTGAAAAATTTAATATTTGAATTGTAATTTTAAGAAATCATAGCAAGAGAGAATTGATTTTATTTATATATCTTAAAATAAAACTTTTATGAAAAGTGTTTATATAAAAAAGTATTTCTTTGATTTACCATTTCTGATATATATATGTGTGTGTGTGTGTAGTGTATTCTCATATCAAGTCAATAAATCTCATTGCATTGTACAAACTCAATCGCCGGTGAAAAGCAAATAAATTCCAAGTTAAGTTAAAATGTACTGACGACACAACAAACAACAATAGGGGTGGCCATCTCGTAAACGTTCGGGACAAAGCGCAATAACAATAAAACACTTGGAGTGTGAAAGTGGATTTCGCGCGTCGGCACCGCGCCTCTGCGGCGCTCCTGTCGACGTCGTCGCGGACGACAAAATGGCCGACGGCGTTTCGTTATCATCTCCGTTCCACCATTTATTCTATCACGCCCGTACGATTTCGACACGGTGTCTATTTGGTATATGATTTTATATACGCATTTTCGTTGTACCGGTTTTGAACATTTTTTATTATACGTTCTTCATCCTCTTTCCGATATTATATGAAATATAGATCGATATTTTTTCGAGTATATGTAAACTGTTTTCTGTTTACGATGAACTATTTACCCCGACTAGCAAATATCTAGATTATAAATCATTTTCTTATATTGAATTTTTTTCACTATATTTCTAACTCTTATATTTTTATATTTTCTGACTTAACTTATATATGAATAATATTAATTTAAAAGTAAACCGAAATTGTTTTCAATAAAAAATGATTTCATTAAAAACAAAAAAAAACTATCTGAGAAAACAATTAGTATATATCATAACCATTTGTTACGATATTTCTATTTTTTATTATTATGATATTTCTATTATTTATTTTTTGTTTAATGCAGATGAAAAATATAGTGCAAATATAAGAAAAGATGAATATTTTTTATCCTTAAAAATGTTTGTCTTAAAAAGATCTATACTAATATTATTCAAAAAACATGAAACATCTTATAATTTTATTAGTTTAATATTTCTTTTTTTTTAAATTATAAAGGTGAATAATAAACATACTTATTAAAATGCATGTTTAGTATTTCTTCTTGTCTGAAAATAAATATTAATAAATTAGACAAACATTAAACAAATCTTCTTTTTTTTTCTTTTGATATTTTCATTATTTTTATAATAACATCCACGTTGAATAATTCAATAATTTTCCATTGATTTAGTTTTACTTATTCCTATTTCTTAGGTTGAAATTTTAAATGAATTATTTTTGTAATCGATATCTTTTTATAAGTGGTTAGTGTTTTTTCCATTTAAATTGGTGTTACAACAATCGAGTACTTATTTTCAATGATTGCTTTTGACTTGAAGTTTAAAATATTTTTACCACAAAATGACTTTTTCATTGTATTATTTTTTCTATGTATATATTCATTATTCTGTGAATCTTGTAACTAATATAAAAGTTTCTTATTCCTGCAAATGATTTCAACTTGTATCATCTTCAGCTGAATTCTCGTGTTTCAAATTTACTTACAGATGCCAAAAATTGAAGAAAACAATTTCAGGAAAGAGAGACTTATACACACAGTATTCATAATAGAATAATTCACAATAAATTCAGATGAAATTCACTGAATTCAAAATATTTTCCATAAAATAACAAAAATTGAACCCAGAATTTTGAGTTACCATAATGATTCAAATTAATTATGAATAAAAGATGCATGTGATTTGATACAATAATGATTAAAATATAGAATGAAGAATTTAGATTTGATTTATTCTTAATAATGATTATAAATTGTATGTGGAATCGAGGTATTGAAGAACTATTAATATAAGAATAAATTAAACATTAATGATTATTCTGTTAGATAATTCAGATGATTACGTTTATACTACAGACAAATAAATCAGTAAAATATTTTTTATCATATCATAGAAAATATATTAATTAATAAAATGCAACTTTGACTTTTTTGAATAAATCTATTTCATTAATTTTTGATTAAACAATTAAAATAAAGAAATATACAAAAACAGAAGTGTTAAAATGGATCGATGTAACAAATTTGATAGACAGAACAATTAGATGAAGAAACAAAACTTAAAAATCTATTATAGCAGTCCGTGTAAGAAATTCACATAAGATACTTGATTTTACGACGTAAAACGTCGACAACATGTCATCTGTACAGATAATAAAAGTAATTGTCCACTCTAGTCAGAAGTTGAACCCGTATTCATTCTATTATACATAGGTGACATTTACCACACCCTCAATTTCATCATGCACGCTCTAGCATGAGACAGAAAAACACTTGCACATAAAACATCGACTAGATTATATGGTACTTGACAACCGCTGTCGTTTACTATTATTATTATTTTCATAATAGTCGAATTCAAGAGTGAATACTTTATATTCTTGTACAAACAAACACAGGCATATATATATATATATATATGTGTGTGTGTGTGTGTGTATGTGTGGGTGGTTAACAACTAATAAATAAAATAATCTAATTTTAATTAAATATTTTATATTACAAATATGTTGTTCTAAACATCAAATTCATCAATTTTTAAAAGACTTGTATTAAATATGTTCGACTCATTATAATATCTGATATTGAGAGAAATTTTTATTATAATTATTATTTATTTTTGAAAATACAGTCTATTATCCACTTATTACAAGGATTCTAAATCTATAACTGATGTTTTTATACATGTGATCCTGTTTCAGTGTTGTTCTCATAGAATTATTTCTTTTGGATCATATAAATTTCTGTTGTCCTCAATATATACTGAGAACGACAGAAAAACATACTTCTTCAAGTAGATTTTATAGATTGATGCTATTCTCTTTAGTGTTTATTTACATAAATTATAATTGAGAGTGTAAAAATTTTAAAAATCTCTCTTGAGATCGATTATAACTATTTTCAAATTTCTTATGTCATCTAAACGCAAGTTTGATGACGATTTTCCTTTTTAAATAAGAGAAAAGAAAAAGGCCATAAGGTAACAAATCAAGTGAATCGAGACATTGATTAAGAACCATAAAATCTTCGGATTCTGAAACTTGAGAAAGACAATGGTTTTACAAATCAGAGCATTTTCATGCAAGAGCAATCAACTGTCTTATTCTTAATATTCTGGACAAACTTTTTAAATTTTAGTAATTTAATGATTCCACACTTTCAAGTTGTAATATGAATCTTTGACTAAGTAGATGGAGATGATTTGTTATTAAATAAGTTAAAAAAAAATTTTAAAGTGTTTGTAGGATTGGAATTTTTTAATATATTTATTTTAAGAATTTTATAACATATTTTCTTCGATTTTCGTAAACTTTTATATTTGATTTGTTTGTCTTCCGTAGATAAATATATATTTTTTAAAATCTGTAATACATATATGAAAAAAAATAATATAAAGCAACCTCCTGTTAGTTTTCAATCATTCCTCGTACATTCTTTTGTTATCAGAGATCGAATAACACAACACATAACAAAATTTCACCGAAAACATCAGCTATAAACATAAAACACAAATACACACACACACAAACACAACACATACATAAACGAACGAAATGCATGCAACGACAACACGGTTAAGAATGGGGCAGAAGGGTGGTCGTAGTAGTATAGCGCGACAAACTATATTTTCGCGGTAGCATAGAGTTGAGGAATGCTCATTTTCTCATCAGAATTAAATCGAGCGGAAAATAACGCCGCGCACGGCACTGTGCTCTGACACTATATAGCGTGGCGTACGGACGAGAGGGATGGTTTTGTGACCGGGCGGATGAGACGTCGACGCTTGTGCGGGGGCGGCGTCGACGAACGCCCCTTCCATCAACCCTTAGCCGTCGTATTGTGTGCACGGCTCGTATACAGAACTGGTGTCATTCTGTCTATTTATTACGGTGTAGACCCGCAACGCGCCCGACTTACTGGAATGGAGCTCTACTTGGAATCAAACACGTTTGGTTTTGCATTCGTTTCAAGTCTAGAAATATTTTTTACGGATAAATACATTTAATTATTAAAATAAATCAACTGATATTACTTCCAACTATGTAAAAAAATAATATCTTCATTTAAATCAATTATTAATTAAAAAATCATCTTGAAGCCCATTCGTCCTTAACTCAAAAATTAAACACTCTAAGTTCATTAACATAAATGATTTTTCTGTACTTAAGTAATCTAAAGATTATACAATCTCCATTGAAGTGTGTACAACTAAGATTCAAATTTGATCCATAATAGTTTATTGAACATTTTTGACCAGAAACATGTTTTTTTGGTTTCCACAGTAAAAGAAAAAATAACTTATGAAAATTACAATACAAATTAGAATGAAATAAAATAAATTTTTCATAAAAAGTCTACCATTCCTAGAAACATTTTTTTAATATGACAGAATAAATAATTAAATTCTCTTAACGTTTATACTAAATAAATAAGATTATGTTTTTATATTGAATATCTATTCAATTCAACTTTATCCTCTTTAATAATAATCTCTTAGCAACATTGATGTCATCAGTATACAAGAAGAAAATACATAATAAAAACTATATCTCAATTGATACTTTCAGTTCCATATAATGAGGCAACCGTGTCACACCCGTGTATAAATAAATATATAAATAATAATAAACATTATGAACTTATTTTGTTAGGAGAAAAAAACCTGTGGATTATTCTAAGGGTACAAAGAATTTAATTTTTACTAATTCTAATCCTTATTTCACCTTAAACAATAAAGCTGTGATTTCAGGAAACAAGAATATAATTAATTTTGAAAACAAAGGTCTTTATGAAAGATTAAATTTTTACTCATCCACTTGTATCATATTTTAATTTGATTTTCAGTCCATAATAATTATTTTTACAAAAATTGAATTATTATTCCATTATTTTTTCTCTCTCTGATTACAATTCATAATGATAGAAATATATAAACCCAGTAATAAGTTAAAAAAAGTTTTATACAAGAAATAGAGCTACTAAATAAACAAAAAAAAAATTATAAACACACAATTACTCGCTGTCTTCAAACATTATTCTGTTTAACACCTATGTTCAATCTATCTTTTCATTTCTCTTCTATCTTTTAAATAAAAATATTTAATATATTTCTATTCACAGTTTTGATGATTCAGGGTTTGAAAAAAATTCATTGGATTTAACTTTGTATGTCATTCTAACCCCACTTAAAATAATTTTCCTCTATTTTTTCATCTAATATTCTTATTTTTTTACAAAAACATTCATGTCAAATAAATCAATTATTTTTCATTGATTTAAATTTTCCTTATTTCTATTCCTTCATTTTAATTTTTGATACTCATTAGTACTTCTTTCTCTTATCTTCTATATTTATATAATTTTTAACATTTAACTTTACTCATCTAAAACTATTTCTATCCTTCTAGTTCTGCAGTAATCATCATTGTGTTAATTTTTAGTAAAATCTCATATTTACTGACTTCATTTCTAGTATTTCTTTTAAAAAATTATTTAAACATTTTATTTCTTAGTTTTCATTTTTATCTCTTCTTATTTAGGTGTATAAAAAATAATGTGTCAATCGAATTTTAATAATAAATTAACATACTTCTAATTCATAGAATAAAAACTTACCAACAATAATTGATTATTAAAAAATAATTGTAAATTAATTAATATTATACTTGTATATGATCAGAGCTCTATTAATTTTTAAAAACATATTTTTAGAATTTTACTACGTCTTATATTTTTTTTATAAATTTTTGATAAACCTTTATTCCAAATATAAAAGTCTTCTATATTATATCAGTAACTAGTCTTTCATTTCATTGTAAAGAAATACATCATATGATTATCTATTCAGTATTTTTAAGATATTATAAATCAAGAATGTATGAAAATGGATCTAAAAATAAAATAGTTTTTAATAGTTCTTATATTACAAATCTGATACAAAAATAAATAATGCCTAGTGTGTCTTCGTCCAACAACAAACCTTTAATCTTTTCAATCTGCTATAAAAGATTCATATTGTAGTATGATTAAAAAGCGACGATACCACAACATAAATTTGTCAAGTCCAATGACCGTTTTATTCAAAACATTCGGCAAGCGTCTTTTATTCAACTCAACACTTATTTCTGTAATAATTTATGATTTAATTTCTGAATAAGAAAAAAACAATTTCTGTATTATACTTTTATAGATTATTTTTAAGTTAGGTTTTTTGTTATTTTCTTATTTTATGTTAAAATACTTTCAGATACTATTAGTTTAAAAAAAATGTTCATATGAAAATGAAATCATTTCAGTAATGATTCAGTTAACATTTTTAATAAACCTGACTCGATCCTCATACTCAACTAACCGTAAAAATTAAAATCAATTATCGCAACATTGACTCACACTTAAATCTCATAAATATTCCATACCAAATTTTCCACCCTCTCGAACATTTCAGATAATAAAACGACCGAGAAGTCGCGCGAAAAAAATCACAACACAACAATCGTGAGACGTTTGAAATCAATTCGCACGTTCGGAATTCCACATAAAATCTTAAACGAATCAACGTTAAAACAGGTCGTGTCGTAAAGTGAGTACCGTTTACGACCACCCGATTGCATAAAGTATCGATGTCGGTGCACGGAACAACCCTCGATTTAATACCGCCGATAAGTGGGGATGTTTGGTTTATAAATGGTGTTGTGTGGGGGTCCGTACCCTTCGCTAATACATATAAATGGTTTCATACGTGCAAGGTCGACTGATCGCCGAGAATTCGTTTAATATTGACGGACACAATAGTGTGTTAATGTTACTAGATATTGATACCATAGTTTTCTTGTTTGCACGTGGAACTGTGTTCACATTAAACATGTGAAAACCACCCTCCTGTTGTCTTATTGTTATTATTTTTATATACAGTTGCACAACACCCTATCCACTATATCTACAGTAGGCACAAACATATTAGTATTGAACAATTGTATCATTTGCACTGGTTATTTGTTCAAGAGATAAATTCATTGCACAGGATTTATTTCATTTAATATAACGATTTCCGAATGATTAATAACATGATCTTTTTTACAACTATTCATTATTTTAACTGCCTCAGATATTTTGTTAATGTTGTGCGTGTCTCAAATAAACATTGTATCACATCCTAATTGAAGAGTTATGTAGGAAAAAGCTATCGGTAAGGTGGGTACCGCATTTGCTGACAATTGATCATAAACGCTTTTGAGTACAAATTTCGAAAGACTGTTTGGATCGATTTAAGAGAGATACGACTGACTTTATCTGGTGATTTGTGACTACAGATGAGACTTGGATTCACCATTATACTTCAGTCAAAACAACAATCAAAACGATTGAAGAATGATGATTCACCGTCACCAAAAAAGCAATCTGTTTTATTCGCTGAAAAAGTGATAACTTCAATTTTTTGAAATACTAAAGGAGTTCTTCCAATTGACTACCTTCCAAAGGGTCAAACGGTTACGAGAGAATATTATGCTATACTTTTGGATCGACTCGATCAAACAATTCGTGAGAAAACACAACGTTTATCAAAGAAAAAAATCATTTCCCATCAGGATAGTGTACGGCCTCATACAAGTGTTATATTCATGGCAAAACTTCCTGAATTGAAATACGATTTGCTGCCCAATTCAATCCATTCTTCAGATTTCACCCTTTTAGATTTCGATCTGTTCCGAAAATTTAAAAAAATCATTGGTGTAAATATGTTTTTCGTTTAGTTTAGTTTTTTGATATTAATTTAATACATGTAAGTCGTTTGATAAGTTTTGTAAATTTCTAAAATGTGGCGCCGCCATTCATTTGGTAACATCACGGCTATCGGTTGCCACTTTTCATACTAACATAGGTGAAATTTCAGCCAGAAACAACACGTTGTTCACGTTCTACAGATGATTGAATCGAGCATTGTAGCAGTGCTGCAAAAATAAAAAAAACGAGTAAGTTTTTTTAAGTCGATTCATCACAATGGGTTAAACATCACTACTTATCTGAGTTGAAGCAGCAGTCAGAGCAGTGGACAACGATTGGTGAAAATGCGCTGAAGAAATCGAAAACAGTTTTGATGGCTGGGAAGGTGATGGCCACTGTTTTTTGCGATTCCCAATGAATCATCCTAATCGATTACTTATCGAAAGCAAAAACGATAACAGGAGCCTATTATGCAACTTTATTGGACCGTTTGAAAGAAGAGCTGAAACAAAAACGACTAAGATTAGCGTACAAAAAATTGATTGTTCACCAGGACAACGCACCGTCTCTCAAATCGACCATCGCAACGGCTAAATTGGACGGGTTAGGCTTCGAATTGATTCCTCATCCATCCAATTCTTCATACCTAGTTCCATGCGACTTCTATATCTTCCCAAACTTGAAAATTTAGCTCAGTGGAAAGAAATTCTCATCGAATGAGTATGTCATCTCTACCGTCAATGTGTATTTTGCAAACTCGCTGAACCGAGTGTAAAGCTCTCAATGGAGATTGTGCTGAGAAATTAAATCGATTTTTTTTCTAAAAAAAACGGTGTTTAACTTGATTTTTACCATACTTATCAAACGACCCACATATAAATATTTTAAAGGTCTTATTTTATTGAAATATTTTTGAATTTCATAAACAAGTTGATTTGATAAAATCATTTTATCAATTTTTAAACTGATTTATACCAAATCAGATCATCTTTGATGCTTTTATGTATATAATTTTTTTTTTTTGATTTTCGAATAATATACCTGTATTAGATGAATAAATGTATAGGTTTTGCTCACAGAATCACGAATAGTATTCTTAGCTTTGGTCTTGACTCACCGATATTGAATATAAAATAATGTAACTATTTAAAAATATCAATCAGCCCGAAGACACATAACACACATATATCAAACAGACAATATCCTGTAATATTACACATATAAAATAGAAGACATTAAAAGTAACAATACTTAAAAACACCTCGCGATCACATTTTTTGACACATCCCGCAAAGAACATAGACCTGTTGACCATAATACAGGACAATGATGTAGGTAAAACCGTGGATTTATAAATGTACATTCGGCCAGACGTGTCGTCGACGGGCGCGCGTTCCGTTCACGGTCCGCGATCGATCCGTGTATTCTTTTGCGCCAGTGTCGGCATCCGTTCACAAAGGAGAAGCCTATTAGTCACACCTGCCAGTAAGCAAAGGTACTTACTTCTCTCATCGAAAACTTACACGTAACGCTCGTTCCGATCTTCTTTCAGCTCTGTCTCGTTCTAGTCAACGGCTCCCTAGCGTTCGACAGATCTCTAGTTGTGCTTGTAGAGGACGATGTGATACTAATTTGAATCGTTTCATTTCGTTTGATTATTACACTGATTCGTATAATGCATCGGAATTTTCATTTGATTAAGATAGTCGGTCGGATCTGATTGAGAATTCGCGAAGCCCGTGTACGATTTGAAACACTATCTTTTTTAGATAATGGATACGTTTGTATAATTGCCACTGCATGGATTCCACTGGATCATATTTTAAAATAAATTTCAGATAATTCATATTTTATAGACTTGTTTATATTCAGACACTCGAACGTAAAATCGCTAGGTTTGAGAAATAATAAATGTTTTTTTTATCAATATATTAATTAGTGTAGAAAATACTTCATATCTGAATTATATTTCAATAAAGTTATTTTTCAATCACTTTTTTTAAACGATTTTTGTTTTCTGAAATTGTTTCTTCTCAGTACAATTCTACTTTAAATAAGTTAGATTGGTAGAAAAATAATTGCGGATTATGACCTTCAAATTCATATACATTTTTTTTAATTGACCATTTTAAGTGGTCCAGAACTGATGGATGACTAACGTTTCAATTTTGTGCAAGCTCTCGAATTGTTATGCGTGGTTTTGATTTAACTGACGCCTTTATTTGGTCGTTATGAACTGAAGAAGGACGTCAGCGACCTTCTTTATCTTTAAGACTCTCGTCCACAGCACGAAATTTTTGAAGCAACCATTCTATCGTACTTTTCTCAACAGTTTCCACACTAAAAGCATAGTTTAGTTTACGACTAGTTTTTTGCTGCTTTACCACCCGTTTCGAACCCACAAAAAATGCTCTTTTTTGCGTCTGTTCCATCTTTAATTCAATTGTTAAATTTGAAGTGAAATTAATAACAGAGTGCTTCATGTCGTATCGAAATATTTCGAGAGCCCTGTTTCGGTACAAAACGGAACGATTTGTAGTATAAAAACGCCCATTTAAATCGCTCTGGTGTTCGTTATTCGGTAGCCCTTAATTACAGTCACTTATGTAGAGTAAAAGTGCAGAAGGGAAAAAAGACATCGTTGTACTATTACAGTTTGATGTACGACAGAGAGCACTATAAAGTCGATTTTACTGAAATACAGACCGAAAAATGCATCTTAAAATGATATTAACATGAACACGATAAAATGATACTTTCATTGAAAAAAAATTAAAGTTCGTACCAAGAATACAAAAACTGTAATTATTTTCCTATTAACCTAATATAATCAACCTAAATATTATATAATAATAACACAAACAAAACTAGCAGTTTATATTTTTGAAATGCATAAATTAGTCATTTTTAAATTTCTCACTCATGCTGATTAAATAGTAGGTAGCAGCTGAAAAACTTACACTGAAAATTTTCACAAGTACATATTATATAAATAAAATCATACATTTAAGTAAACGGAACTGCACCTGTCACTGAGAAGTACGTTTTATAATTTAATTTCGTTAACAATCCATCTAAGTAATATAAAATTTTACTATCCACAGTCACCTTTCGATTTTTTATGCAGATACTTTTATAATAATAAAAATATTGTCGGTTATAAAGTTTTATGGATAATTGTTTTCATAGAAACTTTACAAGTATAGATTCGAACTGATAACCAGTTGGTTTCTAATAAACTCTATTTTATTACAATATTAATATTAGAATCTCACTTTTTCTTATAGATTGTTATTTATTTATATAACATTTTTTACTGTTTGTATGATTAAATTTAATTTTTTTATTAGTTTATAAAAATATGAAAATGTTTAATATCAATTCATCATTTATTAAATCACCGTAACATTTTCAGATTTTAAATTTTCAGTTTAAACTGTCATGTAGATTATTACTTATCCAAATTTTGAAACAGACTTCTTTGATTTCATCACTTTTATTCATTAATTTATTTTAGAATATTACAAACATGAAAATTCGATAAGTATTCATAATATAGTTTTAGCAATGAAGATAAATTAACTTTCAGAAATAATTGTTTCATTCTATCTTTAAAACATGATTTTTTTCTGATGAAAAATATTCAATAATTAAATTTATATATTCTGCCTTAAAATTCAATTCATAAAGAGTATTTTTTTATTCTTGAATAAATATTACGATTTACATTCTTATATTTTTGATATAAAAATAATTTATAAAGTGGAAAAGGGGCTTCTTTAAAAAAATTTAAATGTTTAATAGAAATACTGTTTTTTTTTTGTAGCATGGATATACAGTATTTAATTTAATTTCTTATTATAAGATATATGTTTTTAAATTTTTATCTGTTTTATATAATTTAAAATTTAGTTGTCAGAAAAATAACTTTGATTTATTTAACAATCTACTTAAATTCATTAAATGTCTATATAAAAAGATACAAAAATGCTCTTGTTTTAATTCGAAATTCCAATCGCTTGACATTAAATTGAAACATCAAATTAAGTACTTTTTATATAAAAAATTAATTGAAGTGACAGAAAACTTGAACTGTACGTACACAAAATAAACGTTTGACAGCGCTCGTACCATGACAGTTTCTTGTCAAAAATTTCAACAGCCATATAACTGTGTGCATTCAATGCTCAACTGATTTATAACACATCAAATTTACATATACATTTTTTTTAATTTTTACAGTAATTTACAACAAAATGAAAATTCATGTTCGAATCCCGTTAAAATTACTTTCTAGTGGAAAAGTTTTTTATAGACAGACTTGTGGTAAATTTGACATAGTTTGTAGAATATTATAATTAAAATATGTTATAACTAATGCAGTTTGGATTTAAATATAATTTTTTTCTATACGGTTTTTCTATATTTTTTTATTTAATTTTATTTTTAATCATTATCATAGTTGAAAATTAATTAAGATACGTTAATGATAAATAATATTAAAGAAAAATTAAAACTAGCACGTTTTAAACACAATTATATATTACAATTTTAATTCTAGCCCCGGCATTGTATTTAATAATTCATTTAAGTAATGATTTTCCTGGAAATATAACTTATATAACTTAATAACAATGATTTTAAAATTTATTATTCACATAGGAATTCTATTTTTGTCCAGTAAATCACAGAAAAATTTTCTTGTATACATATTTATATATATATATATATATATATATATGTGTGTATGTATATATATATATATATACATACATATATATATATATGTGTGTGTGTGTATGTATGTATGTATGTATATATATATATATATATATATATACATACAAGGTATAAAAACAGATGCCATATTATTCAGAGGATGATGGAATCCCTATCGAATTGCACATAAAAAAAACAATAAAAAATCAACAATAATGATTTATTAAAAATATATTTAATTAGAAACAAAATTGTGGTTTGTGGGATGAAAAAAAATAATTCATTTCAGAGAGGAAATATTGTTATAAGATTTTTGGTATCCAAATGTATCACGGTTCTAAATCATTGTCAGATTTTTCATCTTTTGATTACTTTTTATTCTCTTAATTTAAATAATAAATAAATATACTCGTTTTACAAGATTATAAACGTTTATAAATGGTTCTAATTTCCTAACTTATGGGTTATATTATATTAAGTAAGTGACCATTTAAGATATCACAGCTTAATTGTTAATCGAAATAATAGAAAGAGAATGGAGTAAGCTTCGAAAAGTATGTGTATATATATATATATATATATATACACGTATGTCTGTGTGTGTGTAAAGCTATGATCAATCATTTAATAGCTATAAGATCCTGATTTCGATAATATTTACTCATGATATATGGATAAAACAAAATTAAATATCTGAAGTTCCAAATCTTGAAATCTCAACTGTTATTTGAGATAGAGGTATGCAACTTGTACAGATTGAAAAAGTATCTAGTCAGCTCTCTAAAATAATTATAAAATATGCCTCTTTGGGATTAATGAGCTGCAAGTCCTTGAACATCACCAAATTTGAATAAAAACCTTGAATAAACACTAAGCAGTAGTTTTCACAATATAAATTTTTATGCACATTGAAGCTTTGAAAATGATCTGAAAAATAATCGATAATGATTGATTGAATATGTTGGATTAGAATTTTTTTACTGTTTGTGGAATGGAAAAAAAATCATTAGTGAAAACATTAGTTGTGTTACTCAAAGTACTGATTCAATTTTTCATTAATAATTCAATTAGTCGAATCTATAACCATTCAAAAACTTAAATCCCATTCATGAACCTCAATATATCACCAGATATTTTTTTTAAATTATCCGATTTACCTATCCAAGAAAAATGTATTTCTCGATATGATTGTATACACTTTCAATGAAATTAAAATCGTTAAACAGTTTTATTTCATTGGAAAACATATTCATTGTCACGACCATTTCGTAATCAATGAACAGGTCAAGTATTAAAAAATGTTTACATTTTTTTCTCCGAAACGTATTACCTTTTTATCAACAATAATAAAATATTAATTTTGTATTATATCAAAATAATTAAAAAACGGTTACCAAAATCGTAAAAGATAAAAAAATATATAACTTTCGATGTATAAAAAGAAACATATTTTTAATATTAATAGATGTAATCGATAAAATATTACACATTCGTTTTAATAGACTTGATATTAGTTTTATGATTATGCTTTAGATAACTCATTAAATCAATTGAAAATTGATTTTTGTTAATAGATCTTTTATATATATATATATATATATATATATATATATATGTAAGTATATGTATGAATTACATTTTATAACTGAAAGTGTCATAAAAAAATAAATAAATAAAACGGTAAGAAAAGAGATAGAAACGTCACGCATGGTGTGACTGAGCCATAAAACATTCATCGCGCGACATAAAATGTATGTTATTTTCACTAGTTTGACTGTCAACTGTTATGCTAATTTAACCTATTAAAATAACACATTTTAAATTTAGAACCTGGCCAGTCAGTCAGGCTTCGGCCTGCTTGAAATTTTCATTTTAATAGAAGTGTGTGCGTACTTGTGTATATATTTATGTATGCATACGAACACACATGTCTATAAATCCGTGTGTGTGTACGTTCTTGCAGTCCATAAGAGCTCATACATATAATTAAGTTTATGTTTTAGTAAATTGCTTAATGTATTTATGAC
Organism: Acanthacorydalis orientalis; assembly: GCA_034766995.1. Lineage (NCBI taxonomy): Eukaryota > Metazoa > Arthropoda > Insecta > Megaloptera > Corydalidae > Acanthacorydalis > Acanthacorydalis orientalis. Next base: position 29,177,377 of record CM068322.1, on the reverse strand, counting down.
CATGAAACAAATTAAGAGATTCACTAATGCAATATAATACGATTCAACCGTTCTTGATGACAAATTCCAACATTTATTCTTTTATTATTTTGGAATGACATTCTGTTTCAGGTTTTATGGAAGTTGAAACCGTAAATTGTCGGTACTGTACCTTTAAAACATACCACGATACACACATACATATATATGCATATATATATAGAGAGAGAGATAATATTATATGTATATATATCTATAAAGAGAGAAAGAGAATATTAATACTTATCTATTTCTATGATCAAAAGTTTTTCTTCTATAATAAGTACTGCAGCCCAGAAACTAATATAATAAATTTATTACAAATGAGAGGTAGATTTTTTTAATAATCAACCAAAGTAGATATTTTTCTATACTTTAGCGCTCTGAAGTAATAATTTGAGGATTTATTTTAAAATAAGAGTTTTCATTCTATGAAGTGAATAATTAAAAAATAAATTATCTGAAGTTATTATATATATATATATATAATATTAATCACTTTCCCACGTGTAACCATACATAATAATCCATCAATGTGACTTGGCTATCGTATTCTATATAACAGGTAGGCTGAAAAATTCGTAGGCTTGCATAGAAAAAAATTTTTTTTTGATAGAATTTGATTTTATTATTCAATATAGTTCCCTTCGAGAGCGATACAACGATTATAGCGGTCATACAATTTTTCGATACCATTTTTATAATACGATTTGTCTTTAGCCTCAAAATAGGCTTCAGTTTCGGCGATTACCTCTTCATCGGAGCAAAATTTCCGTCCAGCGAGCATCCTCTTGAGGTCTGAGAACAGAAAAAAGTCGCTGGGGGCCAGAGCTTCGGCCAAAAATTCGGATTTATTACGATTGAACAGCTCCAAACACTCCTTAGAATCATCGATTCGTTGTTGTTTTTGGTCGATTGTGAGCTCGCGCGGCACCCACTTTGAACAGAGCTTTCGCATATCCAAATATTCATGCACGATATGACCAACACGTTCCTTTGATATCTTTAGGGTCTCAGCTATCTCAATCAACTTCACTTTACGGTTATCAAAAATTATTTTGTGGACTTTTTTGATGTTTTCGTCGGTAACAGCCTCTTTGGGGCGTCCACTGCGTGCATCGTCCTCGGTGCTCATTTCGCCTCGTTTAAATTGAGCAAACCACTTCTCTACGGTTGATTTTCCTGGTGCAGAGTCCGAATAATGTTTATTAAGCCAAGCCTTGGTTTCAACAGTATTTTTTTTCGCCAAAAAGCAATGCTTTATTAACACACGAAATTCCTTTTTATCCATTTTTTCAAGGTAACAAAAGTTCTTTCACTAAAAATGCTATAACTCAGATACTAATAGTGCAACAGCTGTCAAATTTATACAAGCGTCTTTTGAAGGTTAGGGCTAACGAAAAATCATATGGATTTGATACTAGTAGCGCCATTTGTGTGTCAGCCTACGGACTTTTCAGCCCACCTGTTAACTGTAATTTGTTAAGTCATTGCAATGCACATAATTATGTATTACTTATCACAATTCATTTTATATATTTATAAATAGATTCCGTGTGATTAAGACAATTCAATGTCAATGTAAGTCAAAAACTCGTTGTCATCGGCAATACCGTTAACCTTGTCTAACTCGTTACAAATATCAATTGTCATAACAATCATAAATTGCATTCTTTATAACTAGTTAACGATAATTTGATAATTGTAATTGAAATTAATTGCCAGATTTGTTTTCGACCTTATCAGTTATTGAAGTAATAAATAATATAATGATTTTTTTATTACATTGATGTCATTTATATGTCTGAATTCAATTAATATTATAATATATATAATTGTAAATAGTGAATAGTACAATAAAAAAAGGTACTGACATTATTATTTAATATGATTTGTGTAGTTTAGACCGAATAGTTTGATTAGTAATGGAAAAAATGCTAATGCAACCAGTAAAATCATAATTAAAATGAAAACTAGTAAGTAAAATGTAGTTTAGGTTTATGAATACAAAAACTATTAAATCTCTAGTTGTTACTGTAAATTAATAAACGATTAAAATCTATTATTAGCCAGACCAAAAATAAATTTGACTATAAATATGAAATTAGTAAAAGGAAATATTTTAAGAAAAAACTTAATTCTGTATCAATATAGTACTTCCTTGATTATTGATAATATTTCAGTAGAGTTATTTATTATATTTAAATTTAAAATTTATACAAAATAACTGTCAACTTTCTATCATTTTACTCAAAATGTTAAACTTATATTCACTCGATTAAAAAATAAAAGAAATATTAAAAGCTTTATAACGGTATTGGAATATTTCATTTTTGTGCTGATTAATATACTATTTTTTTTATAAACACCGTTTATTTATTTGAATAAATGAGTGGATAGAACAAAAGATTTTTCTTCTATAAATCGTCCATATATTAGAAGATTGGAAACATTTTTAAATATTCCAATTTCATAAAAACCAGCAATTTCATTTATTATTTAAATTTATTTTGACAACAAAAAATATTCTATTTTAAAAATTATAACGATTAGTGGAATGATAAAGGATTATAATAATTTAAGCACTAAAATCCTTATGAATATTTTTTTTTCATAAATTATTTCGCATCCTACAAACAACAAAGGTTTTTTTCTGATCAAAATGTACAATAAATATTTCTTATACGTATTTCAATTGAGATTCCATCATTTTCAAAGTGTTAGGATACAAAAAATCTTCTAAATTTATTTACAAAATTTATGTTACAAATATTATTCTTATTTATATCAAATAAGATATAGTTTTATATGAACAGTTATCTAAAAATATTTTTTTGAATCTTTTTTATGATTTTACTTATTTCATAGTTTTATAATTTTCTAAAAAAATTCAATCTGGTAAAATCAATAACTAATCAATTCGTTATTTTATTTACTTTTTTAATTCTGATCAATTTTTTCCACTAAATTGTATTCACTTCTAGATGTATAAACAAGTTTAGCCATTTAAATACAATAATAATTGTAAATACATCTACTCAGGGTAACAAATTTGATGAAAAAGATTTCAAAAAACTATTCTTTTATTATGTTTTTATATACTTTTTTTAAAAACATTTCATACTGAAAAATGTGATTGTTAATATCAATCATCTGTTCATAATAATTACAAATACGTCAAATTAAGAGTTCAAATATGATTTCAGATCTTTCAAAAATGAACAATTATTGTTTTCTAATTTTTCTCTTAAATCTATGCTTGAAGATTGGTTGGTTATTTGGGATTTAAAAGCGCGTCGACATCTTATGTAATTAAGGCTTGATATATGTTCAAAGGCTTTTATTAGTAAAGGTAATGGATTTAATATACAGTGATCCAGTTTATTCAGGCACGAGAGCCTGCGTAAACATATTCACATTCATGTATCCACTTTGTGTGTTTACCTAATTTAATTTTAAATGCTGATCATTCTTTCTATAAAAATGAAGAACATTCTATCATTTAACAGAAATAATTCCAACAATACTTAATACCCTACAAGTAATTTAAATATAAAAGCCAAAGTTACAAGTTTTATTTGATCCTCTCGAGTTATTGAATCATTTCTCTTCATCTGTCGAAGTTAAAATATCAAATTCATAATATCTATAATCTAATCTGAAATTTCATGATTTCAAAAATGAAGTAACTGTTAAATCCAAGTACTTGATTACTGAAAAAGATACACAAATGTTTCTAATTTATTTAAACAATTATTTCATTTTTGAGATCATGATAGAACAGATTAGATTATAGAAAGAGGAAACAATTGTGTATCTTAGTACAGAAGTACTTGGATTTGATTCTTCTCACTGCTTGCAATATATGAAAATATTTCAGTTAATTTTATCAACAGAAAAATAGCAAATAAATCAAATGAGAAAATATTTACAAATTAATTGATAATTTACATTACTTTAAGATTTTTTTATAAAATTATATTGTACAATCTTTTTATTTTTAAATTGTTTTTATTACAATGTATGTATAAATTAATTTGAAACAACTAATTTAGAAATTGTTTTTATATAACATATGTTTTATATGATTTAATTAAGAACACTGTACAAAAAACGAAATAAAACAGTTGTATGTTTATATATATATGTATGTATGTATATGTATATATTTATGTACAAATGATTGAGTATTTATTTCTGTGTGTATATTGTAAAAAAATTAATTAACGAACAATAAAATCAATTTGCTACAAAAAGTGAACGAATATTTTAACGAACGTAATTTAATAACTGAAAAAAACGTAATCTATTTTGTTTGCGGTGAACGGATATTTACGATACGAACTACTAAAATTAAAATTACAAAATTTTAACAAAACAAAATACGATTCTTATTCACACACACATACGTATACATGAACATTCTCTTTTCGAATTAGACACTTTCTACAAAACAAAACCATAAAACAGTTAATCAAACAACACAATCACCTAACAGTTACTCATTGTAAAACCGTAATTACACCAAAATTAACATCCTATTTCTTTCGCAGATGGTCAAAACAGTCACCTGAATCTATTCAACAATCGACAGCAGCCGAAAAAGAAGCGGAAGTCTCGAACGGCATTTACAAACCACCAAATATTCGAGCTAGAGAAACGGTTCTTGTATCAGAAATATCTGAGTCCGGCCGACCGGGATGAGATTGCCGCATCGTTGGGGCTCAGCAACGCTCAAGTGATCACGTGGTTCCAAAACAGACGCGCTAAATTGAAACGCGACATGGAGGAATTGAAGAAAGATGTCGAGAGTGCTAAGATGTTGTCGGCGCATAAGAGTTTTTTAGAAAACGTACAGGATTTAGGGATCCTGAAAAAGAAAGCTATGGTCAACATGCAAGAGGAATGTCCAAAGAATTTGGTTATAGCGCATGAAAAGTAGGGATTTACATTTAATGTTGTCATTGTGGAAGTTTTCGATTTATCTTGTTTCATCTGGAAATGGAAATTTTATATTTAATAATATCTCTCTGTATTAAAAAAGTAAACGATTGTACGACCTGTATAAATATATAATTGATAAACAATTTACAGAATTAAGATTAGAATTATTAGCAATATTTCCATACCGGATAAAACTGAAAAGAAAACATTTCACATTGAATGTTATTCAACTTGGATCTATTCTTATAAAATATTTTAATAATATTTACCTTATATTCAGTATGCAGAAGTTGACAAGATTTTAAAGATGCCAGACAACTGTCCTCGGGAGAGAAATGCTTTCAAAAGAAATACTTGTATAAACTTCACATCTAGATCTTCGAGTGATTAATCGTATTTTGTTTATCATGATTTGGATAAGATGACAGTATTTTTAAACTAGTTTTAATTCAATGTCTTTCTATAAAAAAAAAACATATATTTAATTTTAAATATTTATTGAACATTTGTTACAAGAATGCTTTACAAATATTCGAGCCGTTTAACTCGTCTTCAGATCTATGTAGGTGAAACGTAATTGACAGTTAAGAAACGAGATACGGATGAATCTTTTTTATACCAAAATGAAATCTTTATTAAAAAAATGTGTACAAGTAAAAGTGAAAGATTGAAAATATCAGTAAGTTTTTTAATATTGATTGAAATTAATTACACATCTTATGTTCACATTATTAATTATATTCTTTTTAATCAACTGAAATAACGTTAAATATAAAAAAAATGTTAAAAAATATTTTAATGTATTCAAAAATATATAAAAATATTTTTTATACAATCTTAACTTATTTTATTCAAATAATTTCTTCAATAAAGACCTTAAACTTTCATTAATTGAAATTTCACTTATGAAATATATTGAAGATCTCAATCAGTCATAATACAACACATTAAATATCTTATATAACATTTTAATTATTTAAATTATATGCTTGGTTATTAATTAATGAATAGTTTAAAAATACTGTATATATAATATTAATCATTTTTGTTATATATATATATATATATATATATATATATATATATATATATACAAATAGTATTGATCCAAGTCTTGAAAATTAGAAATATACTTATTTTTGTGATTATATAAATTTTATTAATTTTAACGAAGGGCAACGAATGTATATAATGTACAAAGAAGTCATTATAAGATAGTTTAATGTAAAATTGATGTACAATTTCATAGATTTTAAATATTTAATAATACTAGATTAAAGAAAATTGAAGAAAATGTGTTTCTAGTAAAATAAATGTACAGTGAATTAAAGATCAATCGAATTCGTTTCAGTATTCTTTTGAAAATCTAAAAAAGATAGTACAGAAATTTCGGTAAACTTATCTGAATAATATTTTATTTTTATTTATTTAAACAGAAATGATTGTGAAGACAGGTAAAAGGTATAACAGAAAAAGGTGATTGTTGAAATTTAAAATGTGGATTTTTATTAAATGAATGTTTTTTTTCAGATTGTTTTAAAGAAAAAATTAATGCAAAATTCTTCATCTTTAATGAAAGTACAATGACTTTCTTGAATTTATATCAATTATGATTCTCAATATTTAAAAAAATATTCAATTGAAAATGGATTGGATGATCGAATCAAATATATTTGATTGAAAAATATATTCAGTTGTATTTATTAAAATATATTTTAAATAATTCAACATTTCAAATGAAGGAAAAGAGTGAATATCTTCAGTTTAAAAAATTGGAATTCAACGATTTTAATTAAAATGTAAATAAAATTTTATTTAAAAAAATAAAAAAAATCAATTAAAATTTAATAAAACTGTATTATTGCATTTAATATATTTTTATATTTAAAAATTGAAATAATCTCTATGATCTCTTTTTATTTACTTAATTATCTACAGTACTTATTTTTTATTTAGTATTTAATTAAAAGATCTTATAAAAAAATGTTCCTTCTTTTGTATTAATTTTTGTTTAGTATTTTTTTTGGAATAATCTTTGATTGTTTAATTCAATATGTATTTATTGTTTAATCCTATATTCTTTTAAATCCACACTAATTTTTAGCATTGTTGCTAAATTCACTTCCACTCCCTCTTTAAAAAAACATTTTTCTAATTAAAAATATTCAATAATTAATTATTTAATAATTAATAGTTATACAGATAAAATATCTGAATATTTGAATTCAAATCTAATTTATACTCAAAAAACATACAGAACCTAACATATCCGACATAAAAATACAACCTTTCACATATGAATTGTCTTTGTATGAATGTTATACTTCGAATTAAATTATATTATTATTTTTATACATTTAAATAGTTTTATACAAAAAAATATTAGAATGTTGAAATCTACTTTTCAATTTAACTGCAGGTTATAGAAACAAAATGAAATGCATTTTAATAAAATTTCTGTCAGAGTTAATTTATTTCTTATAAAGTACATTGGTCGATTTATATTTAATTTTTATTCCATATAACAAATTTATGTTATTTTACATGAGAAGTATTACATTCATGTATGTTAATATTCGTACTTAAACAAATTATTAAATTATGTTAAAGTAAGGAGATTTTTTTTTGTTTAAATAAAATAATTACAATTTATTAACCTAATTGCATTTGTCAACTATTGACACAAACTTGAAAAGTATTTTCTAAAATCGATTGTATTCAGTTTCTAACAATCAGTGAACATTGAGGAAGCTAATCGAGATTTATTTATTTATAGAAACTCTAAAAACGAAATATCATTATCTTCAACACTATTTCTTTTTTATAGTTAAAACATTGTGGTTAATTTCAGTTTTTCAAATAAATGTTTCTTTCATCTCACAAGTTACAACCATTTTTCTGAACCAAAATGTTGAATAAATGATTATTTACTCGACTTTTCTATATATTATCTCACTGAGAATGATGACATTACCATTTAAATGCATTTAAGAAACTAATAAAATTAACAATAATTATTTATTGAACTTTTATAATTAAATATTTTTTTTTGATCTATTGCTTAGTTTTTTTTTGACAACAAAATAATTATTTTGACAAATTAAAATTAGTATTATACATACAATGATTTTATTTGTTATATTTAGGAATATATTAGCAAATATATATGATTTTTCAAAGTAGAAATTACCATAAAAAATCTTAATGCATTTTAGACCTGAAACGAAATCTAACTCAAGACAAAATGAAGAAATATTAAAAAGTTTACGGATTTATTTAAATGAAATGATTATAAAAGATTTATAAATCTATAAAATATTGTTTTTAAATCGAAAATTTAACTATTATGATGTTAAACAAAAATCAGTTTTTGATATTCTTGATTAATATTAAACCCTGATCAAGTCTTATTTATTTTAATTAATAATATAATCATATATATATATACATATATATATATATATATGTGTGTGTGTGTGTGTGTGTGTGTGTATGTGCATGTTTATGTTTATATGAAGAGAATGAATAATACAACTAGCGACCTGTGTTTAATACCTAATTACTTTTAATTCATAAAGATATAACGTACTTTTTTTCGTTAATGACTGCTTCAGTCAGTACTAGTACATATGCCGATAATTAAAATTCCATGTAAGCCTTTGCATTGTCTACACTTGCATTACTTTTCCGAGAAATGCCAAGGAACGTTGTCAGTTTTTCAATAAAGAATTTCGTTAGCAAAGATTGATTTTTTGAAAGCAGTTGTTCACCTTTTTTCATGAGCAAAGAATTAAATATAATCGATGTTCTCAGAAACAATGGACCAGTTTTTTAATTTAAATCTCGTTATTAATTAAATATATTTTATAGAAAACGATCCGAAACAAATTTTCATTTTTAAAACATCGATTCTTTTCTTAATAATCAGTTTTTTTCGATTATGATTATAGAAAAAAGCCAAATAACATAATTTAAAAATTAATTAGAAATCAGGTCACATATTTTATTCAGAAATCTCGTGCAGAGAGTTTGAACTAAAGCTCGAAATGTTATATAACAGATGTATATTTGGTACAAGGCCAAAGAACCGTTTACAAATTAATATCAAACTCTGAATGAACTTGAAATAAGTGTTTGTTACTCTTGGCAGTGTTTCAAAAGGCATGAAAGTCAATAGAGATATTGTTACAATAATTTGTGTTCAATGAAAAGATTGAAAAATCTGTTCTTATTTTTATTTTAAGTCGAAAATTGTTTCTTTCTTAAACAATAATTTATAAATCGTTTATATATGAAGATTTTTCAAAAAATGAAACCGAGAATGTCTTAAAATATATTAGGATTCTTTTATTTTCCAAAAATACATTTTTATTTTTTAGTATAATTTCTTTAATGTACATATTTTTAAACTGGGGAAATTAAAAATATATTTCTAATAAACAAAAACGGATTCAATTTGAAAATTTACGGTTGAAAATAGTCGAAAGGATACACATATATTTTTTTCTTCTACAATTGATCAAAAATGGTATTTTTCTTGATTTATAGATTTTAATCAAATAGCACAGGTTTTTATACTTAAAAGGAGATAAAAATTGAAGTAGAAATTCTTATTAATAATTGACAAAACATTTTTTCTTCTAAAATTGTTCAAAAATGATATTTTTCTTCATTACTTTTTAAAATCAATTAACATACATGTTTATTCTTAAAATAAAATAAAAATTAAAGCAGAAATTCTTGTTAATAATTGAAAATATATTTCTTTCTTCTAAAATTGATCAAACATGATATTTTTCTTGATTTATAGATTTTAATCAAATAGCACATGTTTTTGTACATAAAAGGAGATAAAAATTGAAGTAGAAATTCTTGTCAATAATTCAAAATATATTTTTCTTCTAAAATTGATCAAAAATGATTTTCTTCTTGATTTCTTTCTTTTAAATCAATCAAAATACGTTTTTATACTTAAAAGAAGATTAAAATTGAAACAAAAATTCTTGTCAATAATCCAAATATTTTTTTTTCTTCTGAAATTGATCAAAAATGGTATTTTTTTCGATTTCATGATTTTAATCAATTCATATACTTTTTAGACTGAAAAAGATAATCATAGACGAACAGGTGTGTTTTAAATATTTTTTAAATTATAGAACATTAAAAAATATAGACTAATATATTAATTTTTAAACAACAAATTATTTTATTAATAATCTTAAATGATTTGTTATAATTTGCGATCTCAATTAAAATTTATTAATGTTACTAAACAAAATAGCAAATTCAAAAGTTGATACGGAAACTATCAGAACAGTAAAATATCAAACTATAAAAGTATATATTTTCGTAATTTGGGGCATCAAAATTTAAAAAATAATTTTCCTATTTGATAATTTTAAACAGAATTTCTAATATTGATTTTACAATCAAAAAAGATGTAAATTCATAAAAAATATATGACTTTTTGACATTTGCAACCAATGCAATATATTAAAAATTATTCGTTTTTATTTAAATCGTAAACGTTGTGACAAATTGTAAAAGTTGTAATTCATAAAGAATATTTTACAAACCGTTTAAATGTTAATATAATTATATAAACAATTATACGATTGTAAATATTTATATGTGAGTATTTTAAAGACAGTATATGCCATTTCGTATCATTGTAATTTAAAATTATATTATATAATTGTCGTAAATTTATTGACAAACACAAACAGTTCATTTCAAGGAAGTCATTCGACATATATCTCCACTTTTTATACATCATTTGAATTTAATACCATATAATCACCTTGGAAAGTGAAATTACAGTACGTACAATAAATAAAAGTTGATGAAATTTCATTGTACATGCAATTACTTCACAATTATCATTTAAACAATACCGGTGTGTTTATTTAAATCCAGTTATTTGTCATTTAAATTCGGTGATTAATATCTGACATATCACGTCAAATGTCAAATGTGACCGGTTACAACATTACAAAAGATTCTGCGGTCGAAATATCGTACAATTATCCGATCTGTTCCTTACTGTTTTTACAGTAATATTGTAAAAAAAATCTGTACACCGTTCCGTGTGCTTTTTTCTCAGCTGTGCACAATTTTTTTTATTGCAACAAACAATAAAACCGTCGATCTTGTCGAACGGAAACTTTGTACATTTATTTTACGTGCAGAAATGCATTCGGATTTCATTATCATAAACTATTTATTATAAAAAAAAATATTGAAAAAAATTGTAAATTATTTAGAAAGTATTACTATGTAGATACACTGAGTACGGATCTTTGCAATATTTGGTAGAATAATTCATAGAATATTTGCTTGTATATGTTTATGTATAAATTTATCCATCGTGGCATAAAAATACAATTACAATGATTAGCATGTCTTGTATAATTATTTTTAAATATGCCTCTCACTTTCCTTATCCCAATTTATATCTCATTAAGAACTGTTATATCTGATTAACCTTTTCGTTACGAGATATTACATAACTAATGTGTAAATCTTTAATGAGTTTACTTAAATGTCCCACTCGAGATTAATTAAATAATTATTATTTTGTTTTCATTGACACCGTATAATAATATTTAATATTTATAAATGTTGAAAAGTACATAATTGATATTTACATCTATCTCCATACAAACACATTCGTTTTTTTCCTCTCGTCTGAATGACATTTTTACTAACTTCAGAAATTTATATCTTAATTAAGAAATGAAATTATAATCTAAAGTAAAAGTAAAAATTAAAATTTACTCATCCAGTCACAGTTAATGATTTTTTAAAAAATAAATACTCTTTGATATCATGTAATATATTTCAGTCTCACTCTGTGATATATTTTTTGTGCCAATTAATTTGTTGTATCAAAATATGAGTATATTTTGGTTAAAAATGATTTGTTTTTTTTTAAAAAAAAACATTCGATAAGTTTCAAATTTATATCGATTTAGATATGATACTAATTTAAACTTCTATCTTTTCCGGAAACTTTTAAAATATCTTTTATACGAACGTCGTTTGATAAATTTAGTAAATTTCTATGATATAGCACCAACATCCATTTGGTAACGTCACGGTTATCAAGTGTCACTTTTCAAGCTAGCATAGCCGAAATTTCAGCCAGAAGCGACGCATTGTTCACGTTCTACAAATGTATGAAGCGAGCATTGTAACAGTGCAGCAAAAATGGAAAAAACGAGCGGATCTTTTGTGTCGGTTTATCACCTGGATGAAACATGGATCCATCACTACACACCTGAGTCGAAGCTGCTGTCAAAGCAGTGGGCAACGAGTGATGAAAGTGAGTCGAAGAAGACTAAGACCGTTTTGTCGGCTGAAAAGGTGATGGTCACTATTTTTTTTGTGATTTTCAAAGAATTTTCTTAATCCACTACTTGACGAAGGGAGAAACGATAACAGGAGCCTATTATGTAACTTTATTGAACCATTTTAAACAAGAGCTGACTCAAAAACGGCCAAGATTGGTGCAGAAAAAAATCTCTTTCACTAGGACAACACGCCGTCCTACAAATAGGCTGTCCCAATGACAAAATTGTATGAATTAGGCTTCGAATTGATTCCTCATCTACCATATTCTCTGAACTTGGTCCTGTGCGACCTGTTTCTTTTCTCAAACCAGGTTCGACACCCACTTGACCCACCACTGTTGATGTATTTTATATGGTATTTTAAGATTTTTTGTTATTTTTGAGATCTTCAACGGAGTTCTTCTCACTCACAGGATCCTAAGTGGATACCCAGCCTGACCTCTCCCTTTAATAGTACATTGATTTAAGCAACGATCAAAGATAATCAATAATCTATTGAAGGTTTTTGATCAGGAACAATTTTATAGTTTGTATATATATATATATATATATATATATATATATATATATATATATATATATATATATATATGTCTACCTGTTTACAAAAATAAATAACTCAAACTAAAAATTAAATCGAATACACTTTTTATTGCTTCAAATAAAAGCAATTTAATTGAAATTTTCAGAAAAATCTTTGTACACTTTTAATTAGTAAATTTTATATTTTTCCCAAACTGTAAGGAAACTGACTTCTTGCATCACATGTTTCGAATGTAAACAGCATTTTTATTGCTTCGTTGACCTTATTTTTATTTCACGGGCGAGCTGAAATTTTCATTACTGAATTTAATTTAATTATAATGATTGACATAAAAACGAATCTATTAAACTTGACTTGCATATCTGTCAGAATTCTGCACGTACAAGGCCGACGAAAAAAAAAACTCTAATTTCAATTAATGTAATGTACTTCCGTGATTACATTCCGAGAATGTTTATACTGGAAATGTGTAATTTCTGTAGATCAACCGTAAATGTGGTTGAAAAAATGTAAACGTTTAACATTTTTTTAAATTGTAATTTGTAAATATTTTGTTGTGCTGTACATTATTTTAGGCAAGGAAGCAAAATAGTGCTTACAAACTCTAGCTCACAAACACAACATATATATATATATATATATATATATATATATATAAAGAAAATAGAAATTCCGATATTAAGAATCAAACTCCAGTCTCCTGTGTGAAAGCCAGGTATCCTAGCCACCAGCAATACCGAATGATGGCATTCTGCTTATACTACAGTTTTGAATGCACTCAAAGATTTATATTAAAATTTTCTAAATATTCATAATACAATCATTGTATTCTATTATTTCAGACTACTGCATTTTTTCTAATTTTTTTGCTAAAAAAAATATAAACAAATCAGAAAAATATAATACCGAAAACACTTATTTATATTTCAATTTTTTTCAATTAATTTTCATTCATTCCTTCTGAAGAACTATATACATTATGTAAATGTATTCACAATAGCTTCAATAATATAAATCTCTTTGAGAACCGACAAACGGACAACTTTCCTTAAACGTAAACGATAAGTTAATCAAATTAAGAAACGCTTGACCTCTTAACAAATTGATTTTAAGAGAACAGTTCAATAAATTATGAATATCTATACATAATTAATGATCAATTACACATCTATTAAAATAATTTATTATATATATATATATATATATATATATATATAACAGTAGTATCCAAACGTTATTTTATATCTCTCTCAGTAATCAGAGAATTGTGTTAAAAGATGAAAGGAATAAACAGAAATTATGTTCGTGTATTAATATTTTATGTCTATAAATAATAGTTCAAACGTTTTATTTATGGCACAATACTCACAATTGATTCAGATATTGAAAATTATTTAAAATATACATATTTATTAACATATTTAACAATAAAACTGATTGTATCTCCATCAAAACCGTTCGATCTTGGTTTCGATTAAGATAAAAAAATCAGTACAAGAGAAAAGACCCACAACTTTTTAATATTTAATTTACCTTAAAGTTTAAATCTTTTAAATTTTTTTTATAAGTGCGGTCCTCTCTTCTGTCTACCTATTGTATGAGACTACATTTGGAATCATATTTATATCAAAAATTATACAAATAGTCGATTATGTCTAACAAAAGATAATTAAATCAAGAAAAATATAAATGAAATATAATTATCATAATTTGGTATTTGTAATGTAAATTTTAGATATTATTTTTAAAAATTCAAACTTACTTGAACATCTGTAAACATTTTTAAATTATAAACATTAACAAAAAATTCTAAATTTTGTCAAACCTTGAACGATAAAACATATAATAGGAGTTATTACTATCATTAAATGACTACATAATTGAAGAATACAAATTTTAATCTATTTTAAATGTTATGTTATATATAAAAGAGATTCATTTACGATTTTTTTGCTGGAGACTTCTATATTATTATCTCACTTTTGAACACTAATTTTTTACTTAATAACATGTACGATATTTATCATACATAAAAAAAATCGAATATGCATTCCAATTAACATAAGATGAAAAATGTTTTAAAAATATGACACAGGTCATCTAATTTGAATTATGTTTCATTATATGAGATCAGGATGACACAATCTATCTAATTTGATTTCACAAACACGTGCTAGTAATTTTTCAAACTATTAATGCGAATATGTGCAGTGATTTAGTCAGCATATAGTTTTAGATGGATTTGTACAATTAATTATTTGCGTGCCAAAAATTATCTAGCTTGTTGAAATTAATTGGAACAACTGTTAAGTGACATATACGATGACGAAATCAAAACGACTGAAAAAATCTTTATTTCATCATTCAGATTAAATTTAATCATTTAGATTTTTCATTTTTATAATCTCTATAATATTAATATAATCAGTCATATATGAATGTAAAAAAGATTAAACAGAAAATCTAATATGAATTTTTTGGAAAAACATTCCCATAAATTTCCATTCTTATTTTATATTGATTTTTTTTATTTATTGTATCAACTGAGTATCTGTTCTGCACTGCTCGTTTCAGCAAGTATACCATCATGAAGTATATGTTGAAAACAGATTTTAAATCTTACTTAATTTCAATTTATATACGTTTTAGATAAAGTATAGTTCATAATTTTAAAATATAAAATATTGAACAGCTGTTTTTTATATATTTTAAGGTTCTTAAATATAATTATAATAAGAAAATTTTGTTGTACAGTTATGGCTGTCAAATCTTTCTATGTTGAAAAGCAATTTTCATTAAAGTTGTCTTTTAGCAACTCTCACTGTTTGAGAAACTCGAATTAGATATTGAATGTTGTTGATTTTACTCTAGACGAGTCATATCTTTGCAACTGAGCAAAAAAAATTTATCAGATTGCAGTCTAATTACTCTGAAAGCGATTATATCATTTGTGTTACATATTTAACTTTAAATGTATCATATAAATTACTTCAATATTTTGGATTCATATTTATTAACTGTTCATATAAGATTTTCAATTTTATGCCCTCAACTATTTAGTTGAGGACTTCTACAAACTATAAAAATACAAATGTATTAATCTAACTGCATTTAGATTTCCAATAATGTGAATTAAATGCGTGAAACATTTAGAAATGATTGCTTTATAACAATTGACGTTATATAGGATGATTAAATTTAGGCTTCCACATGGAGGTATTAAAACAAGGCGCAAAAGTTAAGGAAAAGTTATTTTTTATTTACTATTTTAGTTCAATTCAATACTAAAATACAATTGAACTAAAATACTAAATGGGGAATAATATATTTTTTCAATTTTTGCATTTTATTAATACTTTTATGTGGAAGTCAAAGTTAAATCACTCTATATAAAAACTTTAATTTTTTTCATATATATATATAGAGAGAGAGAGAGAGAGGGATGAACTGGAAATATGAGACAGGTCCAGGTTTGGATTACACCAACCCTTCTGAATTAACAATACATGTAATGAACTTAATTAATTGGTACAATAATATTATGTATAAATCTACAACATTAATTAAAAAAAATTATACATATTGGATAATTTTCCAAACAAGCTAAATTAATTTATTTTTTATTTTATTTTGTTTTGAAAAAATTAGCTGACTCTGAAATTTAGTCTCAGAATCTGGATAGTTATCACCAGAATAATATTAATAATAAACAATTGGATACGATTATTAGCGTTTGGACATTACAAAGTAATTCCTGGCAATTTTTTAATTTTATAAAATTATTGAGCTTACTAACTCTGTCCCAAACTTACAATATATATATATATATATATATATATATATATATATATATATATATATATGCGTATGTATATATATACATGTGTGTGTATGTATGAGAAAAGAATAAATCTTGACACAAAAATCTTATCTAATCTTATCTCAATAATTTTATAATTTTTTAATATTATAAAATTATTGAGCTTACTAACTCTACCCCAAACTTACAATATATATATATATATATATATATATATATATATATATATATATATGAAAAAAAATTAAATCTTGATACAAAAATCTCATCTTAAAAAAGAACAGAACTCAAATTAAATAAAATTATTTATCTTGAGAAACAGGTATGATTTATTGACTTCATTATAGAGTTTTATTCAGAAACTTGACATATTTTCGTTGTTAATGTTAAAAGTCGAGACTTGTTCTAATTTAAGATGTTTGTATGATATACGACCAGACAAAGTCATAAAAAACGTATAAAATGTAACGAAAGATAACCATACATCATCTTTAAGAAACATACACATATCCGTGTAGTTGTGTGCGTGTCGCTCTGTACGTGTGTATATTATGTAAGACATAATATGTGTGCACGACTAAAAAAATACATAATTCTTGAAATGATATTTCGATATCAAAGTGAAAAAAAGTCGCCCGAATCTGCAAAAGATCAGAGTGGCGAGCGTTTGCTGTCACGACAGCGGCTATCAAAAGAAAATCATACAGTAGCAGGTACGTACGCACACAGTTATACATACACACACACACGCATACACACACACATGTGACATCGGTATATTTTGAATATTTGATGTGGCATGCAGCGGAGACATAATTTTCTTAGAAGTTCCAATCTCTATTTACATGTGCACTGTTCTCTCTATACACAAGTAGGAAACTTATAAACGATTCAGAAAAAAATCTTTTTTTTTTTATATTCATAATTATTATTTCTATCGTGTTCCGGGAATGTCTTGAGCGTGTCAAAAATATATTACGTTTATATTTGAACATTTTATGTAAGGTTGTGTGTTTAATGTTAAGAGAATCGTATGTACCTGTTGGTGTGTCGTCTACGTGAGATTTATTATTGTTTATGAAATATTATACAACTTGTTTTCATAACACTCTGTCGTAAATCATTCCAATACAATTTTATTGAAAGGTTCATGTCAAATAGAGAAAATATATTTGATCATTGTTTTCAATACATTTGCATTATTTACACATACTATACCTTGATATACATATGTGTATGTATGTATATGTATATATATATATATATATATATATATATATATATATATATATATATATATGTATATTTATATAAACAAAGAAATTACTATTGATGATCAAATACTGAAAAACGTATGACTCACTGATGATGTTATAATAATATCACAAGATATAACCGAAATATACACAAGCAGCAATGCAAACGATCAATAATCAATTATTACACATTTTTGATCAGAAAAAATATCATTTATGAAGAAAAATCTAAATAATTATATTAATTTTAATAGTAATGCCATTACTATTAAAGTGTAATCACAGAGAAACAAAATATGATTGTCTATTCTCTGAGTATGATGACATTTCTATCAAAATTCGTATAAGAGTATCAGAATAAACAAGAATCGATCATACAATAGACAGTGATTAATTTGTCGGTTCACTCGTGTACTAATTTCTGTATCTACTGGAATTAGTACCTGGACGACCCAGCAAACAAGTCAATCTTTAATATGTGACAAAGATAAAGTCATGATTATTGAAACAACCATTGAAAATCTAGTTGTTAATTTGAATAATAAAAATAAATATCAAATATTTGCTATTTTAGTAAAGTACTTTTTTATATTAATTTTAGTATTAATAATTTGCGAAAGGTAATACATCTATCTTTTTATTATTCAGTTTAAATATTTGATTGTTTTCTATATTTTTTCAATCACCATTTATCTCTAACTATGTCCTCAAATTCACAATTTCTTTCTCATTATTACCTTGTAGTGTACTTCTTCTAATCATATACTCTTACCAATCCAAAAGTTCTTACTTAAATCTAAAAATATATCATGCTCTTTTAAAAAAGATAATATTATTATTAAACTGAAGTAAGTTCCCAATTCGTATTTGATTTTTAAATAATATTTACTTACACTGTGTCCTACAAGCAAGATTAATTAGATGTGAAAAATTAATATTTGTCACAGTAGTTGTGCTTTTGTGTAATACTGATGAATGAATTTTTAACAGTGTATTAATATTCAATAATACCTTTTTGTATTTAATTGAAAGAAATGAAAAATATTCCTTTTAGATTTACTTGTAAAACAATAACATTTATTTTATAATTCTTTTAATATATTTATATGTATATATATATATATATATATATATATATATATATATATATATATTTGTAAATATTTAAAATCATAAAAAATATTCATCTAAGGATGTTGATGATTATAAGAAATGTAACACATTATAATCGAAATAATAATTAAAAAATAAGGAGATTGTTAGAAATTTTAAGGCAATTTCTTTTACTTTCTAGACATAGTTTTAAAACCAACATTTAGAAAAAGATCCGTGTATTTAAAACGACTACTAAATGATATTAAAATTCAAGAAGAAAAAATATAACAATTATTTATCGCCAAAATACAACAAAAAGCGTTTGATTTGTGTGAAGATCAATTTATGATGAAATTAGTGTAATTTTGTGTTCGTAAAAGAGTTTTTCTTTTTATGATTCTTGTAAGATATTTACGGTTGAATTAATGAGAGCTGAATATAAGCTCCATGATTAAATTTCCATAGAAGGTCTTACATTTATGGGGAACTTCACTATTCGAAAAAGAATTACAAAAAGTAAAAATGTTTGTGAAGGTATTAAACGACAATAGCCTTAATTTAAAATGTTTATATTGAAATTCATTTCCCTCTATTTTTTTCTCTCTATTTCCCTATATATATATATATATATATATATATATATATATATATATATATATATATATATATGTACCTGTGTATGTATAAACTGAATATGACTGATGTTTATTGTAAATAAAATACTTAATACTCCATGTTGAACAGCTCTAGTTGCCATACTGACAGTTTCAGAACATCATGGATGATAACATTAATCTGGAAATTAATAATTTATTTAAGTGTTTATTATCAAATTTTCAAATATATGTATATATATATACATACATATATATATATATATATATATTATTTACTTAATTTGTATTACTGATTTACTTCTTCTTCACCAATTATCATTCAGTGTTATAGTTGCCTTACTGACAGTTTCAGAGCACCATGGATTATAACATTAATCTGGAAATTAATAATTTATTTAAGTGTTTATTATCAAATTTTCAAATATATGTATATATATACATATATATATATATATATATATATATATATATATATATATACTATTTACTTAATTTATATTACTGATTTACTTCTTCTTCACCAATTATCATTCAGTGTTATAGTTGCCTTACTGACAGTTTCAGAGCACCATGGATTATAACATTAATCTGGAAATTAATAATTTATTTAAGTGTTTATTATCTAATTTTCAAATATATATATATATATATATATACATATATATATAGATAGATAGATAATTAATTCATTTTTTCTCCCATCTAAGAAAATACTGCAAACATGCAGATACAGTAAAATGAATCAAGTATCAATATAATCAAAGCTGATGTCGGTCGTAAATGTTATCACCTGTAAAGTTTGGTAAATTTTTATTTGTTGCTACATTTACTCGTTTGTAATATATATATATATATATATATATATATATATATATATATAAATAATTAATGACGAACCTGTATTATTTTCTCAATTATTCAAATTATTGTTAATTTACATTTTTCGTTATATATTTAAATTAAGTTTCGAATAAATTTACAAGAATATATTTATATATATATATATACATGAAAAAATATGTATATGTGACAGACTGCCTCAGAAATGAGTCAATTAAGTGAAACCAGTCAGTACAACTGATAATTACGTACAATTTATCTTTTGACACTGTTTCCGTCACGGCGGTCGACGCAAAAGCCTGGACTGAAATCGATTTCGAGTACATAAAAAAAAGGATAGATCATGAACTGTTCGTCTCGCGACCTATATACCTTTAAAAGGATATAAGGAGGCGTTCTCGATATTACTGGTCCGATCGGCGTGCACAGGTCTAAGCAAACGTAGACCGTTTTAATCTGCAAACACATTAACAATCTCTTGATTGCAATAAACAGCATAACCTTTCGTACAGAGCTGTCATTATGATGAAACAGATCACCGCCTTCCATTTCATTGGAAATAACTTGATGTATTTATTAAAACAACATTTTTGTATTAAGCATAGAACTGTAACAAATCAGTAAATATATGCTAGTCACTGGATGTATTCGTATATGTAATAATAAATTCTCTGTGTATGATACACATACTATATTACATTACGTCATGTCTAATGGTATTAGATTTGTATTTATATATATATATATATATATACACTTTAGAATTTTGCATCTCTTCATGCAGTACATTTATTTTTTGCATATCAAATTAAAAAAATATACCAAACAAACACAATAATTCGTATAAGCGTAAAATACAAATTATAAATTCAATAAACATGATGGAAAATATTTTTAAATAATTATTTATAGACCGTAGAAGTTCTAAATACGTTAAACATATAAAGATAAAAAAATGCAAAACTCTAAAATGCAAAACACTCTTAATTGAGAAGAAGCACTCGAATGATTGAAAAGGATTATGTCCATCAAGATGAAATAAAGAAAAAATACTTAATTATTATTCAAAATCAAAGAAAAAAAATTATTCAAAATCAAAGCTTTAGCTAGAATGCGGAATTGAAATATCCAATTTATGAAAAATCTTCATGATAAGGAAACGTTCATTGAAGAGAAAGCCAACCTTGGTCCATCAAGGTAATTATACTATTGTTTATTCGTTCGTTAAGATGACAGAATCTTTTTTCTTGTTTTATCTAAAACACTTATTTATTTTCATCAAGTCTTTTATATAAGTGTCTTTAAAAAAGTTTAAGTTTCATAAAAATACAATTAAATAAAAACTTCTATTTCGGTCGATTAATTTTAAAAATGAACAAAAGTGTGAAAACAAAATAAATTATTTTTAAATATCTATCTCCACACTTATATTGGAAAATACTATAAAATGTAATTTGATGATTTTTTTAATAAAATAATCCAGTTTTAAATAAGTCTGATCTGATTTAGAACTAGCAGTCTCTTATACAATTAATTAATTTAATTTAATCAATTTGAACACTTCACAAAAAGTGAAATGTTTATAAAAAGAAATATAAATAAAAAGTCTTATAATAAAATATAAAGACACTTTCTTAAAATGTTCAGTCTTTACAAAAATGAATATTTTTTCAGTCCACAAACCACAAAAATGTTCTGATCAACAATGATGCTTATTAAATCAGTATTGATTAATTTTTATTGTTATTTATGAGAATTTCTATGATGACATTATTCTCTTTGTTGATTTGAAGATTAAACCATGGCTGAAACAACAATTATTGAACATTATTGATCAGAACAGTTTTTTGTGGTGTTTAGGATTGAGTATAAAATTCATCTGTAAAAATAAATTTAGCCACAATGCCAAATTTACATTCTGATCTAAACTTATAGAAATTTCCACCAACACTTTAGAAACACTTTCCTGATTTTATTAACTTTTAATAAAAACAGATGACAGATGATAAATTCTCGAACGACATCTCAGGAACCAGCTCTCACATCCAAACAACTCATTTAAATATATTTATGACCTGTACGGAGATCAATAACGAATACGTTTCATATTTAAACTCTGCATATACACATACAACGACTCAATCAAGTTATGACATAAATATGACATCACCTAAACCTCTATTGTACGTGCTAGAATGTATTGCTTTATTTTATTATGATTTCACGTACATAAATATGATGCATTTAAACAGCGATTTCTCCGTAATGTACGTGTAACTTAATGGTATCAATTAAAAACAGATTATTGGCTTACACTCACACACATTTCTTTGCATTTACAGTTATTTGTTTCATAAAAATTGCGGTAAATTGAAAACTAATAACACTCTATGCCATTAGATTTCCGTGTTACACTAAACCATTAGTAAAATGGCATTGAACTATTTCAACGAACACTAGATGTATATGTTTAGACATATATATACATATATATATATATATATATATATATATATATTAAAATTCGATTTATTTACAAACGATTTTTGAAGAAAATATATGCAGTTTTTTTGTATACTTTTATGTTTTATATAATAAAAATATGTTATTCTTGTACACACACACACACACACACATATATATATATATATATATATATATAAATACGTAGGTGATTCCATTCTTGACCTGAGATATTTCCTTGGGTTTTTCCTCAAGTAAAAATGTTTGATTACCTGGAAAATAACACCCCTATATACCCTATACAAACCATCTGTTCCATAAAATTGTCCAAGTTTATTAGTGTTTAAATTCACTTTTTTTCATAAGTATATTTATTTTATTCTTATTTAAAAATAACGAATATTTCATATGACGAATATGTTAATTGATTTGAAAAATATTTTTTATTAAATTTAAACTTTAATTTAACTTTTTGACCTGATTTTTCTTCTGAGTAATCTAAATATCTGCTTACTACTATTAGTTTTGGTATGTATGATATCCTTAGATAGATTTAAGACAGTGTCTTGAAAGTCTACTTATCTTCAGGTAGACTTCAGGAGGATAAGGTGTCACAGATCTGTCTGTAGATACCACACATGCCGGAACTAGTAGTGAAGACACGACAGTCATGATCTGAAACGATGGAAACCATCGAAACACATCAACATAATTACAGGAATAAAGAAATTTAGTATAATTAGTGTGTTTAATTGAATGACTTGAATATCTTTTCTCAATCTGATTTTTTAAGTATGCAGTATTTGTATTGAATTTTGAATTCATAAAATAATTATTTGCTTTTAAAAATATACTAAATAATTGTTCGCAACTATACTGAAATTATTCTGATTCAATTTTAAAATATCCTTATTTAAAAATTAATATAGTTTTTGTAGGACGTTATAACAAGTGTTAGAATATTTTCTCTACTATTCTCCATTTCTTGTTTATAAAAAAAAAAAATAATTCGGAGACTAATATAAACAAGAACATCTTAATCTAACTTATAAATCCATTTAAATTCTTTTTAAGATTTATTAAGCACATTCTTAGAATAATTATAAGTTTTAATTATGTAGTCTTTCTTATATTATATTTTTGGTGATATTTCAAGCAGTGTTAAATTTTAAGAAAATAAAGTGTTAATTTTCAAAAAAAACTTTATAACAGGTTTGCCAAGAAACCAGTTATAATATAATGACTCTAAGAATACCACAGATAGTAAAATCTGAAAAAAATGATTGAATAATTATAATTTCGTTCCATGCAATCTAAAAATAAGTTTATCATATCTGTGACTTGTATTATTTAAAAATCAACAATATAAGACAATCCTGAATTTATTTAAATGAAATTACATTTAAAACAGTTTAAAATTAATTTTTTTGTAGAAAATAATCAATAAATGATTATTATTTCCGCTTAATCACACAGATACTCTGCTGGTACTGCTAACAATTAATTTAAAACATTAAACACATTCTCTCACATTTTTTTATAAAACGAGTAGAATGTGTCTTTATGCAGGTATTAATAGATAAAATATAAAACATTCCTTCAAGAATAATTACACTGTGTAATCGTTAAAAATATGTTATTCAATTTGTGTGACCACATGACGATTGGGTGCTTCAGTTGAATAAACCAGGTGACCGTCTCTTCAATAAAACTCAACTCGTATAATGTTTGTCCATGTTTGCGCAAAAACATCAAAGCAACATCAACAGGAAATCATTTAACGTACTCATCGGACGACATCAAAAATGTCACGCGCGTTTGACGACAAGGAAAATAAATCGCGGTCCGAATATAAATCATACAATCTGTGATGAAAGAAACACGCATAAATCTCGCACATGATTTGTGCGGCTTTGTTGCGAATCTGTTTGTTTTTTCACTTGCCTATCGCGACTAAATATTTTTTTATATCGTATTACGTAAATTATAATAACAAATAAATCATTTTTTTAGTATATACTTAACCTACATGAATGATCGAGATATATCCTTATATATCTGATCATTTGTAAATATTATTTTAAAGTAATTTAAAAATATCAGTAGATTTTTTTCCACTTCTTATTTCGAATAAATCCAGTGATGATTTTAAATACAAACAATCTTAGATTTTATCTACCGCTTCGCTCTAAATTCAAACTGAATCTTATAAATCCATATTTATATAAAAAATAATCATAAACCCTTCCATTACTTAACTTTTATTTGTATTAATAATGAACTCTGACAAATCTTAGACTATCACGAATCATAAAATAAGTTCACCCAAATAAATAATAAAAAGTGAGATTGTGAAATATTTTTAAGATCACTCCTTCATAAATAATAACCTAGATTTATATTATTTTATTTCAGATATTTGTTAGTATTCATTTTTTGTTATATTTACATTAAAGTAATAAAAAGTTTGTTTGTTGTACCTTTGCAAGCTTTTTTTATAAATTTATATTAACAAAGATACAGTAAATTTGTATTTAATTGTAACTCAATTAATAAAAACTTATAATAAATACATCTTAAAATCTACAATTCCATAGGATTGAACTACTTCACAACTATTTTTAAATAAATATATCACAGTTATTAAAGAATTTAATGTAAATTAATGTTTCTTTTAATTTTTTTTTACTTTCTATAAAATTTGGTTTTTTAAACCAAAAATTGTAATTGTAATTTTAAATTGTATGATTTTGTACTTCGATCCTGTACATTCCTGTACATCCTGTACTTAGATCTGTATAATTGTATGATTTTGAACTTGTGATCCTGTGGATATACTGTCCTGGTGATCTTAGTCCTAGGGAATTATTTGAGTATTCATTTTTCATGATTTTTTTAAATCTTTGAGTCATTTTAGATAACTTGTCAATATACTAGTAAAATTAAAAATTACTTGTCAAATTTTGATATTTTTTAATTTTATTTCATAAATGTTATAACTACAACATTTATACTTACATAGACACTCTAAGATTTGGAATGCACAACAAGAAGTATACAAAAATTATACATAATAAATTAAGAGCATTTTATTTTCTGGTACGTTTTTTTCTTTAAATCTCCTATTATTTTTTCTATATTTTGGAGAAACCAAGTCTATATTCTTTCTATATTATTAAATTTCTAATTATTTTTCTAGGGTTGATAATGTCCTGACTTTTTTAATAAAAATCCATGAATTGTTAAATTATTTCCATATAAAAATCTAAATATAATACACACTTTAACAGGGATTAAACTCATTTTCATAAATTAATTCTATTTTCACAAATTAATTCTATTTTCACCTAGCAAAAAATTGAATATTTTGGCATCCCTATCAAAATACGCAAAATAAAAAATCAAATGATCAATAATGATTTAATATTATTGATCAGATTTTTTTGCAAGATAAAATTAAATCTATACACACACAAATGTTTTGACATTTTTACAAAATAATAAAAGTATAGCCACTCCAATATCCTCGACAATTACACATACTACAAAAAAACAGTTTATACCAACTGAATAATATTAAAAACTAATCGAAAAGACCGCAATAGCTGCTACAACTTATATATTTTTTGTGTCAGAAAAAGCCGGCATTAGTATCTATGAATTATTCTGTATTTAAGTGAAATGAATATTTAAAAAAAGTTAAAAAAAGTTTCTCACCGAACTCCATCTATTTACATAACTTTTAAATATTTAATTTTATACTTTTCAAATTTACATATGATAAAATTACTAATAAAAACAAGAATGAATGCAAAATTTATATATAAAATTTAAATTTTCATCATCAATCTTAACCACTAGTGATATGATACTAGAAAAAATAATTTTTCAAATAATTCCAATTTGAAGGAAATAATTCTTCTTTTTATTATAAATTTCTAGTAAATTTTCTTATAATCTTATTCCACCTATTAATTGATCTTATATATATATATATATATATATATATATAATTACTTGTATGTGTGGATGTATTAATATATTAATTTTATCACTCTTTAAAATCTAAAATATGAAAGGTTGCAGAAAAGTTTAAGGGAAAGTAATAGTATGAAAATCTTAATGCATAATCGTGATTTAATTAAATTTTACATACATGTGTGTGTGTATATATATATATATATATATATATATATATATATATATACATGTTAGGTTTAGATGTGTTTGAGTAAAAACGTAGATTCTAGAAAGGATTACAAATTTAATTAAAAAGAAGTGTGTGTGTTACATAATTTATTTGATTTTTATCGTTTATATTAAATTAATATTTAATTATTGTACAAATTGTAATAAATCAATTTATATGATATAAAAAAAATTAATTTAAAGAAAGGAAATTTTGAAGTAAATCCTATAAAACATTTATGTACATTAATGTTCGTTGATTTGAATAATTGTTAGAAAAATATATTTTTCAGAACTAGAATTAATATAAATCTTTTTTAGAAATGAGGAAATCAAATAAAGATTTTTCAAATTTCTTCATTTGAAGAAATTTGAAAAATTTTTAATTGAAGAAATTAAATAAAGTAATCTTTCTTCGTTAAATTTCTAGGATTAAAAAATGAGTTTATCTTTGACTTTAAACTATTGTTTAGATTAAGAAAATATAATTATTTTTCATTAAAAATAATATTATTCATGATACTTCTTATTTTATATTTGTCTTATTTAATTATTTTTTTTACTTGTAATTTTTACAAATCTACAATATTTTTATTTATTAAATATTAATTCGTTTCATTAATATTTGATCTGTCCTACTTCAAATCTCTTTTTTATAGTACAAAATCCATAAAAAAGAAACTATATTTTCACAAATAAGCTTTCCTCTCAATCCTACAAACAAAAAATATTTTTTGATTAATAATATCCATTAAATAATTGTTGATCAATTTCGACTGATGCTTAATCAAAAAAGATCAGTAGTTATTTATGAAACATTTTTGATTTGAATGTATTTTATGGCTTATGGGATGAAAAAGAATTCATTTCTGAATATGAATTTGAATCAGAACTGTACTGAAACTAGATTTGGTAATAAAAAGTTTATTATTTAAAAAAGACATGATTTGAAGGATGTTCCCTTCAAAATAGTCCTAGTTGGCTCTAACGTATTTCTTTCTTCTCTCCTTCTACATTTCAAAACATTTTTTGATATATTTTTCGAAATACTTCTTAATTATTCTGTCGTATGTCTATTTATGCATTACACGTCATTAAAATAGGTTCTTTACAAGAACATTTTTAGTTCTATTGTATTGGTAGAAAAAGAATTGGGGTTTATAACCATCAAATTCATATATATTTTTTAATTTAAGTAGTTTTAAGTGGTCCAGAACTGTTGAATGACTAGCGCTGAACATTTGTGCAAGCTTTCGAATTGTTGTATGTTGTTCTGATTCAACTAACGCTTTCAGTTGGATATTATGAAATGAAGAAGGATGCCCACGACCTTGATCTTCAAGACTTTCCTTTTGGGAACCTCCATTGAACCATACATTCCTTAAGAGTACCCACACCAAAAGCATCGTTTAGTCTACAAACATTTTCTGCTGATTTACTATACTTTTTGTATTCATACAAAAAAATGCTCTTCTTTTCTCTTAATTACTCTCAGTTGCTTGTTTTCCATTTTTAATTCAATAGCCCAATTGAAGGAAAATTAATAATAAAGCCAAATTAATAATAAAACCAAAATCGATGTTATCAAAATACAGACAGAAAAATGTACTTTAAAATGCACTTTAATTGAAAAAAAAAATAAGATTAGGATACAAAAAAAAACGCAATTCTTTTCCTACCAACCTAATAGTTTCTCCATAAAGGATACATTTGTCATTTTTAAAGTTTCAATATATATTTTTCCTTTTGATCAATGAAAAATAAAGAAATTGATTTTAGTATGAGTAGATGAGTAAATGCATGATGTAATAGTTGAGAATAAAAAGTGATGTTCTTTGAAATAAATTTCAAGTGTTAAAAAAAGTATCAACATTGTTTTCACTTTGGAGCATGATATTGTTGACTTCTTATTATTAATTAATGATTATTTTATCTTTTTCTATATGAATTTCATTTTTAGTGATATTATTCTCGCAGTAAGGCACTGAAAAATCTTTTTATTAAACTAGTACTTATATTTTTAAGTATCTCGACCGTCTAAATACGATTGTGTTATCATAAAAATGCACTTGAGTAAGAATAAAAACAGTAATTAATCAATTAATGAATACTTTAATCAGAAAAAAATATTTGTATAGTTTGTATGGATTGGAAATTCATTTATGAGAATTTTCCATGTCTTGTATGATTAAGCAATTAATATCATACTCATTGTTGACAATAATAGGACCTGAAATACATGTTGCGTGCGCATAATGGTAAATTATTTCGTTTTAAATAAAATGAGTCGACCAGGCTGTTCATTCCTCGCCCACGCACGTATTATTTTAAAAATAACGAAAATTTGTTCGTGCACGATAAGAAAATTCAGAAAACCGGTTCGTTTGATCTTCCGCCTGAATGTAAACAAGAGTAACTTGAATCACGTTTCGATCATTTTCAGTTCGTTCGTTTGTAGAAAATTAAAGTTGAAACGGATGGCACCTATGGCGTTACACCTAACACGCACGGTGGTCCACGTAATTAACGTAGTTCGACACCTATGTATTTCGTCACTACGAGAGCATCGATCCAACTAGACAAATCGCTACGATACAAACACACACACACACATATCGAGACAATAATATGAAACGGCGCGACCAGAGAGACGAAAAGAGATGCTCAGACCGGCCGCATCTCTCTGTACTAAGTGGCCGGCGTGTTCTGTCCAAATCACTACCTGTTGTAACAATTCAAAGACGCTCTGTAATTAGTTGATGCCGAAGTCGCTCCAGGCGAGCAGAGATCGCGAGATCGAGATGATGGTCTCCGTTTTGTGATCCGAGGATCAGTTAGCTCCCTGCCGCGGCTACCGTGCGAACTTTGAATATTACCGGTTCGATACGAATAGTAATGAAGACATAAATAAATATATAAAAAATAATTGTCCGTATAAATAAGTTTCATTTTTTTATATATGTTCTGTGTCTGCGTTGCGTATTCTAATCCGATTGTACGTTTCGATCGAAAAATATGATTGTAACACTGGAAACGTTCTGTTGTCGATTATATTTCAGTCAATTCGTTACGGTTTATTTCTATAAATGATATAGCGATATTAAACATTACACCTGCTTCAATTTACAACACTAAGCACTAGGCTTGTTTGTAACACTGGCTTTAAATAAATTCTTGATAATAATTAAATGAAATTACTCTAAACATAAAACATGTAATTATCATTAACGTTCGATAAAAGTGTTTAGAATGAAATCTAGAAAATTAAATGAATATATATTATTGATTAACAAAAAAATGATCCCATCAAAAATAATTCTATAAACATTCCAACTCTCTGACTTTCAGATATAACATGTAAAGCGTATCTTCATAACAATTTGTTTTTCAGTAAATAGTCAATAATATAAAATGTTTTTTTTTCAAAATAATCGTTGTATATTGATCATTTTATTTAATTAAAAAATACTCTTAATCTTTAAAGTATATAAATCCGTAAACATACACAAAGCTATCCTAAATTATAACGAATTACCTTTTTATTCTTGAATTCTTTTCTGTAATCTTCTTTTCTTCATTATTTCTCCTTTGTTGACTACATTTACACCTTACTTTCTAATTCAATTTTAATATATTTCATCAAGACTTATGTTTATAATTATTTTAAAAAGATATTTTTTATATAAACACACATTTTATATCGATTTTATAATATAAATTCAAATAATATTCTAAATTGTGTAATTCATAAATGTCTAATATATTGTCTTGTCATTATTTTTATCCTTTGTTTACAGAAACTGTTAATATAATACTTTAAAACGATTAGAATACAAAAATATGTTTTACATAAATCTGACCTTATTTATAATTCTAATATATATATATATATATATATATATATATATATATATATATATATATATATATATATATAAATATTTGTAAAGAAAAAAATTGTAACTTGGACATTTATTGGACAGATTTTTAATACATAAATAGCTGTATTAAAGAGATTAATTGCTAAATTTCTATTTACTAAAATAAACAGTGTGTAGGATATATTAAATATTTTATGAATGTATCTTTTTCACAAATGAATTCTACTAATCGTTTCCACAAATGAATTTTTTATCTCTTAAATCCATACCTACGATTTTAAGGCCGATTTTAATCAAAATTCACATAATGAACAAAAAAAAATGATCAGTTATCAATTATAGAACATTTTTTTGTTCAAAAAAATCCTTGGATTATTAGAGAGTGAAGAAAATATTTATAAAAGTGAATTTAACCACATTATCGAAATTATTATTATGAGAGATGTTAGTTTTTGGAAAATGAATAAAAGCCATTTAATGGTTGGTTGGTTATTGGGGTTTTAGGGTTCTTCAATAGCTAGGGTCATAAGCGTCCGAAACTCATTTGAAATTCTGATAAAAATTGATTAAAACTTTTAACCTGTATATCACTATCTAAATAAATCTAAATTAAAGAAATCTTATAATAAAAATGAAAATATTTCTTATAATTAAACACCCAATCATTTAAGAAAGAAACAAAGTTTTTGAATATGTAAATAACTGAAAATTACAACTTTGTATATTTTTACTACAAACTATTCTTTAAAAAATAACATTACTGACTATAAAAAAATCACAAGAACTTATCACAATAAGAAAATGTAAAATAATTTTTAAAGGATTTACACAAATTCATTAAATATGCCTGAAATGAAACGCAAGAGCAAGTCAAAAAATAATACAGTGAAGAAAAATTAGATGAATTTTGCATTTAATTTTTAATATTGAAACTATTTAAAAAGAATACTTTTTTATTACTTTAATAAGATTAAAATAATAAAAAATCTATTAATGAAATCTTGTTTGAGAGAAGCGAACATTTATTTATTTATTGAAGGATATTTTTAAATTATTAAAGGATAGTTGCAATTATGATAGCTATTTGAGGTTTAGCTGTGTGTCAACTGCAATTCTGATTTTACAATAATTAATTGATCTGAATCATGTGCTTTATTATATTTTCTTTCTTAAATTATTTCGAAAGACATATTAAAAAAAATAAATATATAAATGAATCCATATATAAAAAAGTATTAGTCATTCCAATAGTACCCTTTATTAAAAATATGAATTACACAGCTCTAAATTAAAAATGAAAGTTCAATATGATAATAAAATCTTGCCCAGACTTCACACTCATTTAAATTTCTTACTAATCTATAAAATTCCATCTAGTAATATTTAAATTTCAAATAATAAACATAAAACTTAAATAATTCAAACAAAAATATTCTCTGACATTCACCCTGACTTATAAATGATGAAAAATAAAAACAACGACCTTTCTCAATTTTTCAATAACAATTTCTCTAAAATATATACAAGATAATTGTCTTTTACATCCAAATTGAAGTTTAAGGGCAAACTGAAATTAATAGTATTAAAAATGTTATAATATACATTAATAGCATGATTGAATATCTTCGTCATTCAACAGAATTAATTTTCTAATCATGTTAAGAAATTTGCAGTGAAGCGTTGATAATCAATATAATTGATTAACTGTCAGTAAAAATTGTAATTATATATATATATATATATATATATATATATATATATATATATATATATATATATATATATATAGAGTGAGAGAGAGAGAGAGGGAGTCTATTTATATAATTATTATAAACGTTCTGAAATTTAGTTTAATAAAAAAGTTCGTTTGTTAACTAACATTTTTTTTCTTGGTACATATTTAATTTTTATCTTGTCCTGGTCTGTCACTTTCAAAGAAAACATTTTAGAATGAATTAAGAAGGGAGTCAGTACGAAATAACAGTTTATTTCTTTTTGGAACCTAAAATCATATCATTGAATTAGTCTTAAATAAAAATATTATAATTATTTGTGTAATATTTTATTTATAGTTGTTTTTCCTCCTTGGGGAGAAACACTGTACTGTTATTATTTTTTATCATACTACAAGTTTTGTCTTTTTAAATCTTTAAGTGAATACTCTAGTATTCACTTGAAGATTTCGAAAGACGAACCGATTGTGGAAATCAAAATAGCTATTAAACTCCCAAGGACAAAAAAAAACTTCAAATCTAGGTACACAGAAAATAAAGTAATTACAAATTTTATTTATAATTGATCAAAATCTCCAATAAACTATTAAGTTCAATCTTTATTTAATAAATTAAAAAATCCATTAACTATATGACTAATACATAACAAATTTATTTAAAAAAAAAATAATAAATACTTAATGAATTAATTAATTTTTTTAAATAATATTCGTTTTGTGCAAACCCTGTAGGTCGCATCTGCGTTCGTTTCTTCTCTAAACGTTTTGTTCTTAAAATATTTTTGATACTTTAATGAGTGTATTACTTGAGTACTTTTAAATATCAAAAAATAAGTCTAAATTAAAATTTAAACTAATTATTGTTCAATGCCTTATTTTATGGTATTTTTATAGATTTTCAACTTAATTGTTGTTGCTATTTAGATTTAATGTTTAATAATTCGTGATCATTTCAGTACTTTAAATAATTTATTAGGTTGCTAGAAAAATAATTCCAGCTTATGACCTTCAAATTCATAATAAAAACCGTAATTTTTTCCTACCAATTTAATAGATATTAAAAAATAAATGCACAATTAATCTATTTTTTCTTCACTGTGTTATTTTTTAATTTGATTTTCGACCTCTCCGATTAATTAAATTAATTGTTGTTACTATTTAGTCTTAATCTTTAATGATTAATACTTTTTTCAGTTACTTTAAATAATGTAAATATTAAAAGATAAATGCAAAATTAATTTAATTGTTTTTCACTGTGATATTTTTTAATTTACTTTTAGGTCTCTTGAATGAATGAAAGTACAGATTAATCATTATTGCAGTAGGATTTACTGTTTAATGATTGATGATTATTTCAATACTTTTAAATAATTAAAATGTTAACAAACAAATGAAAAATTAAAATTTTATTTAATTATTCTCCATTGTGGTATTTTTTGTTTGTTTTTAGATGTCTTGCATGAATGAAAATGCAAGTTAATGATTGTTGCTATTCAGATTTAATGTTTGATGATTTTTTCAATACATTTAATTAATTAATGTTAATAGATAAATGCGAAATAAATCTAATTATTCTTCACTGTGATATTTTTTGATTTACTTTTATGTCTCTTACAGAAATGAAAACACTAATTAATCATTATTACAGTTCAGATGTAATATTTAATAGTTAGTGATATTTGTTAATTTACTTTTAGGTCTTTTGAATGAATTAAAGTACAGATTAATCATTATTACAGTTCAGATTTAATGTTTAATAGTTAGTGATTATTTCAGTACTTTTAAATAATTGAAATATCAACAAATAAATGCAAAATTCAAATTTAATGCAATCATTCTTCGCTGTGATATTTTTTAATTTGTTTTTAGATCACTTGTATGAATGAAAATGCAAGTTAATGATAATTATTCTTTAAATTTAATGTTTAATAATTAAAGATGAAAACATGATGGACAATACAAATTGTTAATTAGAAAAATAAAAAAAAATATTAAGACAGAAAGAGATAATTAAATATGTGGGAAAAGGAGATTATATATTCTAATAACAAATTAAATAACAAATTTATATGATTATTTCAAGACTTAAATAATTTAAATATTAAAGGTAAATCCAAAATGGGTCTAATTATTCTTTTCTGTAGTACTTTTTGACTTGCTTTTAAGACTCTTGCATGAATGAAAAGCAAGTTCAAAGCAAATCAACTCAATAAAAATGTACCATATCATATATATATATATATATATATATATATATATATATATATATATATATATATACTCACGAAGCGTTAAAATAATGAAATATATTTATAATACAATTATGGTACGTCCTCGAGGGACACAAATACAGAAAATGGTTTGCGTTTCTCATCGCAATTTAAATTTCACTGAATAGAGACATTAAATTTTCAATTGTTATGGATAGATGCCACACACAAAGAGGCGCACGCATACGTTCGTGCACTTGAAAACGGTCATTCAGAGGCGTCCTAATGACTTAACAAGTCGTATCTGAGAGAAAACATCACTTTTTACGTGTGACAAAGCCATCAAACAGCATACCTTGGCTACCATTTATTTAAACGTTTAAATCTGATACAGTTTCCCATTTCCCTAATATTTTACACACACAGAGAGACACACACTGAGTGTATTTTTTTTCGTGTCTAATACGACTGTCGTATCTAACCACATGTCATTCGGATGTCACGCTACGTGATCCTCGTGTTCGTATCCCGTCAGCGGTGGAACATGTTCTTGTGCATCTCGGATATTGTTATAGCCGTTATTAACTAGTTCTTTTTGTCGTTTACCTTAGTGTATGTACGCTTAGTTGAGTACGCACTGAGTTGGATTCAAATTCGACCCTGACTTAAGGCCAGGGTTGCATTTAATATTTGATTATTCACGCCGACGTGATTATTCTAACACGTGCATGAACACAAGTTATAAAATGTGTTTTTTTTTTAAAAAAAATACACACCTTATACGACTAGTGTCTATTTTAAAAACTATCTATTTATCTATTGAACTAATGCAGGTGGACTTAAAAAATATATTACTTACGGAATTAACACTTTTTGTTAATATTCAATTAAAGCAATTCGTTCAAATATTCTATACATGAATTCCTGTAAAATGTTTTTTATACTTTGAAATGCTGTGAATTGTTTTATTTCAATTTTAATGGTTATTTAATAGGATTTATATTTTCAAAACAAAGTATTTGAAACATTTATATATATATATATATATATATATATATATAAAGAGAGAGAGAGAAAGAGAAAGAAAGAGAGAAATAGTTCAGGTTTTTATTATATTCTTGATTTATTCTTAATAAATTGTTTTCAAATTATGTAATAACTTTATAGAAATAAATTCGAAATTCATTTCAAGCAATTTTTTTTATTTCATAAATTAATTCTTTTTTCAACCCCATAAACCATTTTGTTTTGGTGTGGTTTGTGGGATGAAAAAATAATTCATTTGTAAAAACAATTTAGACAGTGTCAGAACCATTTATATGTTGTGTATTTGATCTTTTAAATATAGCATTTAGATAATTAATAAAAATTTTTTCATTTAAGAACTAGGTCAACATTTGAATAGATATGTCTGAGGATTGAGTTTTAAAAAAATGATATTACTTAAAAATGTTATTCTTAAATAACTTCAAATTGTACTGTTATCTTTACAGCAGATTTGGTTTATTATCAGTATAATTAAGTACAGAATAATTATTAGGTGTAGAAAAGTTGACACTTCAAAATTATAAAACGACGAGAATAAAAAAGAATAAAGAGAAAAAAATTTAAAACAGTGTTATAATTGATTGAGTTTAAAGGATCCAATTTAATTTTTATTTATGTTATTTTATTTTTTGGTAAAGCTTTCACACATATTTAACTACAAATAAATGTATTTTACAGATATCACTCTCTGGCTTTCTCTCTCTTTCTCTCTCTCTCTCTCTCTCTATATATATATATATATATATGTAATATTTCACATCCTGATGCCAACATTAACATATATAACAAACTATTTAACTCCATCCGGTATAAAAAATACAAACAAACAAAAAAAGATGATCACAGAATCCAACATTAATAGCATAAATGAATAAAAACGCACATCTACAAACACACAAGTGTGTACATACGTCGGTGTGAAATATAAATGTGATCTCGAATTAACATGAGATTTAAAATCGACGGGACAAAAACCTAATCATGTTTCTAAGACGAAAATGTTAGTCCATGTCTTCTAACATGGATAGCAGAAGCTATCGAAAGCGTCAGAGTGCCACACACACCAAAAATAAAATAAAAAAAACAACAACAGTCGAACCGACAACGATTAAAATTTCATCCTAAACACTACAATATAACTACTGCTTTTATGTATTATATTTTCTCAATGTATTAATGAAAGAATGTATTTACCACAATCTGTACAGTTGTCGCGCTCACTTGCACGCACGCCCACAACGATATATACATATATGTATATGTTTATACATATGAACGTGTTAAGTGTACAGAATGGACAAGAAAATGTTCATGGATTTTGACTGTCTTTTAATTAAATTTGTAGGTTTTTTTTACTACAAGATTTGATTTTTATTATTATGTTTCTCTCTCTTTTAGTTATATACATACATATATATATATATATATAGATAGATAGATACAAATTTGTTAATATATCAAATGAAAACCTGACAAGATATTATAATCACTAACTACAATGACAAACACTGCTTCTAGTAATCACAATTAAAAAATATATAATAAAAATTATTAAAATATTTCATATGTAGAATAATTACTAAAATTATTAAAGGATTTTTTTAGTTCATCAAATTATATATATATATATATATATATATATATATATATATATATATATATATATATATATATATATATATATATAAAATCAACATATATCAGTCTACTAATGGATTAAATCTCTTTTAAATTCTTGCAATTGGAACGACCTACTAAAATCATTTTTTATTAAAATATATAATCTCATTTTCCCACATATTTAATTATCTCTTTATGTGTCTTAATATTTTTTTTATTTTTTTAATTAACAATTTGTATTGTCCATCATGTTTTCATCTCTTAATACGTTCCATCTATTTGGATTTAAAACATTTTTCTCTTATTATTATGTTTGGTATTCCTGTTTTTTTTATGTTTTTATTCTATTATTCTTCTAAGCTTTTATTATTCTTAATATACAACTTCTCATTCGTCTTTGTGCTGACTCTATTGATTAACTAAAGAATTATTTTAGTATTTAAGATCCATCATTCACTTCCACAATGAATTTTTCACTAACTCCACAAACCACAAAGTTTTCTGATCAAAAATGTTCAATAAATGATTATTGATCATTTGTAATTGTTGCTTACATCTATTTAAATTTTGACTCCAACATTGTCACAAAGTTAAAGGGAAGAAAAATCTGCTTTTCTTTATGTAAGCACTTTGATGTCAATGTTTTTAATTTGCATGACTATATTTTTATCGGTTTTTAGTCTATATTTAAATGTCTATATTTTTAGTATGTATTTTAACCTCCTACCTAAAAACTTTTCAAAGATATAACGATTTTTCTTGTAAATTTTTCCCAGATTTATTTATTAGGTGTGCTAATTAATTTGGTTCCTTTTTTATAGAAAAATGTTTACTGAAAAATAGAATACATTTCAATCCTTGAAATATTCGCCATTATTTTGTATGAATTTGTTCCATCTATCAAATAACTGACAAATCCCTTGTCGAAAAAAGATAAAAACATTGACTCAATGAAGTCATTATTCATTTTCGGAACTTTTCCACTGATTTAGTATATTTGCCTCAAACATCTACCCCTAAAGCTGAACAAACCATTCTTGCAGCATCGACAGCACTTTTTTCAACTGAAATGCGAAAAGTGTACAATGTCTAATATGTTGCTTTTCAAACTCTCTAACTAAGATGTATAATTTTTTTAAATGTTGACGCTTCAAAATCCTAAAATGAAGAGAAAATATTTTAATTTAAAACTGAGTTATGATTGATTCAATTTAAAGACACTTAATGTATCCTTAATAACGGGTCAATTATTAATTATCAAACATTTCCAGAAATCAACCATTCTTTTACTCAGTATCACATAAATAAAAATAAAGATAAACGAATAATACTGAAATATATCTTTAATAATCAATCTCTTATAATATAATTTTTGTTAAATGATGTAAATTTGATTTAAAGCCATTTTGTATATTATAAAAATTGAGTTTCATATTTATATACAAAAATAAAAATTAGTTTTAATACAAAATAAATGTTCAATTTCAAACGTATGAAATGTGATTCAAAACAGTGTTAATATATTTAGTTCTCAGAATATAAATTTATTTACTAAAATACCATTTACATGTTGTTCTTAAAACTTTTATAGAAATTTGTGCATATACTGAGTTATTTTAAAATATAACATCCGTCAATTATATTACAAAATATACAAAATATGAAAAGTTCTCACTAAATGAACGATTTACTAAAACTATCTCACAGTATTTGAAAGCACTTAACTTTTTGCCAAAACAGATAATAAAAAACCGTATATTAATTAAAAACGAAAACAGTGAAATACTCGATATATTCAGTGGTAATTTGTAAAGTAATATAGATTATCTAACTGTTAGAAACATGTAATAAAACTAAAAATTAATTTAATAAGATCAAATCCGCGCGGATAGAAACAATCCGTAAAAGAATTCCATCACTTAAATACTTAACGTCCGTACGTGTAATTGAAAAAAATGTGTATATAATTACAATATGCGAGACTACGATTATTAGCGTTTCTTTCAGAGCATCCTGTACGCGACCGTTCATCGAGATATGTCTGTTTTTGTCGAACTCGGTCTTTTGATCTTCGCCGCTATGTTCGTGGTGTTAACTTATACGTTAACTATACCATTTACATCGTGTTTTATTTTATTTATTTTTGACAATATTATTTTTTATACGGCGTAGCTTTGATATTTATTGAGTTCATCTTTGCATATTGGAATTTATTTGCAGCCGTCGATTTTTACCTTTTTCGAAAACGATATCATTTCATATAACACGGTAAATGGATGAAAGAATCTTTGATGGGACCTGCAGGACCTGAGGAATGATCGAGCCTTTCACTTGAATTGAAATTCTATTATTTATCCGTAAAATCATCAAATCGAATCAAGTACATAATCAAAAATCTATTAAAAATTTATATATTTATCTAACGTTTTGTATCATGGAAAAAAATATATAAAAATAGTTGCAAGCAATTTGTTAATATGACTATGATGAACAATGAGATATAAATTTAGATGCTTAATTATGTATGTGCATGATCATGCATTTATAAAACTGCATGATTATGTTTATACATCTACTTAATAATGTTCCGATCATCACAACGATTAAAAACAGCATAAATGAAGATTAAATTTTTAAATTACATGAGTAATCCAAAACTCGATACTAAACTAATTTTATATAAAAATGAAAACGCTTTTTAATATAATTTAAGCATACAAAAATATCGAAAAATAAATAAATACATGCATTTATTTTCTTAATTTTTTACTTTGTACAATTAAATATCGATTATGGAATTAAACGGCAAGAAGTTTGAAAATTAGATCAAACACGCTCAAATCTTGAATGATGAATTACTTTTAAAATTCAAACTGTTATAATTTAAGATGTAATAAGCACTCGTTGTATCTTTAACAGCTTCACTTCTTTTTGATTTTTTGATGTCTATACGAGTATAATTATTCAAATATTTTTTTTTCATAAATAGTTATTTTAAGTTCTATTTTAAATCTAACCTCATTTTTTATTCCTAATGTTTGAAATTAATTCTGTTATCAACATTTTACTAAAAAAGATAAAGCATTAATCCCAATTTATAATAAATTCAGTCAACTTATAATATTTTTATCTTAAAATAGAAATTTTTCATAAGATCTGATTTATTCCAAACAGAGGTATTATTATTCAAATAGTTTTTTAATATTAAAAAAATTATATTACAGTAAATACATGTTATTTAAAAAATACTCTTCGCATCTTCTCTTATTAAGCTAGGAACATTCTCCTATTGCTTTGCCTTTCACTGGAGCTCAATGGATGAGGATTGCCAGCTCTGTACACTTCTCTTAAGTGGTCGTCCAAGTAATCTTTTCTGAAGATCGTTCATTTTTATAACGCTTCTCCCATCCTATCCACACGGTTGTTCCTGTTCCGAGACTTCTTGCGATTTCTATGAGCATTTCTCTGCTTTTGTGGAAGGTGGGTTGCTAACCTTGCCTTACAATCTTCCTCCCTTATCCGAGCATAGGACTGGAAACATTTGCATCGGACTACTCAATCCATCCAACACAGTTGCAAGCGGAGTTACTAAAAAATACATTTTCACAAATTAATTCCTTTTGCAACCAAAAACGTTCGATAAATCATTATAATATTACACATGAACATTTCGATGGCAATTCCATCTTCATCGTCTCGACCATCATCTTCAAATAGTTTTAAATTTCTGATAAATATCTATTAAAAAAAACGTAGCTTACATTATAAATTTCTGAATTAATTAAATAAACTGTTATTTAATATAGATGTTATTTAAATATTTATGTTTATGTGTGGGACTCATTCTTTTACTAAAATGAAATTCTCTTAAACAAAATTTAAACTATTTTACTCAAGTATTTCTAGATTATAATACTGGTTCGAAATACAATAAATTAAGAAATGTAATAAAAAAAATCAAAAATTATATAGAATTTCGATAGGAATGTTTAAACATTTGAATTAATCATATATATATATATATATATATATATATACGTAAATATGTAAATGAACACCCATATATATCAAAAATTCGCACAACCATCATTTATCTATCCACCGTTCTGCAACGATTAATATGGAAAAAAAAATCGTACACCATCTCTATAATATTTATATGAACACCCAAACATATTGGAGAACGAATTTCGACGTACACACAGGTACTTACATGGCATTAGAGACGAACGAACGGAGGCACTGCTGCAACGGCAGTCAGCATCCCGTCTCGTCCGCGGCATCCAGCCTGGGTCCATTGTATGGAACCACTAAATTAGCCCATAGTGTTTTGTCATGGTAACAATATTCTGAGTAACACCTCGGCTCTCTTTGATCCACGCCGTGCCGACACATAAATTTGACCACTAATGAAATCGTGACGTCATTCAGGTATGCTCTATGTATTATACATATCTGTATGTGTGTGTAATAATACAAGCATATACTCACTTTATATTACTTATATATATATATATATATATATATATATATATATATATAAATATATATACGCATATATTTATGTAATATATATATATATATATATATATATGGTTACTAATGGATGAATATTTCGTATAAAGAATGAGACACTTTCAGGTGTTGTCTAATTCAAAATGTGTGTTCTTTAATTAGACGATTTTAATAATCTTTATTATCTACGCATACAAAAGTGTAATACATACATATATATATATATATATATATATATATATATATATATATATATATATATATATATAGTAGTGAAATATGAGTACTGAATAAAATAAAAATATTAATTTTAGATTCTAAATCATTTATAAAAATATACAGGGATTGTTTATATTAGAACTTATTATAATTATTGAATTTTAAGTTTGACATTATGAGAACTTATATTTTTATTCAATATATTTAATTTTAATACGATTTGAATAGACCTCCAAAATGTACTTTTAGCTGTGTTTGATTTTTAGGAAAGAAATTTAATTATGCAGTACAGTTCTGTCATTGTAGTTAAAAAATCACTTTAATGACTTTCATAATTCACTAAATAATTTCCATAAATGAATCCCTTTTTCATTCTATTAACTTTAGTTGTTCTTTGATGTATATACGAATTTAATAACAGTAATGTCATTCTCAAATACAAAAAATTTTAAATTTAAAAATTATAATATCTCTCAGAGCTGTAATAATGCTTGTGATGACTATAAGAAAGATATTGTAAATAAAGAACGTGGGAAATAGTCCTGGTTTAATTCTTTTACAAGTACAGAAAAATCTTATTTTGAACATTTTTGACCAGAGGAATGTTTTATAGTTTGTGAAGTGAAAAAATTTATTAGTGAACGAAATAGAGATGTTGAAACATTTAAATTGAAAAAATATTATGAAAATAGATCAGAAAAAAAATGTGAATTCTTTGAAGCAGAAGAGAAAGAATTATATAATTTTAAAATGATTTTTTCATTTAATTTTTATTCTAATCTTTAATGAGAGTCAATTAAATTAAAACTTAATAACAGCAAGTATAAGTATTACCAACAGCCTCGTCAAATAGTAGAAAAGCTTTAAAAAAAAGTTACTCATTTATGATTCATATAAAAAATTGTTCCTAAAAACAGACCAATTTCTTATTTGGTCAGTAATATAAGATACAGAAATCAAGATGATGTTACTACGTTTTACTGCCCAGACTTTCTAAGAAACTGCAATTTAAAAAATATAACAACCCAATCTATAAATTGATAACCACAAGAAAGGAAAATAATATAACATTTTTTGAAAAACAATAAATATTTTAATCAAACCACAAAATATTAACGAATGTCATCTTTCAATAATTAATTTTATGGTCTCTTTGCATTCTTAAAAAAATAATGATATATTTTACCAAAAGAAGTAATGATGGGAAATTTATCTATTTTCAAATTTTAATAAAATAATTAATAATGTATTATCAAAAAAATGTTTAAAATAAAATATAAATCTGTGAATAAAAATAAATAGTCAGAATTGTTAAATATAAAAGATATTTTTAATATTGCTCTCTTCATCCATTTGTGTGTGGTATTCAATACTAAAACATTCAACAAAACTGGAAGATGTGTATAAAAATAAATATATAAAAAACTTAATTCTTTATAAAAACCAACAAAAGCAGGTATTGTTTATATAACAAAGAAAAACGTACAAAAATTTGAAATCTTAATAATATAAACACACACATGTATCCAGGGTTTAAACATTCTTGTGTTATTTACTGTCGAAAACATTCAACGCACTAATTATATAATTCAAGTGTACGTTTAAAACGAATAAAAAGAGAAACTGAAATGTCTCACGCAATTTTATGCCATTAGGATAATTTCTACACTGGGTTCTAAAACATTAAATTTCTTTAATTCATTTTAATGCATGTACATGACACACACACACACAGTCAGATCAAACTAACAATGTGAATCTTTCTTGGACCAATTATCAATGTCCATCATAATACAATAGTTAACAAATACCTGTAGAACGAGACGATCTATACGAAGGAACTATTGTGTTCGTACGACTTTCCTTGTCTACAGTGGTTGTCAAAATATCAGGAAATATGTGCCCACTCTTATGGGAATGAATGAAGGTAAAGTGTGTTC
The DNA here is from genome assembly GCA_034766995.1 of Acanthacorydalis orientalis. NCBI lineage: Eukaryota > Metazoa > Arthropoda > Insecta > Megaloptera > Corydalidae > Acanthacorydalis > Acanthacorydalis orientalis. The sequence continues at coordinate 29,133,076 of CM068322.1, read as the reverse complement.
GAAAGAAGATCTATATTTCGTCATTGTTCTTTAATATTATTATTATTGAGTTTTTCATAATCGCATTTTTGTTGTTTTTCTTTTTTAAAAAAAATCGTACAAGATTTCTGAATAAAATTTAATTTTAAAAAACTTTGTACTGATTCTATTTTTAAAATTTTCAATCTTTTTTTACTTATTATTTTTTCTTCTTTTGAACATAACAGAAAACATCATTATGTTTACAAATTAATTCTTTACTTCCTCTAAAACCACACAAAAATTTCTTGCAAAAAACTATTAAATAATTGATTATTTATCGTTTTAATTTCAATAACGATTCAATCATCTTTAGAAAGATAAGAACCCCGTTTTTAAAAATCAATTTAATAAATTTTTTTCCACTTAATATATCTTTATAGCTACATTATATATATATATATATATATATAAATAATTTATTAGTACAAAAAATTGTATCGATCAATCGAAATAAAACTAAAAACTTCTACTTTCTCCTTTCATAATTATTTTTTTTTAATAAATTATCCACAAATTTATTCTTCTGGCCAAAACTATTCCATGCTTATTTATCAATCATTTTTGTTTATTACTTGTGCACATTTTAATAGTAATTTCACAATCCTTAGAGCATCAAGAGTAGAAAATATAGAACTTTTTCTGTAGATGCACAATCTGAATATTTTTGATAAGCAACATTTTTGATCAGACTTTTTTTGGATTGTAGAAGCGACTGAAAAATTTATTTGAAAAAATGTATTTAGCCACAGTGACAGAACTCTATTCTGAATATCTATTTATAAAAATGTACTAGTATTGGAAAATCGAGAGATTTTTAATAAATTTATAGAATAAGTACGTTTTAGTGGATGAAAATCTAATTAATTTTATAAATTCAACCGAAGTTTAATGATTCGACTTAGGCTTCTATACAAAAATATTAAATAAAAACGTATTTTTTTTAAAAAAAAACATATTTGCCCCCATTTAGTATTTTAATTTAATTCTATTTAGTATTGAATTGAACTAAAATAGTAATTAAAAAATAACATGATTTTTCTTAATCCTTGCATCTCCAACACATTACTCCTTTATTTATTAAATTAATTAAAATGAAAAATGGAATAATCTATTTTTTATTATAAAAAAATAACATTTAGAAACACACAAATAAATTGGTTTTAAGACGTGTAACTTTTAGAACTTTATTTTTATTTTAGACAAAGTGGTCACATGAATGAATCACTGATTATTTCATGTCAGTTTTTATTTATACGACTTAAAAGTCTCGACCGTACATAAATATATCAAATATTTGATTCTAAATTTGTAAATTAATCCATCTTTCATTCAAAAATCGACTGGCTTTGATATTAAATACAGTTTTAATCTTGTCAGAATTTTAAATACGTTTAAATAAAAAAAGTCTCATGTATTATGTTGTTGTCTAATCACATGTCATTTTGGAAAAAAAATTACTGCGTTACAAGCAATTTTAATAGACTTTGTAATCAAAGATTTCCAAATTAGGGAGCAACGAGCACATTTTTAATTAGATATTTAATATTCAAGTTCATTGCTAATATATTTAAATTCAAGTGACGAATTGTCTAGTTGTCCTTTTAAAGTATGAATTATTTGTATAATAAAATTTTATGAGACGTTTAAAAGGAATATCTCATTATTTAATGATATTATTACTGTCTTTTTTATACTCTATAACCATGTGTTTAATTTGAAAATAACTTTTTAAGAACTAAAATAATTTGAATCGAAAGAAAAGAAATAACTTTTAATCTTTTCCATAAAAATCTTAATAAATTAAAATTTAATATGAGATGAAAATATAAATTATAAAAATGTGGTTACAAAATTACATAATTTGTATTATTGGCTATAATTAGGAATTTTCTATAAAAAAAATTCACTGTTATTTTTTTAATTAGAATTTGATTGTTTTAATAATTGTATTGAAAATTGAAATTGTATAAAAATAAAAATTTATAGTAATAATATATATATATATATATATATATATATATATATATATATATATATATATTATTGACGTAGATAGATTTGTAGCAGTGTACGATGAAGAATCGAAGAATATGTCATGCGGAGGGACGGAAAAAGAGTCATCATTATCATGTATGATAAATACATCGAGTCGACTGTTGTGTGGTCGGGGCAGCGCGTCAAAAGACGCCACGGAAAGTGTTATAATATAGGTGTACGACCGCGGCGGCATCCTTTGTGTTACCTTATAAGGTAGGTAATTACCACAGTTGCCGGTAACAGGAGGAATCGGAGACGTAGACACCGTACACGGAGCCTACGTTCACGATCGAATATCGGTCATATTTTATACAATGATTTATCTGTCTCTTATTATTAATTTTCATGTCGTATACAGATAATTTATTACAACTCTTGTTTGATTTCAATATGTATATTTATTGTTCGATATTTTCAATTTGAAACTTTTGTTTAACATCGATTAAACAGTCTCGATAGAGAAGATAAATCGTGTGATAAAGTCTTGCAAATTTTATTAATAAATTAGATAGTTTCACACGGTCTTCAGATCATTCAATTTATCTGAACCTCTTCCACTTTTTTCTTCTTCTTTCATTATTTAATGGAATTTTTGTTACACTTAAATTTTTCGAAGCTTTTCTTTATTTAAGAAAATAAAGACAAGCTTTGAAGAGAATAGAGAAATTTAGATGGGGCTAAGAAGCCCCATCTAAATTTCTCTATTCTCTTTGGTTATCTCCTCTTCTTATAATAAGTGCTGCTCATTTCAATTAAAGTCAACTCAATCTAATAATAAAACGAATCGCAGGTTTTTCAAAAAAAATCAAGGAAAAACATTTATACGACCTTTATTATAAAACGACATTTTTTCTCAAAGAAAACGATAAGAAAATGTTGATTTATGTTTTAATAGAATTATACAAATATATATTTAAAACTTTATAGTCTGTTGTCTAAAAATCTTTCAGTGGCGTGCCAGATTGAACTTCTGAAAATTGGAACATAAGACAAGCTTTGTTTTTTAATAAAAATCTGTGGAAAAAAACCTCTTCCTATATTCAATGTAATACGGTACTTACTCTTATTATGTCTGTTCGATATGTACACTGAACTTACCCGGAGTAAGAAATTTTACACTTTTCTGTTCGATATGTACTCTGAACTTACTCTAGATTTTCGTCGAACAGTTTAGAGTAAGTTCAGGACATGGGATTTGTTACTCTGAGCTTACTCTAGCTTTTTGTTAGAGTAACGCGAGCATCTTTGTCTTACTCGAAAGTCTTTATCTATGATAGTCGCTATCGAATAAAAAAATCACCCAAACTTGACAGTATTCATACTACTACTACTTACTCTAACCTTACTCTATGTTGTTCGATAAAAACAAGTTCAGAGTAAGAAAGTCAGAGTAAAGTCATAAAATTGAAGACTCAGTTCAGACTAAGTTCAGTGTACATATCGAACAGACCTATTATTACACTTGCAACTCTTATTTGCTTTCATACCTATTTTATTCTTTTTTTATCTCTTATTATGATCATTTTTGACATCTATCTATCCTTCTCTGCGTTGTATGAAACTGATGAATTATTTAGATATTAAGTATCTGTGCTTAACTTTCCTGAAAAAAGAAAAATATGTATTAATTGTTGTAGTGATCCCTTGTATATCTGTTGTTTAATATTCTACATGAATGTTTTATGTCGACTGTGAGTTCGTTTATTCTATGGACAATTTCAACTGTTGTCATCCACAGGCCTTAAAATCAAGATTTAAAAAACTACCTGCGAATGACAAAGTTGAAACAGGCCGTAGAAGAAAATACTTTTTGTGTTCAAATTCTACCTGTAGAATATTAAAGTCAGAACCTATCATAGAAGAAAAAAATTCGAACATGACCTTACAACCTTTATAAATAGAATATATTAAATACCTCTCTTGGTTCGATCATTCAATATTTGATTGAATTGTTTTGAATATTTAAAAGATGTTTGTTTAAATGAATAAACTCGATTTAATTTTTATGATTCTATTAACTTCCTTATTAAAGCATTCTTCTTCACAAAAAATCCGTTCAAATCAATATACTTTCCAACTGAAAGCTTTTTCTTTTATTGTAGTTAATTATGAGTTCTGTTTTTTTATTACGTTGTATAATTTTTCAATCCTTTTTGAAACTTTTATTCCTTAAAAATACTAAATTATATTATCTTCATTAATACAGAAAGTAGTCACATTTTTATCTTTCGTTTTTGTTAATTTATCTTTTACAATATATATATATATATATATATATATATTGATATACATATATATATATATATATATATATATATATATGTATATGTGTGTGTGTGTTTCTTAGAATAAAATAAGAGCTAGTCGTTGACATTTAACAGAGGAAATCGAAAGTTTTAATAAATATGATTACATTGACTATTGATTTGTGGTTTTAAAACCTGCAAAATTATTTATTCTTTTTATACAGAAAAAAAATATAAAGAAAAGAATTTGATCCAAACATTTATTCACTTCTAAAGGTGCGTTGTATATGTTTTTTATATGAATTGAGAAAAAAGCATACGAGTGTAGAAACATTTTTTAAACTTGCTCATCTTTAAAGCAACGACATAATAAAGCACAGTCGGTTCAATCAATGGTTGAGGATTCCATTCCGTTGTCGGCATTTGTTTCAACTTGCTTATTGGGTGGGCAGAGGGCAGCTCGATACAAAACAACACACAAAAAAGAGATGAATCGCGCGAGCGCGGCCCGCTCGATCCGACAACACCTGAACATTGCATAGGTGTGATTCCACACGAATCGTTGGGTGGTAGACGGAGACGGACGTATCGCGTCGCACGTCACGCGGAACAGTGACGACGATACGTGGGTGTTTGATGCTTTTAATTGAACGTGTCTGACTGTTAGCCAGCACAGCAAACCAGCCTGCCTGCCTGCCTGATAGACTTGTTCAGTTTTTGAGTTTTTTGAAATATCGCCTCGTACCGGTCCTGTGTTCGGACTCAAGTAACTATGTAGTCACGGCATCTGTTCTCGATAGAAGAAAACAGTTATTGATACTTTTGATCAAATACATGTTACTTTTTATACAGAAATTACAATTTTACTATAAACAGATGAAATTCAATTTTATTGGAATAAAATACATTAACATAGTATTTTTATGGCATTTTAAAAGATATTTCCTTTTCTTACTTAAAAATAATATCATTTAATACAACTTTTCTGTTATTCTCTATCTCGCACTGAAAAATTATCCAAATGCACAATTATAGACATTGTCACAAACGAATTCTTTTTTTTTCTTCACAAACCACAATCAAAATGATCAAAAATATTCAATATGTCATTATCGATTGGCTTTGATTATTGCTTAGACGTATTTCGATAGTAAAGCCATCATTTTCAGATTGATAGGGAGCAGAAAAATCCCGTTTTGTACTTAAGAAAAAAATATTATGATTTGTGAGATGAGAAAATAATTAATTTATAAAAATAAATTCATCCACGGTACTAGACCTGTATTAGAAGCCGTCTCAATATTTCGATAATAATTTTGTGTTGATTTTTTTAAAAAAGAGAAAACTCTACTTCTGATAAGCATTTTTGTACACATAGCAATTAAAAAAATAGAATATTTCAAAATTTATCTCAATAATTATGCAAAAATGGTATTCTATTTACAATTTTATTTAAATTTTCAATTACTTTCAATATTATTTTCAATTTAGTCTTAGTTTGGTAATTTTAGGTTTAACTGATCTTCATTTTCTCGCTAATAAAAAAAATGAACATTTTTATCGTTTAAAGAGAGCAACCATTAAAGAAAAGTATTTCCACAGATTTTTATTAAAAAACAAGGCTTGTCTTATATTTTAATTTTCAGAAGTTCAATCTGGCATGCTACTGTAAGACTTTTAAACGACAGACTATATGCTTTTAACACAAGTAATGTTTAATTTGAAAGGTGCAAAAGAATGAGAGTTTTATATATTTTTTATGTAAGATTTTGATTCAATGATATTTTAGCACAAATAGGGGTCTTCTTTAATAGTCATTAATGCATTAAATTTTTTTTTTAGTATAATTACCGATTACTGTGCTTGACTAAAGGAAATTCATGTTAAGAAAATTTTTTTAAAAAAAAAAATGGTTTACTTCAGAAGAGCAAGGAAGAATTCTGTTTCTCTTTCTCTTATATATATATATATATATATATATATATTCTACCTGTACTGTTCTAACTACTTCTTATTATTATAATTAAGCTGGAAGCATTCTTCTTTTGCTTTGTCTCTCACTGGAGCTCAGTGGATGAGGATTGCCAGCTCTGTGCCCAACTAACTGGGTGGTCGTCCAAGTAATCTTTCCTGAAGATCGTCCATTTTTACAAAAGCGAATAAGTCGCTATTCTCCCATTCTATCAACATGATTGTTCCTGTTCTAAGGCATCTTGCGATTTTTATGAGCATTTTTCTGTTTTTCCGGAAGGATAGGGTGCTAACCTTGCCTTCCAACCTTCATCCTTTATCCGGGCTTAGAACTGACAACTGCATCGGACTACTCAATCCATCCGACATAATTGCATGCGGAGTTTGTTTTAACTACAGAAACGAAAATGAGTTCTTAATTGCAAAAAATGCAACTACTTAAGATAGTGTAGAGAAGTATGGAAAGATATATGTTGGGAATAACAAGAAGGGATAAGAAAATAATAGTATGAATACGGAAATAAAATAGAATTGCAGATATAATAAGAAGAGTGAAGAGTTTGAAATGGGTTGGACATATTTCAACTAGCGAAGACAATCGATTGTCAACTGAAATTATTAATTGAGAATTATGAAATTTAAATAGAAATAGAAAAGAAAATGAACAACGAACAGATGGGACAAGCAAATTTGAGAAAAGAGAGGTATCGAATCGTTTGAACTGAAGAGTTTCGAAAAATATCTTCATCCAGCAGTGGATCGAAAGAGGTTGATGCTAATCAAGATATATATATATATATATATATATATATATATATATATATATAAGTGTGTGTGTGTTTGTGTGGCTTGAATTTTGTGAATAATTAAAACACTTCCACCAAGGCAGACGTGAATGCAAAAACATTCATAGCGACTGCATCGCAACAAAACATCCATTTTCGATTGCATGCACTTCATCATTTCGTCCGCGTCCCCTCGCGTTTCGCATTCTTTGTTCTTGTCGTACGCGCAACGCAATGATTAACGACACCAGTTAGTTGCGTCTCGCTCGCACGCACCGGCGTCGTTCCGTTTCATTCGTCGTCCGACAGCATCGAGTCAGTTATATATAAGAAACATAGTGTCATTCAAAAAGATTGATATTTTTTGCGATCTCGAGGTTAAGACAGCTTGTTAATTAGCAATTAAGGCCAAGAAACGTGTCTTCTAAACGGTCTGTTATGCCCGTGAGCGTGGAAACGTTTGCGTTTTTATTTTCTGTAAAATATTCATTTCGTCAATTATAGAATTAATTGCTTATTGACCTTATAGTATATACTAACAATGTACGCATATATATATATATATATATATATATATATATATATATATATATATATATATCAATTTTCAGATATAATAAAGTCATTTAAATACAAACTGTTTAGAACTCAATTATAATTAAAAATGATAGCTTTGTCATCTAATTATTATCGGCCTTGTATGTGTAGAAACAGTCATATTCAGTTCATATTCTATTCTTTTCTCTGTCTCTTTCACTTTTATTAAATATTTCGTAGCAGCTATACTGATTCTATAATAAGAATTTGAACGATTTTATTAATTTTATAATTATCTTCTATATACTACACAATATAAAGTTATTTCTAGTCTAAAATATAATATTTTTATCATATATTTCTATCACAAAGTGTTATTTGAAAAATGAAAATATATTATAACTGGAATCTCTATTTTTATTGATTATCGCATAAATTTAGATCTTCTATGTATAAAGTTCAAAGCATTATATTGATCACAATAATTTCTGGTATTGTGACTGAATTTACTTTACAAATATATATTTCATTCTCTTACAAATAACAATCTTTTTTCTAATCAAAAATTGACTATGTTAAATAGTACATGGAAAAAGTAATGTTAATAAATCTAATACCATTTTCATAAATGAATTATTATTTTATTACAAACAAAAAAAAAAAATAATTTCTTGTCAAATTTGTTCAGTAAATGATTATTGATAATTTTTGAGTTTTAGTTATACGAATTTTAATGCCAATGTTATTATTTTCGAATGGCTAAACAAGAAAACAATCTTATTTCTCAGAAAAATTTTTTTGGAACTAATAGTGAATGAAAAAGTCAATAATGCTGTTCTCTTTGGAAAATATACATGAAGAAAATGTCAAATAATTATATTTATCTGCATTTATCATGAAATAACAATTTTCTTCACAAATATATTTTTTTTATTCACTTACAAACTAACAAATTTTTTTCTGATCTATAATAAACAATAATTCATAATGAATCATTTTTTATTGTTGCTTATACTAATTTCAATAGCGATTCTATTATCACAGCTCTAACGCACAGAAAAAATTTAAATCTAGAAAAAATTAATGATATTAGTGAAAAATTTACTTGTGAAATATAATTCTTCGATTCAGTCATCTTTAAAAAAGTAAACATTTCAATATTCTCCCTTATCTTCATATTGTAAATTCGAATAATTTAATTTTACACTAATCAGAACGCAATCTTTAGAGAACAATAAGGATTGACATGTGAGTTGGGTGATTTTTATCTTCATACAAAATGTACTCTCAGTGATTGAAGGTGTAAAGAAAGAAAACTTGCTTAAAATTATCCCTAGATTTATTCCATCGATCTATTATATTAATTTTTTCGATATAATTATTGAATTGTTGAATTAATAAAGAAATTCGTAACACTCCAAATATTCAATTTTTCATTCAACAGTAGATATAATTAATTCAGAAATTAATATACTTAGATTAATAGAATATTCTTCAGTAAGATTCCTTTCGTTTAACCTTTACTCCCTGACAATAGATTTTAAATTAATATACAAATCATACTCTCTCTCTCTTTCTCTAAATCTCTCTCTCTATCTTACATAGACAGATATATATATATATATATATATATATATATATATATATATATATATAATGAATTACTAATAATTAGACTCAATATATCCAATGATAATGTTCAGTTCTTTTAACGAAATAAGAAAAAATCAAGTTTAAAAAGCTTGACAAATCTTGATATTTTCTGACAAACACACATTTCTGGTTGAATACGAAGTCGAAATTAATTTTTCTGAAAGTTATGAATCAAATTTCTTCATTCAAAATTCAAAATTCTCACATAAAAACTTCCCAATCAGCTTAAAGGTTATTTTTTATCATTCTTCAAAAAGATCTCATTTGCACTGTCTCCAAAACTCATAAATATTAAAAGCTGTCCTAACACTAGACTGTAAAATAAAAATTGATAAAAATAAATACAATTTTTAAACTATGTATTATTAAATTCAATGAAAATAATTGAATATACGACAACATAATTTTCATACTATAGCTAAATTCACTTTCACAAATTAATTCTTTTTTTGTCTCACAAAACACCAAAAAAATCTGATCAAAAGTTTCAATAAAATATTATTAATTATCTTTAGTAAACTTCAGATTTTTCTGTATCTCAATAATCTGAAGACTATGAAATACTTATATATATATATAGAAAAGCAACAATCAGTAATCGTTAATTGATCATTTTTGTTCAGAAAATTTTTGTAGTTTGTAAAATGAAAAAATAATTTATTTGCAAAAACTTTAATGTAGACTAAATCCATGATCATGAAGTAAAAGGTTAGATATATTGAAAATAGATGTTTAAAATAAACATACTCTTTGTCTTGATATAAGAAATCTGATTGAATTTCGACTTATTTACTATAAATGATAATTAATTAGTAAAAATCTGGAGAAAATAAGGTGCTGTAATATCAATTAATTTGTGAACCCAATTATTATTTTTCAAGAAATAATCTTGTTAAATATGCGCACAATATCCATCTTTTATAATACAATTAACAGAATAGCTCTTAATTTTTATTATACCATAAACAATGTGTCTATTATATAAAATAAAATAATTATCTCCTAATACACACTCTAACATTAAATTGTTGACTCCTATACCCACACTTCAAATCGATTATTGTCTCGATGGTCTGTTAAGTATTTCAATTTACATAAATTAACTTTTTTCATATTTCTAATTAATTGATAACCGGAAATAAACTGCTTGTTGACAGCTGCTTCGTATAAATTACAACAGATCTTCCGAACACTCCATCAATTTATTTATCCGAAATTTGAAAGTTGTTAATCAAAAAAAAAAATAATGAATTATTATTGTTACACGGTTATAAAAGTAAATTTAAACTGAAAGTTTTTTTTCTGGAAATAACAGAGTGTTTATATTTTAATTAGCAATTAATATATGTATGAAAATATTTTTTATGTAGTTTCAAATTGACAATTTGTATAAACCGTTGAAAAAGTGTTTTAATTATTTTTGTATTCATTTTTATACTGAAATAATTTTATATTAATACAGGTTAGGTTATTTGGCGTTTAAGGGCGCGTAGAGAACTAATAGTGATACAAAGTTGTATTGTTTTATATATTTATTTGAAAAAATTATACACTTATGTCGTTTTATAGGATTTTTTAATAATTACTAATTTTGGAAATATTAAATATTTTTTTGAATTAACAATTTTATATATATATCAGACTTGTGCTCTTAACTATATATATATATATATAGTTAAGAGCACAATTCTGACATATTCAAAATATTTAAAAATTAATTTACATAAGAAAGTATACTAATTATAAACTCAATATATAGAAAAAAGATTGGGTAAAATGAACTTGATGGCTCTGAGATTGTCAAAATATCTTTGAGGGTAAATTTATAGTGCATTACTATTTATGATCACCACTAAATTTCACAAAAAAAATTAAATTGTCAATATTATAATCGATTATATAAAAGTTACATTCGATTCGATAAGATCATTCAGTGACCATAACTATTCGATGTTAGAATTACAAATTACTTGTATCATAAAAAATATCATTTTTTAAAAATTGAGAGATTATTATATGACATACTGTGAAAGATATAATTATTTTAAATGGAACATGGAAGCTTGATATTTCCATTTGCAGATGAAAGTTAAATATCAAATAGTTATGCTTTAACAATAATCATTTGTTACCTGAATGAATACAAATATATTAACAAATAAGACAGTTTGATTATTATTTGAGACTGAATCAAATAGTATCTTTCTCAAGCTTTATTGTTAGTTTATTCATTAATTTAGCCATAGTATTCACTTATAATTTGAAATCATGAAAGATTTTCATAAATAAATTTATGTTTCACAACATAAATTACAAAAAAATCTGGCCAGTCGATTATTGAAGATTTTTGACTAAAAATGTTCTATGGTTTGTAGGGTGAGTGCAAAAAAATATTTATAGAAGTAAATTGAACCACAGTAGTTGAAACACTACTCTAAAGCATGCGAATCAATTGACTTTTTTCTTGATGAAGGTGTTGTGTCTTGTAATTCTTATAAATCTTGGTTTCAACGTTTTAAAGTCGTTGATTTTGATATCAGTGACCGACCGATGCTTTTGAATACAATGAAAATTGAATTCCGATGATTTAAAGGACATACTGAATAAAAATATGTCGCAGATGCAAGAACTCGCAGAATAACTGAGAGTTGATCGAGAAACAATTTGCAGATAATTTCTTGTACATTCAGAAGCTCGGAAAATGAGTACCGCATGAACTCTCTAAAAACAGTATTGGCCGTCATCCTTACACATGCATTTATTTACTTTCCAGGTCAAGTGTGAAGAATTTTTGGGAAGAAATTGTGATTGGTGATGAAAAAAGTATATTCATAAGTAAGATTCAACCAGCCATCAACGTGAAACCAAAACATCTATGTTGAAAGAGCAGTTCTGTACATATGATGGGAAATAAAGGTGTGCTGTTTTAAGAGTTCATCCAACCGGATAAAACTATTACTGCTGAGCGCTATGGTCATCAATTCAATAAATAAGCCAGCGAAATTGTACAGAGAAGATCATTTACTGAACAAGGAAACCGAATTATCATTCTTATGTACAATTCTAGACCGTATGTTACTTTTACTACACAGCAAACAATTTTTAACTTGCTAGTAAAGTTCTTCACATATTCACTCGAATTAACGCCTTTGAATTATTAATTATTTCTGTGAAAACAGAACTCCTTAGCTGGACAGTACTTTCGAGATATGACTAAAATATGAAAACGAATCAACGATTTCATTCCCTTCAAGCTGATGTCTTTTCTTAAAAAAGAAACCTAAAACTTATCTGAACGTTGACTAAAATTCATAGAAAACAAGGGAAACTGTTTTGAAGATTGAATTATATTTTATATATTAGGCCTGTTCGATTTGTACTCTGTACTTATTTTGAGTTTTAAAACGATACTCTGACTTTCCTACTCTGAACTTGTTTTTATAAGTTTAGAGTAAATCATATGATTACTGTCAAAACACTTTATTTGTATACTTGCGTTCAACTTGATAAATTCGAACAGATTAGTCAATTAAGGCTGGAAAATTATCAATAAATTTAATTTCGTATATTTTTTATCACAATAAATCGTATTGAAAGTTGAGAATAATTCCAAAATATATGTTTGACAGTCAAAACGTTACTCTAACAAAAATCAGGAGTGAATTCAGAGTGAAAAATCTCCTGAACTTACGCTACACAGTTCGACGAAAATCCCAAATGAGTTCAGAGTACATATCGGACAGAAAAGTGTAAAATGCCTTACTCCAAGTCAGTTCAAAGTACATATCGAACAGACATGGAATTAAACAAAATTTATCGAACAAAATAAACCATAACTTTTGTACACACCTAAAAAATATAATAATATCTACTATAAACATTTATATTATTTTAAAGATTGATGGAAAATGATTTTATTTTAAAATTTGTCTATTTTTTAATACACACACACGCATATATATATATATATATATATATATATATATATATATATATAAATAATTTTTACACAGAAAAATATAATTAGAATTAAAAATTTTAATTAAAATTTTCTCAAACGTTCCATCATCGGTTATTTACATCTGATTCATTCGAATTTCGGTGAAATGTCATACACGTACATATAAATTATTCATTTCAAGATAATAAATTTTAATTGATTCACGTCCATGCCAATAAAAATTAATTATACGAAATTTTATGCCAATCGATACGTTCGAAAACATGTTTGCATACACACACCCGTATATATATATATATATAGGAAGAGTGTGATTATAAATTAACAGACCTTACGTAACACAAAATCAAAACAAAAAATAAATAATCGCCCATTGACATTTAACAATACAATTCATTTTGCTAATATAATAAATACATATTTAAATACATGAGATTATTGAATCATGTCATGTATAAATTTAACACCTCTATAATTAATTGAAAGCGATTTTTATATTCCATTTATATATATATATATATATACAGCTTCGAACAACTTTCTAGCCATTGATTTATGTTCATTGTATATCTTATTTTCATATCGTTCCCGGCCACACGACATAAACAAATCGATTCATTTATTCACGAATCTATTGTTTATTTAAACGTTCATTATTATTATTACATCAACAATTAAAAACAATCGTCGTTTATTATTCTCCGCTTAACACGAATAATAGCCGTGGAACTTTTCAATAGAGTTTCTTTAATTGCATAACAAGAATCGAATGTTTTAATTGGTCTCGTTCCGTTTTAATGTCCAATTTATTAATTTAGATCCGTGCTCGATTTCAATACTGTTCGTTTCTTTATAAAATATATATTTTATTTCATTGCTTTCGATACAATAACAGTCGATAGCTTTATTCACTATACATTTATTTTATTAATAAGTATATTGATATCTTATCGGTTATTGTAAACGTGACTGATTTATTCTTTACTTTAATTTAGTTGTTAGTATTAATGAATCTTTATATATATGTATATATATATATACGAGGTCTGATCAAAAAGTTTCTAGACAAGTAAATAAGATAATAAATTCTTAATAGATATTTGTATTGAATAAAGTTTTTGTAAAAGTAAACACTCTCAATTAAAATATAACACTGTAAATGATTTTACTATTTTAAAACCATTTCCAGGAGTAATTGAGCGTTCTGAATTTTTATCTTTTAAAAAAAATATGTACTCAACTTAAATATTTGTTATAATATTTGCTGTAACAATGTCTGTATGAATGGGGGTTGGTTTTAAAATATTTTTTCTGCGTTATAAAATAAGCCTAATGAATAAAAAAATAACGAATTTTTGCGAAAGAAATATTTATTTAATTCTTAGGATTTCATTAAAATAGGACTCTGTGCGACTTTTTTAAAAATGTCTCAGTTTCGGGGGCACATCGTTTATTTATAATAAAAATCGTAGAAAGAAAAAGTGAAAAAAAATGTCTGAAAAAATAAATGATACAATAAGCAATGCAGGTTTCTATAAACCTTCAACCAGGCCCGTAACTAAACCGTTATATTAGAGAAGGCAAACACAATTTTTGAGTGGTAAATATTTTTATATCAAAATTGTTGGGGGTTAGAGTAGAAATGCACTCATAAAACAATTTTTTCAGCCCGTAGAAATATTTTTAAACATCAAAGTAAACCCATTAGGAAGATTCTTCAATAGATTCTTCATGATTTTCAAATCTACTAAAATCACAAATTTTATTAAAGGGGGAGAACGAAACAACCAGGTGGAAAATCCCCCTCTAGTCTACCTCTGACTATGGGCCTGCCTGCAACTTCATTTAAGATTTAACCATTCGTGTTAAGCTCTTTCGTTTATACCTTAATTAACTTGTAACATTTTATTACTGATATAATTAATATATATATATATATATATATATATATATATATATATATATATATGTATATAAAGGTGATTTAAATTCTGTTTCCATATGACAGTGGTGAATATTTTTCAAACGTCAAAGTATGGTATGCCTGCGTACATACTATTAAATATCCAATGCATGGTATATTCAAGAAAATTTAACACTCTGGTTTCAAAAAATAATTCATCATGTACCAATATACAAATACCAATACGCAAATATACCAATCTCCATAGGGTTACCAACATTTGACCAGTACTTGTCCGGAGGATTAGCAAAGGAAGTCCAAGAGAACATCCATTATTTTCTTCAACAAAATAATATAATTACATATGGTTTTTATTATTATAATGCTTGTTTTCTAAAATTATATTTTTTTCTGATTTTGCTGCGTCCAGTAATTTGTTCTGTTCAAGTTTAGCTAACTAAGAATAAAAACGTTCACAGTCAATATCAAAATTAATTCGAATGTCTAACTCTGCTTTAACGAGCTCCTATCACATTCTATTTCTATCATTTCTCCGACTTGAATTCCATTATTGAAAAGAATCCGTTGTTATCAGGTACACCTAAAAAAAACAATTTATGTTTATTAAGTCCTAAGATTAAAGGATAATATTTATTATATTCCACATTTCTGGAGAAATCATAGTACAACAGAAGACTGGATAAATGTCTAAAACTGGAGTCTCCAGACGAAAATGACAATGTTGGCAACCCTTAATTTACAACCACTACTGCAAACATTAAACTGTTCTTGTACGGTCATTGTTTCCTCGCCCTCTACTGAAATGTATTTTCATTTTAAACGTGTCTTGCAGTATTCGACATGGTGTAAAACTCAACTAGATTTCATAGCATGTAACAATAATATCTAAGGATGGCACTTCTCTTTTATAGATGGCGTTACATATATATATATATATATATATATATATACATATACATATAATATATATATATATATATATATATATATATATATATATATATATATATATATATATATTTATATATCTGTCTATATATATAGGTAAAATAAATGCCAAGTATATTTCTAAATATAAGGAAATTTATTTATTAAAATAAATTTTAATAAATTTTAATTCAATTACGTAACAATACATGCTTTCTAATTATTAAGAATATTATATATATAAACTTAAAGCTACTATGTGTCATATAATTTTTTGGCAAAATTTTAAAGAATTTTTTCACTATGTTTTATAAATGTATTTTTACATAAATATTTTATGTATATATATATATATATATATAGTATCTATCAGTAAATATTAAGATTCTGAAAAAAAAATAAATTTTAATTTATACGAGTTTATATTTCTAACTGAATTTTCTGTATTATAAATCACAACTTTTAAATTACTTTCATTTTAATTTGAATTACCAATTTGAAAATATATGAGAATTACAGATACAAAATAAAAAAAATCCTCAATAGGTTCTTTCGGCATAAATACTATCAAAATCATTTCATAAAATACTATTATTAAAAATATCGCTATAAATTTTATTGTTAATAAATAATTACTAAAACAGCAGTTAACAAATTTTATAAAATAGAAAACGTATATTTTTCCCAAAAACGTTCGATTGTGTTCTAAAAAAAATTAAATTCAGAAAAATCACTGTACGCAACATAGTTTCCAGCATTCCAGTTCATTTCTATACCAGTATCATTCCAGGTCCATTCGATTTCCAGGATCATTTCTATCTACATATTTCCTATTATTCATATTCTCACATAACTATTAATTAGTATAAATTAATTTACTCTATTCGAAGATAAATTGAAACGCATATTTGTATTCACTCGCAGGAATCATAAAAACAGAAGGCTTAAAATTAATAAAATGAATATAAATGACTTAACAGTTATTACATAGAATCCTTTCTTCTAATATTAACATAATTGCCAATTAATTAATAAACTGCACGTACATTTAATTAGAAGCGTTAATGCATTCACATTTATAGCAATACCTTCAGTGCTAATTGACTACAAGTTCTATTAACGAGTTAATAGTAAAAAGAAATTGAATACGTTTCCTCAAGCATGCAATCTTAAATATATATATATATATATATATATATATATATATATATATATATATATATATATATATATACATATACATATTATAGACACGACAATAAATTCAAATATACACTTACAATGCAAATGACCATTATAGTAATGTGTGTAAGCGGTAGGCCTGGTTTGCATGGGTCATGTTGTCTTTAGCAACGTTTTGAATATACGATTGTAAATGTAAAACACTCTCTCGACAGGTGATTAACAGCTGACAAGCAAAATGCATTAAGCCTGGCCTCTGTGTCCACATTCTTCATACAGATAGCATGTTAAGATCGAACACCATCGGAGTACTTCGAATCTACTATATTCCTATACACTTCTGTATATATGTATATGTATATATATATATATATATATAGAGAGAGAGAGAGAGAGAGAGATGCATTTAAATATATTCCTTTTTTATCAAATATAACAGATTTTACTTCGTTTTTCATTCATTAGATCTCATTATTATTTTAATTTGGATAGAAAAATACTGATTTAATTTTTAATTAATAGTGATATAGTTTCTGCTTTAGTCTGTTTTTAATATACAACCCCTTGTAAAGGATCAATGTTGTTAAGTAAGAAATTTATTACCTAGTTGTTTAGTAATCTACATTTAACAACACATTTTTATACAGATTTGCAACTAACACCACTTTGATAATTTTACAATACTTCAGACTGTAGTAAAACATGTTCAAAAATTCAGAGAGGACGTGTGAATCAACAAACATAAAGATAGTTCTAATACTATAATTGAAACTTGTGTAAGTTGTTTTAAATAATTTGTAAAAGTATTTACAACAGAAAGTTGGATTGATTCTGAAAAAAATAAGTTAACAATGAAAGATTCTCGTTCAATTGTATAATTATTTTGTTAATTTAGAATATTTTACATTTAATTCAAAAAAGAATAACCTTACTTTTCACAAATGGATATCACAATCAAAAAAATTTTCTTAACAGTAAATGGTTACTGATCATTTTTGATTTTTGCTTATGCTCATTTTGGTATCAATTCTATCATTCTAAGTGCTCTAAGGGACGGAAAAACTGAAATTTGTATAAGAAATAATAAAAAATTATAAATAATCGATTATTAGACATTTTTGATTAGGAAAAAATCATGGATTTTGGATTGAGTGAAAAATTCATTTATAAAACTGAATTTAGCCACAGTAGAAAGACAGTTTCGTGAATAAATCTTGAATATTGAGTAGTAAATACAATAGATTTCTCTTTATTAGAAATTAGATTATGACAAATAACGACCAGGTCAATCGAAAAAGTTCGAAGTGGAACAACTGCAAATCTTGGAAGAAAACCTTACTCAAACACTCAAAGAATTGGTTCAACAGCTCGAAGTTGACAAAATCAACCATTTCACGACGCTTACAAGCCATGGGAAAGATCCAGAAAGAAGGGAGATGGATGCTACATAAATTGACCGAAAATTCCATTGCTAATTGTTTAAACATTTCGATTTCTTTGCGTATAAGGCATAAAAAGAAGAGTTTCTTTTGGCGTATCGTGACCGACGATGAAAAATAGATCTATTTCGACAACCTGAAACGCAAGAAATCATGGGTTGATCCTGGACAAACAACAACGTCGATACTAAAGTGAAACATCCACGGTCACAAAGCAATATTCTCTATTTGATGAGATATGGAGGATGTCCTTTATTATGAGCTGTTGAAATCGAAAGAATCAGTCACTACCAAAACTTATCGACAACAATTTGAGCGTTTGAATGATAATTTAATTCAAAAAGACCAACAATTGCATCAAATTGCCAAAAGTGATTCTTTTCCATGACAATACTCGGTCCCACGTTGCTATAGCTGTGAAACAAACACTGATGGAGCTCGAATGGGAGGTTTTCCCGCACCCAACATTTTCTCCGGACCTGGTCCCAAGTAATTAGCATCTGTTCCAATCAGTGCAACACGCTTTAGAAGATACACATTTCCATAACTACGGAGAAGTCGAAATTGGGTTGCTGAATGGATTGGCTCAGACAAACAGAAAAGACAGACCATTTTTTCGCCGCAGAATTCAACTTCTGCCAGAAAAGTGGTAAAAATTCATAGCTTCTGAGGGCAACTACTTCGATTAATTTATTCACACATTTTGTAATTGAAATAAATGTTCAAAAAAACTTCAGCGGATTTCAATGCAACCTCCTAATATGTATATATATATATATATATATATATATATATATATATATATATATATATATATAATATTTATTGTATACACACACACACACACACATATATATATATATATAATAAATATTTAGATATATATATATATATAATTTTTAATGCACGTATTAGTTTCTGAAGTTCGATTTATGTCTATAACACAGATTAATTAATTAATGCTCGCATAAAACGAAATCAGATCGTGCAACAATCCCGAAAAGATCTAATCTTTCGATGGATGTTTCGTTCAAACTAATTAATGCCACAACAGGTATTTAAATAGTATTAATAGCCAATTCCTTTTAGTGTAATCGTTTGGTCTTTTTTATGGTCAGTTTAGTAACATTTTAAACTAATCTTTAACATAAATATACGATCAGACATTCAAATTAAAAACCTAGTCGAGATTTTTCATTTCTTAATACAAACAATCTGGTTGTCACAACTTAACATATGGTCCATTTTTTATCGCACACACACACATCTATTCTACATATATACATACATACATATATATATATATACATATATATATATATATATATATATATATATATATGTATGTATATATATATATATAGTTTAAAGTTTTATGTCCCTTTAGAGAGATATTCCGTAACGCTGGCATTTTAAAAAATATAAACACTCTTAAAATATTTCGCGATAACGCGACACATGACGGCGTTTTAATCGATGCAAGTTTTACAAGCTTTTTTATAGGCGACTTTTTTATAGTTTGAAATGACATAAAAAATACATATTTATCAATTTTATGTCTACTCTTAAGTGATAGGTTTTATTATCCATAAATTAGACGTGGAAGAATTTATAACAGTTTGTTTATAGTGTATTTGACATTGTAACTGATTAACGAATAAGTTATAAAAATATATCTGTACATAAAAGGTAAAACTGTTAAGTACAAATCAAAGGACTGGCGTCTAACCTTGCACCGATTTTTTTCCTTTCCATACACTTTTTTTTAAATATGAAATAATGCCAATTTTAATATTTTTATTTAAAAATTTTCGGTATTTATATATGAAATTCAATAGAGAAACCAGTTTGTATCACAAAAACAAATAAGTACTAGATAAGAATCACATGGAATTAAATATGTTATTTCAAATACATTTTTTATTAAATTATACCTCTTGTCCGTAAGCATAACTATTTAATTTGGTTATAAGAACCTTGAAAAAAGATTTGACCCATGACTCAATCACACAAACACTTTTCATTAACTTGATTTCATTATATTTCATACAAACGAAACAGACTATTTAATATCCTAAAATAAATCCTTATTATCATCTCATCATTCATCTTTTAAACAAAATATTTAATAAAATAACATCCTAACAAATACCAAACTACTCAGTTTTCTCTCTCTCTCTCTCTCATTTATAGAATATATATATATATATATATATATATATATATATATATACACACATACATGTGTTAATAATATCAAACGATGTCTTTGAATGATCCTGAAATGAATGCGGCCATCAATTAGACTTGATTTGTTCTGCGGTCATGATTTAGTCACGTAATAAGTCGGGTTTCGCTGCCGCGACCAGTCGAACGGATGATCACCGTCATGAATCGCTGGTTACCTTTGTTCTTTTCGACGCTGCACTTCATTGATTTTTTCTCATATAATAATAATTCCGATATGAAATAATAAACTGCTCTGATCATTTCGGTTCTTCTGACAAACCGATCGACTGTGTGTTCGATCAGATGGTGATGATTTTAGATAGATTTCAATTATTGTATAAATTATATATATATATATATATATATATATATATATATATATATATATGTATGCATATGTATGTATAATGTATATGTATGTATATGTATATATATATATATATATATATATATATATATATATATATATATATAATATTTCTAATAAGAGTTTTTGTAAATTTGTGTATAGATTCAGGAATGAAAAATGAATAAAAAAGTATTTATAGACATATGGTCTCTAAAAGTTCATTAAAGAAATACAGAATATTTTATTATCGTTTCTTAGTAAAAATTCATGTTTTTATATAATTTTATGACAAGATATAACGATTTACTTACATATTATTATTTTTCTGGGAAATAAACATTTATATAAATTATCAACATTTATTTTGTAAAATGAAAAAAAATAAAAACATTTATGTTGTAAATAAACAATTTATTAAAAACGCAAACCATCAAAAAAAGTTTATATTAATTGCTCAAAATGTAATCTTACTGTTGAAATGAAATCTAATGTTATAATCTATTAATAATTTCTTTTTATTTCTTTAATATAAGTACAATATGGATTGAATTCGAGTTGAAGGAGTTGGAATATGAGAAACTTCTACGAAATAGAGAATCATTTAATTTCAGCTCGGATTTATTATCAATACTTCTATTTAAAAACTATACTTAATCTGCTTTCAATATCTTTAAAGATAAAAATCCAAAAGATTTAAATTTGCAGATATCAAATCTAGAACTTTCCCTTTCAAACAGAATTGTAAATTTTTAGACTTGTCACCGCGACCGAACTAGGGTCTATAAACTCAGGGAGGCTGATAGGCTTTGTAAGGATGCGAGACTTCCCGAGTAGTTTTGATCAGCAGTGGGAAGGCATAATGGACATCTATCTATATATATATATATATATATATATATATATATATAACCATCTTCATCTCCTTTAAATCCTCTGCTGGGTGAAGGCCTTTTCCAAAACTTTCCAATTCAAACGATTCAATGTCTCTCTTTTCCATAAATTTCCAATACATTTTCTTAATAACTTTTGTCCCCATCTCATCTGTTCATTGATCTTTTACTAGATATTTTTAAATTTCTTGATTCCCAATCAACAATTTGCCTTGTCAATCGATTGTCTTCTCTTTTTGCAGTATGTTCCGCCAATTTTCATTTCAAACTCTTCAGTCTTCTTATCATGTTTGAAACTCCAGTCTGTTTTCATATCTATTCTATTCTTCTCTTATCTCTTCTTGTTATTCCCAATATACATCTTTCCATACTTCTCTGCGCTGTCTTGAGTCGTTGCACTGTTTTGGTATTAAAAACCCTTGTTTCACTTCCGTATATGAGTACAAGTAGAAATATATATATATATATATATATATATATATATATATATATATATATATAATTATAAGTAAACAGTTACAAAAAAAGTGTAGTACAAAACCATTCGAATTTATGTCCAAACAATAAATGTGTATTTTCGTACAATTGTCACAGAAAAAAAAGACACCAGACGCATGCAAACATAAAACGAAATTAATATAATTAACACTGAAATTAATTACATAATTCGCTTCTTCGTCCATCGTGACAAATTATTCGAAACTTGTAGACAATGAACGCCGCATGTATAATACATTGCGGTGAAAATGTCATTGTGATTTTTAAGAGAAAAACGAATACAATTCGTACGACAAAAAAGAACATACACACACAACACATGTATAATAAACGATAATTATGGAATCCATGACAGAATGCGATGTGACCGCATTGAGAAATTACCGTACGTACGTAATTTGACTATGTCGTTAACTTCCGATCCTTTGTTTTAATCCGAGCAACAATTTATTTATATTTATTTTCACGTGACCACAATAATATCGTTTTGCCTGCGGAACTCATTGCATCGCCATAAAAAGGCACAATTATTTGCTCGTGAAAATGATTACAGTTAAATATGAGGTTTTTTTTATTCGCTCTTTATTTACCGTGAAGACATTTGGTTAATTTGCGTAAACGTTTTGAAATTGCTGTTTTATAATACATTCAATTACGTATCGACAATAAATAATTGCTTATATGTTTATGTACTGAACACAAATGCTCAGTTTCTAATTCTAGACAATTACTAGATTGTAATGTTCCCTCTGTGAAGAAATGTTGCATACATTTGATGTGAACATAATTATCTATTTTTAGTATTATAATTTGAACTAAAACAGATTTAATTTAATTTTAATTCATCTTAATTTAATTTTAAAACCCCGAAACAAAATATAAATCATTACCAGTCCAGTTTTCAGCCCTTAACAGGATTTACATGTCTAAGAATTAAATTAAGAAACACTGATTCAAAAAACCTGTAATTTTCATAAATAATATAGCATATAGACAGGTTTTGTATATATTTTTTTGAACAAAAAACCTACTTGAAACAATGTATATCAAAGTATCTAATGATTTTATTTTTAAAGATAAAATCTGTGTTAATTTCTGTGCTAATAAGGTTTCATAAAATGATAAATAATTTTAGTTTAATAATTTTATTAAATTTGTGTGTAAAAAATTGGATTTCCATTTTAAAGCGGATTCCACGTGCATGCCCTCTATTGATTTCATCATGACTAAAAAAATCTAACCGATTACATATATATATATATATATATATATAAAATGTATATATATATATATATATATAAACAGGATATTTATTTAAAACTACAAAAACTATAATGTTGTTATTAATTTTTCTTAAATGTTGATCAAGGAAAAATGTATTAAATTACTATTTAAAGGACATTTATCAAGGTGTATGTACGAGTATATACATTATTATAAATGAAATACGTATTTTGAGACATAAGAAAAAATGTATGAAAAGTTCAACAAGTTCAACAGTTCTGGACCACTTAAAACGGCTAACTGAGAAAAATGAGTATGAATTTGAAAATCATAAACCGCAATTATTTTCCTACCAACCTAATCTTTTTGTAAGTATAGAAAAATCTAATTTAACTATCAAATATCTAAAAAAAATACATATATAAGAAACTATTTTATTTTGTTTATAATAGACTGTACAGTCAAAGGAATCTTTATTACATGCATTTAGAAGATTAAGAAATTAAACAATCATTATTAAGTTAACAAAATCTTATACAACGATCACAATATATCTTATATATCTTGCATAGAGTTTTCAATTTTACAATTTAGATTTGAATACAGTATTTCGATCAAAACATTTTATTCAAGCTTGAATTTTTAAAGCACTCAATCTCATAAACTGATTGTAATTGGCAAATTCTTGTTGCTTTCAACTCAATAAATTATCTTGTCAGATATATATATATATATACACATGTATGTATGTGTGTGTGTTTGTGTATGTATACATAATCTTGCATATACAGATATTTCTGTAACCACAACAGTTTTCAATCGCGGTAATAAAAATATACTTTGCACGATTCAAAAAAGGCAATTTCTTACGAAGCAGTTACATTGAATCTCAATTCATAGGGACGTTAAACGATTTTAAGAAGACAAAAAACAAGATAATGAACATGCAAGCGTACAGAAACGGACGTACTGAAACGAGAGATGAATATGTCTATCGCACGAGATCGGCTATGAATCGTCGCTGTTATTAATCATGATTCGAAATGATCATTCGTTTCGCATCGATAGAAACAATACGGAATGGTCACGTAGCATAAAGCAACAATATTAAACAAATTATTATCGGAACGCATATTTCGAATGGATTGTGAACTTAAACGATACGCCCGTTCGGAGAGACATCTTTGATTATAGCTTACAACTACATTAATACGGATGAGTATAGCGAGCTGAATATTTATATATATATATATATATATATATATATATATATATATATATATATATATATATATAATCAAAGTATCTCTCAAATTCCCTTTCTGAAAAAAATTTTCTGAATTCTTTTAATCTAAATAATTTTTTACTTTCTGCTACTTAAATTTTCAATACATTTCTTAATATTTTTATTATATCGATTCAGTGATAGTTTTGAGCCTTCTGATATATATATATATATATATATATATATATATATATATATATATATATACTAGGGTCGTTTGATAAGTATGATAAAAATACAAGTTAAACACCGTTTTTCTGAAAAAATCGATTTTATTTCTCAACATAATCTCCATTGAGGGCTTTACACTTGGTCCAGCAAATCTGAAAAATACACATTGACGCCGTCGATGGTGTCCTCATTAGATGAGAATTTCTTCCCACTGATCCATTTTTTCAAGTTCGGGAAAAGAAAGAAGTCGCACGTGCTCAAATCTGGAGAATAAAGTGGATGAGAAATCAATTCGAAGCCCAATTTGTGTAATTTTGCTATTGCAATGGTCGATTTGTGCAATGGCGCGTTGTGCTGGTAAAAGAGTACTTTTTTGGAACAATCTTGACCGTTTTTGTTCCAGATTTTCTTTTAAACGGTCCTGTAATCTTGCATAATAGGCTCCTGTTATCGTTTTTATCTTCGTTAAGTAGTTGGTCAAGATAATTCCTTGGAAATCCCAAAAAACAGTGGCCATCACCTTGCCAGCCGAGATAACGGTTTCGTCTTCTTTAACTCACTTTCACCAGTCGACCTCACCAGACCTTCGACTCAGATATGTAGTGATGGATCCAAGTTTTGTCCACAATGACGAATGAACGCAAAAGGCCTGTTAATTTTTCCATTTTTGCAGCAACTACTACCATTCTCACTTCAAATTCGTCGCTCCTGGTTAAAATTTCGCCTACGTTTGTTTAAAAAGTGACCGTTGACGTTACCAAATGAATGGTGGCACCATATTATAGAAATTTACCAAATTTATCAAAATAAAAAAAATATGTGCTAGAATGAAAAGAAAAATTGGAGCTTCATATCAAATATTAAGAAGAAAGAGATTGATATACTGAATATACTGGAAGAAAATTAAATAAAGGATTTTTTTCATACCAAAAGCCATAAACAAATTCTGATAAGAAATGTTCAATAAATGGTTCTTGGTCGTTTATAATTTGTGCTATTAAAATATGCATAGACGTCAGTCAAAAATAATCAATAATTATTTATTAAACATTTTGATGGAAAATATTTTTTTGTATTTTAAGGGATATGCGAATGATTTGTACTATTATCATTGGTACTTAGTTCACTATATCATAGATGTTATGATTGTAGAAGTAAAACATAACTCACAGACTCAGATGTCTGAATAATTTTAGTAATAAAGCTTTTATGCTGATATTTTTTACTTTAAAATGTGTACGCATTTTTTGGGACCCTCTGTATGTATATATGTATATATATATATATAGTTATAGTATATATTCGTGATTTTTATATCAGCTCTGTATGCTCGTTCGCCAAATACAATGACACTTAAATTCGAAAGCATATTATTTGAAAACATCAGCGTCGGTTGACCTAAACCTTTTGTCTATAATCAACGACTAAACGTATGTTAACATAACCCATCTTTAAAAACACACACATTTATATACAACAGGTACATTAATGTATATCCCTTTATATATCTGTAGTTATGAATTTATATAAAAATAAATACTTAAAAAGAGACGGATCGAAAACGGCTAAATGATACTTTTTTTTAATAATGACATCCATTTACGAAAATGGATACACTTGGCGTTAGTTCTCGAATGAAAAAAAAACGTATTAACGTTCATAATAATGTTTAAAAGTGCTTTAAGACAATTTACTACCAATTATGAACCGAGTATCAAAATTGATATCTTTGAAAATTGTTATCAAGCCTATGGCTTGATATATTATACTTTTTTTTGTCCAGCAGATGATTGTTGCTTGAATTATGTATTTCGTTATTAAGGGTTTTAGCGTTTATTTCTTTTTCTGTTTGTTTCGTTTAAGTAATGGAAAAGTAGCGTTACAAAGTATAGGTGATAATCATATTTTGATAAAATGTTTTCAGGTTTTATTTACATACTAGTATATAGCCCGTCGAAATTGACAGGAAATTATAAAGAAAAAGCGGTTTATTGGTATTTACAACATAATATATTTGAAAATAAAAAATATTTAAGAATTAAACTTGAATCCTATCCATTGTGATAATTTCCTTGTACACCATATTTGCTAGATAGCGGCAGACGGCCACGTTGTGGACAAAATGACGAGAAATGTGGATTTTTATTATTAAAAAAAATTTGTTTATTAAATATATATTTTATAAATTCTTTTATTTAACAAATTAATATTTAACTACTGTTTTATACCAAAAAAACACAGTTATTAAAACAATATTGACACTAAAATTTATTTTGACCACAAATGAAGTATTTTCTGATCTCAAACCATTAACAAAAATTTTGTCTGTAATTTTGCTCGCGGAGAATGATAGAATCGCCATCAAAATGGTCACGGGAAAAATTGATAATAATTCTTTAATTATTTATTGAACATATTTGATCAGAAAACATATTGTAGTTTGAGAGGTGAGAAGAGAATTGATTTGTGGAACCACAATGCCGAAATTGTGTTGTAATAGAAATTATTTCAGAAACTCATAATAGTTCTCTTCACATTCTGTAATTTTGAAAAAATTAAAATATAATATATCTTGTATACCACTCGATATATGAAAGAAAAACGTTAAATGAACTATTAGAATACTTCATAAAAGAAAATACGTGGTAATAAAAAAATTCATGCCATTAAAAGGTACTTTGATGAATAATCTTGAACTCCACTGATGATTGAACCAAAAAGAGAGTTCCTACAGGATCATGAAAAATTGCTCCACAACTTATAGGAAATCCTCAATCTTATAAACATTTAGAAAATGTCAGATCTGTAAATTATAAGACCTACGGAAGGTCCAAAGGACTTTCAAATTCCATAAGATAAATAATATATCAAATGATATAACTTTGATAATCGATGTTTAGTTCAATCTACAATTTTAAAAATTATAATCTTTCTATAAATAAAAATTGGTCTTCATCTGGAATGATGACTTTTATTTGTATTCTGATTGGCTACTAAGATTTGTTTACGATTTCTTTACTTTCCTTCTGATTGATTAATTTATCAAAGAACATGTCTCAAGGTGGGAGCGAGCGATAACGAGCAGGGGTGAGGGTGGTCGATAACGAGAGGGTGTTCTTTCCTCGGCGATCATCGAGCAAAGTGAGTATGGAGTGAAGTCCTCTTGTTAAATTAAAATATATATGTGAATAAATTTTCTGTTAAAAATTGAATTTTAAGATGTAAGAGCGCAATAACAAAATATCAATCGAAAGAATAGCCCTGATTAGAATAAATTTATATAAACTGGCTTTTTGCTCTGGTTTCTATTCCTTAGCGTTTTGATAATAATGGCAATTTTATTGAAATAATCATAAACAATAACCATAGATCAATAATCATTGATTGAACATTTTTTTTATTAACTGGAAATATAAACTATAAGGAAGTGAAAAAAAATTGAAAAACAGAACTTATTTGTGTTTAAATAAAATTTAATAAAATAAATTATGTATTTTTTTGACCAATTCTTTATGATTTTTTATAAAGGTAATTTAATTAATTTTACCATAATATTTATGTATCATTTTCAGTACTAATAATATATCAATTTGGATACAATTTTCAATAAGTAGAATTCAAAATAAAACCAAACTTTCAGGTGTGTGTGCTCTCTCTGATTATTTTTTAATAATTATACTAACATCCTATTACTTCTATATATAAAATTCTATTAGGTTAAATGAGAATTCATTTTAATATAAAATATTCTTTGAGTTAATTATATGAAATTATATTTTTCGTTTTAATTATCTGAATTTATTAGATTCTTTATAATTAATCTATTTGTAAAAAAAGAATTTTGATATTTATATACACTTATATACGTTTCATTATTTTTACAACCATATATATATATATATATATATATATATATATATCTGCATGTATTTATATAAACTGTACTTACAATTGGTAAGTATACACTTGAACTTATCAAACTTCGTATATTGTAATATGAAGCCTTAAGCATTTTAAAAAATTAACTCGACTCATGATGATTGGATGTAATTTAAAAAATTACAATCTCCAGTTATTCAGACGCAATTTCGATTTTTAAGTTTCGAAATGACAATTAAGTGCACGAACTGAATCATAGAAACACAAAGCGAACTATTATTACCGCAGGACAAAGTTTGCTCGTCGTGGGCATCTGTATCTATTATTTAGAATCGATATAAAACGGATCATGCCATAAAAGGGATTTATAAATATGTGTACAGTTTGAGACAAAAATATCATATGTTTGAGAATCTGTATAAGAAATTTATGCAAACGGATAAGTAAACAGTTACTTAATTAAACTAAACATTTGTCGTTTAAAATTGATAGATAAGAGAAAGATAAGATAAGAGAAAAGTCATTTTTGAAAATATACAGTAAGATGATATTGTATATTTTTAAAAATGACTCTTCTTTTATCATAAAAACTATGAAAATATTTTTTTCTATTCCTTAACATTCAGATGATGTTGGAATTGCTATCGAAATGAGTACCAATAACAATCAGAAATGATTATTTATTATTTATTGAACATTTTTAATCAAACGTTTAACAATTTATGGGGTGAGAGAAAAATTCATTTGTAAAAATGAATTTGGTCATAGACATAAAATAATATTTTTAATTATGTATAGTTTCTTAGTTTTTCTTTTAGGGTATTTTGTATATTTGGTAAAAATCCAATATAAAATTTAATAAATAAATCGAAAAACAATGATTTCTATTTTGAAAAAACACTATACTTTTTCTAGCATGTTTTAAAAATAAACAACAAAGAAATAATTGGGAATTCTTATTCAGTATAAAAATTTTCTAGAAATAGACTAATAATCTTTTATTATTTTCACAAATAAATTTTTCACTCCCACATAAAATAAAGATTTTGTTCTGATCAAAAATATACAATTTCTTCATTCATGATTTATTTTTTCTAAAAGAAAAGTTGAAAAATGTCAAAATTGAAATGTTTATTCAACACAACAAAGCTTTGAGGATGTTGGTGTTGTCATCGAAATATATATAAGTAGTAGTAATCATTAATGATCAATTATTGAAAAATTTTGTTCAGACATTTTTTTATAGTTCGTGGAAATCATTTCTGAAAGTAAATTTAGCCACAGTACCAAAAACATTGTGATAATTTATAATAATAATAAAATTACATTAAAAGAACACAAAGTCAACGCTGATTAAAATTAACAAAAAGAATATTAAAAAATTACAATTTTAAACAATTATAATAATAATTTTAGGTATAGAAACGTATACTTTTATTTAAAGCCTGAATTTGTAGCATCTTTGTATCATAAAACTGAAAATATTCATTCCTTCATTGCACTTTAAGTAAACCTACAGGCCTCTAAATTGGAGTTTATAAAAACTTTACTATCTACAAAAAACTCAGTATGGTTTGTCTGTCCTAGTTTTAATTTCTATTAAAAATGATTTATTAATCTTTAAACTATTCTAATAAATAAGGTCATCTCTGGGAAAACTTAAATAGTAAAACTGTAATTTTGTACTTGCATTTCCATAAATAATAGTTTAATTGATTTTATTGCACTTCAAATAGTAAAATATTTCATTTTTCAAAAGAGTTTCCAATCTCTTAAAGCATATATACACTTTTTTCTGATTAAAGTGTTTGATAAATGATTATTTATCATTCTGAGCATTGCTAATATGCATTTTGATGGCGATTTCGTCATTATAAGAGCGTTAAGCAGCAGAAAAAGTATGACTATTAAATATTTTAATCAGAAAAAGTTTGTTTGGTTTATGGAGCAGAAAATTCTTTTATAAAAGTGAATTTAATCACAGTTTCAAACAATTCAATTTATAAATATTTCTATTATACACAGTATAATATGAATTTATATAAAAGAACATCACGAATTCATTCATTTTAATGTTTGAGCTTAAGATTTATATTAAGACCCAGTAATTTCTGCGTTTTTTATTTATCATTCATAACAGACCTATTG
Organism: Acanthacorydalis orientalis; assembly: GCA_034766995.1. Lineage (NCBI taxonomy): Eukaryota > Metazoa > Arthropoda > Insecta > Megaloptera > Corydalidae > Acanthacorydalis > Acanthacorydalis orientalis. The sequence goes on along the minus strand of CM068322.1, from coordinate 29,101,720 downwards.
AAACCAAATTTAGTATCTCTCACTCGATAATATCTCTTCAAAGATTTTATATTTGAACTGAATAACACAAAATTAAGGTAATATTTTATTTTTTCAACCCATTATTGCAAAATAACAGAATTTTTTGAATAAAATCAATAATATTTATATATAATAATATAATTCTAGTATTATGATTAAATTAATTTTCACATAATGAGTATTTATTACACTTTAGAAACTAAAAAAAAAATTCTGATTAAAAATGTTCAATAAATTATCATTAAACATTTATAATTTTTGCTTTAATGTTATTTCCATCATCGTCAGAGCATTAAAATTCAGAAATATCTTGTTTCAGAAAATCAGAAAATTTATTGTATCTTAAAGCAGTGTTTCTCAATCTTTTTTCCGACCATGTCCCCCTTCCTATCTTGTTTTCTTTGTGTGGCCTCCCTATCGTACCGATAGAGAGGTAGCTAATTAAATGTTTTGTTTGTCAATAGAACATGTTTTTTTATAATTTATACAAAATATAGTGGCATAAAAAAATTTACACTTTGAGTATTTGTTGATCAATCTGACCCTTGTGTTTGATGACCAGAAACAAGTTTTTTTATATCCGGTTCTATTACTGAGAGGTATAACCGAAGATCATCTCTGCCCATTATGTTAAGGCGATTCAGTGTTAGTCTGCGTAAATAATTCACGCCACTAAGACCTGATTTTATCAAATACGAAGTAGGAAATGCCATGAAAAATATTTTTTTTGTCCTAAAGCTATGGAAACTGTTTGGATATTGTACTCTTGATCCATAAATGGTGTTTTTCTTGACTGAAAGTTATTTTGACTACTATGTTGCTCTGTAACTCTATGAGCACTTCTTAAATTCTATTAGTGGTTACTTTTCTGTTTTCTTTATTTCTAACTTCTCTCTGCGCCTCCCTAATCTTTTACTGTGCTTCTCTTTTAAATTTTGTTCCCTTGAAATATCCTGGAGGTTTACAGGGGTCATATGGCACCAGGTTGAGAACCCCTACTTTAGAGGACTGAAGATGATGATATCGACATCAAAATTTCACTTTTTATGTTACAAAAATAAAAAGAAAATATTTTTTAATTTTTTTTAAAGATGTATTATATATCATCTATAATTATTATATTTGTTTTTTATAAAATAAGATTCAGTACGTTTCTCATCTTATTTTTAATAATAGTAGTTAGTCTTCATCTTAATAAAATATATAACTTTGACAAATATACTGAAGGTACAAGAATAATTCAAATGATTATAAAAATGAAAATTTCAATTTCTATTTTCATCCCACTCTGTATAAATCCTTACAAGTATCGGTAGAACCTTTCTTCGAATTATTATTTTTTAATTGAACAATTCGCAGAGAATAATTGAACACAATTTATTTTTCGAATAAAACGTTGAAAGCGATTAAAAAGTACTTATTAGTATAATTCGAGATATATAATTATATTGAATAGTTTATTTGTAATAAGCATAAAGTGAATACATAATTTTTAATCTGCACGTGATCTACGGAATGTTAGATGCTAGATTTTTTTTACTCTGCAATTTTCAACATTTCTATATACAAATTTTGTATATTCATATTCAATTAATTAGAATTAATATTTATTGTGTAGATTCTGTATAATCATTTCATAATATAATTGATTTATATTATTCTCAAATAAGATAATAGATTTCAAATATAAATTTCAATACATTTATTGTAATTTATTACTTTATCATCTTTTTTGAATTATTATTATGCATGATATATTGTGTATGAAAAATTGCAATTTAATAAATATAGAAGAATACTTGTACCAAAAAAATATCCAATCAAATAAATCAATTAAAAATCTAGACGATACATTTTTCTAGTATTATTTTGGTAGGAAAATAATTGCGGTTTTTATTTTCTGAATTCTAATGTTAATTTTTTTCAATGAAAGTGTCATTTCATCGTTTTTATGTCAATATAATTTTTATGTGCAATTTTCAGTCTACATTTTGGTAACGTCCATTTTGGTCTTATTATTGATTTTAATACAAACTATTGAATTAAAGATGAAAAAGAAGTAAATAAGAGCAATTCAAGTTTCAAACGAGTGATAAAGTAGCAGAAACTGTTCGTTAACTAAACGATAATTTTAAGGAACGTACGGTGCAATGGTGGTTCTACAAATTTCGTGCTGGATACGAGAGCTTTGAAGATGAAAAAATCGTGGGCGTCCTTCTTCAGTTATAACGACTAACTGAAGGCGTTATTTGAATTATAACCACGCACAACAATTCTAGAGCTTATACAAATGTTAGACGTTAGTGATCCAACAGTTCTAGACCACTTAAGATAGTTAAGTGAAAAAAATGTACATATATATATATATATATATATATATATATATATATATATATATGTATATGGTCATAAACCGCAAGTATTTTTCTACCAACCTAATAATTAGTAAAATTATACTCTAATTTGGAAAAATGATCAATAATCATTTATTAATCATTTTTGATCAGAAAATTTTGCGGCTTGTGAAGTGAAAGAAAATTTCATTTGAGAAAATGAATTTAGCCACAGTGACCGAACTATATTAACTTCTTAACGCACAAATTAAAAACCAAAAAGAGCTTGACCAATTTGAGAGCTTGCACAAAATTTAGTTTTTAATCATCCAATATTTCTAGACCACTTAAAACAACTAGGAAAATCAAAAAATCTGTAAATGTACATGAATTTTAACGTCATAAACCGCAATTATTTTCCTTATAAACTAATATTAAAGTCTAACAAGTGGCTATCAAGTATTTTAATATCTTGATATTTTTACAGAAATATCATCATTCATAGACTGCAAGAAGAAGAAAATATCATGTATTTAAAATATTTTTTAATCTCACATTGAAAAGTGACTAGTTATTCAGTCACTTAGGTGATAATTCTCAAGAGGAATCTGACTTATTGTCTCGGAATTGGTACTTGAGTGAACCAACAACAAATCACACTAACAAATTTATTTCTGATTGCAACAAAGTATCAAAAATCCAATTGTTAACATAATTGGAATGTATATTTTTTAATTCCTAGTAGTTTGTACTCATCATTCACAACAGATCAATTGAAACCAAGTTTATTATCTCTTCCTCCATAAATCTCCTCAAAGTTTTTTTTTTTTTTTGAAACGAAATATATGTAATTAAGACACTACTTTATTACTTTAAACCCATTAATACAACAGAATATCATATTTTTGGAATAAAATCAATAATTACTATATTTAAAAAATTGGTTAAATTAATTTTCACGAATGATTCTTTATTACACTCTCCAAACTACATACAAAAATCTGTTCAAAAATGTTCAATAAATTATCATTGGACATTGTTTGTAATTGTTGCTTTAATAATACTTCCATCATTATCAGAACAATCTGATTTTAGAAAATCAGAGATTTTTCTGTACTTTAGAGCATTGAAGGTGATAGTACTATCATCAAAATGGTCAGGAACGACTACTAAAATGGTTAATAATCATTCAGTGAAGATTTTTTTGATCAGAAAAAAGTATTTGCAAGCTAGAGAAAAATCTATATGTGAATATATATATATATATATATATATATATATATATTAAATGAAAAGAATTATAGTTAGATATAACACTTATTGTGTTTCAAATATGAGACTTTAGAACATACTGGGATTAGTAACTTTCGGTCTTTTTTTTAAAAAAATTAATGTTCTAGTATCAAATTGTAAAATAAATGTTTATTTAATTAAAAAATAATCTTGCTGACTGTACATCGAATAATTTATATATAATTTTACACAATCTAATAAAATGATTAACCGTTAAAAATTACACGAAAAAACACATATTTTATAAATGACATTCTGACATTCACATCTTCTGATATTTCATATAAGAATATAAGTTAACGCAGAGGTAAACAAAAAAAAATACATTAACGTTTACAACTATCTTGTGAATCGCAACAAAACCTAACCTCAACGACGTTTACGATGTGAAACGTTAAAAAGAACATACGATTCGAAATAAATCAGGCGTGCGTTTCAATCACATTACGATCAGAAACGAACGCACTGGAAATGTACACAGGGATAACTGAATATATATATATATATATATATATATATATATATATATATATATATATATATATATATATATAGTTCTAATAAATAATTATGGTCACATAAAATGAACAACGGAACGTGAGTAATATGGGCTTTATATCTGCAGTTAATATAATATATTTGTCTTTACCGTTTTTGTTCGTTCTGTGCTTTTTCTCTCATACGAAAACAGTTCAATGTGTATAGTCTTTATGTGGGTGTGTGTGTGTTAGAAAGAGATCGAACACTTTGATGTACACCGATACCTAAAACAAAAGAATTAATGGCCGCCGTCGAGTATTATTGCCGGATTGGAGGAAGGGAACGAGTAGCGTATGTACGTGAATGAAATGTTAAGTGAGGACAAAGACAGTTTCGAGTTGCGGTTTTCTACGGAAATTCAGAAAATAGTTATGTACAGAACTGAAGTGATTGCTATCATAAATGTAAGTTTGAATGAAACGTTTTATTTGAAATTTTATTAAGAGCTTTTTTTATTAATAAAAATATATTACAGACAGGAATTCCGAGAAACGTTGCATAAAAACGTGTCTGTCAATTAAAATTGTTATGGTTGAGTGGTTATTATGACAAGAGGTTCATCAGTCGTTCTTCAAACTCGATTCCAAAGAAATGACAATATATACCCAATTCTTATATGATTATTTAATACACATAATGAAATTAATCGAATTATTGATTATTTTAAGCGTTAGAGTGTTATTACATTTTATTCAAACAAGTTTAAAAAAACATTTTACATTTATTTTAACTTTTCAGGCCAATATACCTACGAGTATAACAATTCATACATCAAACTATTCTAAATACCATATATAGAAATTTGTAGACTATTTTGAGATAAATTCCGAAAAATTGAATTTAATGTTTATTTCACTCATTAGGTTTTGACAATATCTCAGATCTCTTTCACTCAGAATAGAATTTAAAAAAAATACCAGTCGTTGGAACCTTTTACACCATCATACCTATTTGAATTCATACTCTAAATCATTTTAAATATTATATACAGTTATATCATTGCTTGTTTCAAAATAAGGTCCAAATAATTGAAACGAAAAAAGTTTGAAAAAATAAATCAAAGAATTGTATGTATTCTTAATTGATTTATTGATTATTTTAAACATTAGAGTTTGTCAATTGCTCAGATCTCTTTGAATCCAACAAAAATTTAAAAAAAATGTTAGCCATTTGAATCTTCCAGCCCAACATACCCGTAAGAATTGATATTCCACTTATTTTGAGATAGATTTTCAAAATCAGAATAAAAAAAAACATAAAATATAAAATTGTAATTGCATCTGAATGTTTTTATTTTTTGTTAAACTTTTATCTTCCTATCAAATGTAACCAAAACATAAAAATATTTCTTCTTAACATAGAAACCTTTTTATAAAAGTACTGAGTCAAAAAATTAAGTTTTTATAAAACTAAAAAGTTTTAATATAAGATTATATCATGTTTAATTTGAAACTGATCCGTACAAATATTAAATAAAAAAAAATATTTAAAATATATAATTAGATAAAATTGGATACAGTTTTGACAATTTAGATAAATTCACTTTCTCAAATAAATCCTTTTTTCATCACACTAACTTCAAATTTTTCTGATCAAAACTGTTCAATAAAATATATCGATTCTTTTATGTATTGGTGCTCTGAAGATGATGGCGTTCTCATCGAATTGGGTATAAGTAACAATCAATAATGATTTTATGAACATTTTTGATCATAAAAATATATTTTGGTTAATGTAATAAAACATAAATCATCTGTGAAAATAACGTTATTTTAGCAAAATGTACAAATAGAGTTAATTTTTGATACAGATTTTTGAATTTTTGATAAAAAGATAATTATGGAAAACATTGAAATAAAACAGAACGGTCTTAAACAGAAATATCTAAAAAATAAAATTAAAAAAGTTTGTCATTTTTTAATCTAAGTGGTTAAAAATTTGTGATTAAATTCATTTTTATAAATAAATTTTTGACACCCTAAAAACTATAAAAAAAATTTTTTGATCAGAAATGTCCAATAATTTGATCAGTTTTTATATAAATTTTAATGGCAATAAAGCATCCTCAAATCAACACTTACTTCCAGAAAAATTATTATCTCAGCTCTCTATTTTACAACTGAAGTCTTTTCAGTAATCTAGAATTTCAATCATAAACTTGTATTTAATTATTTAAAAATTAAGATATCTGTTTCATTTATTTTACGTTATAACAAAATTCTAATTTAAATTCCTATAAAATAGTACTTTTCTTAATTTCTAATCCGTTATAATCGAACATTACTGTACCCAACTTCCGCTTATTATTATTTTAATAGAAAACAGTAAATTCCAAGTTTATTCTTTCGTTTGTTTTGAATGAAACTATTAAATTACTTCTGTTATACAAACATTATATATAATTACATCAAGTTTACACGAAAAAAATTATGAAATCCCAACATGGCTTAATTGATGCACGTTGGTTGCCATCGTGAGAGAAGTACATTTTTAAATATATATATATATATATAAATGTGTGTGTGTGTGTATTTGTGTTTGTGCGTGTTGACTCTGAATGTTGTTTTTTAAACAAATTAAATATTTAATGAAATTTATTACGTAACCGTTACCGGAAAAATATAAAATAATTCATATTTACAATTGCATGTATTGTTTTAAATTATTATTATTATAATTATACTTCTTTAACACAATGTCTTTTGTAAATATTCATATTGAATAAACATGGTTAAACTTTTATTATTATAGAATTCACATTACAGGTTTCTAGCTCACTACTAATCTTCTTTTCTCTACTGCAATCTTCCCGTATTGTGTCAGTTCTGACAAAAATTTTCTTTGACCAAAAAAAAAACACTTTCACATCCTGTAAAAATATTTTTATAAAAATATGAAACTATATTTCATACTGGTCATTTTGATTTGTTATAAGTGCAATTCAGTGACGATGCTATCCTTCTCAGAACGTTCAAGTGCAGAAAAATTGTGAAGGAAATCTAAAAAAAATTCTTCTATACTTTAATGCTCTGATGAAGATTATATCGTTATGAATATATATAAATATATATATATATATAAATATATGTAAGCAATAATTTAAAATGAGCAATAAATATTTATGAAATCTTTTAAAATTTTAAAAAGTTTTATATTCAATACATGTGAGGAAATTGTTTGCCTTGAATTAAACAAAATATTAACCCTAACTAAAACTTATATGATTGTAATATTTTTTTTCATTTAATTACATAGTTTAGCAAATATATATATATATATAGAGAGAGAGAGAGAGAGAAAGACGAAAGAAAAACATTTAAACAAAAAAATTATTAACTATTCAAACCCTTTTGTTCATTTTACACTACCCTGTATACATCTATATACATATATATATATACACATATATTTATATATATATATATATGAAGAAGTAAAAAAGTAAAATCTCATCTAAAAAATAAAAAACGCATTCTACATACAAGAATTTTATTAATTCCTAGAATTTTTTTAAAAAATCTCCTCTAACTTTTTATATAATAATAAACGTTGTACGTAATCCAACGCTTAATAAGCTTTCAGATTCCATAATGAAAGATACTTTTTGGTCTTATACACTATATTAATAAAGATCTCAACATCAGGTTAGAAACCTGTATCCTTCCAACTTTTCTTTTAATATGCCGAAAAAATTAGAAGTCATTCGATGCTAAATCACGACTATATGGTGAAAGGTCCAGGTGTTGAAAACCTACCTAAAAATACATTGTTTTTATTACTAATATACTTATAACACATTTGTTTTACTACCTGTGTGAATTCGAGCGATATCTTGGAACAGAATCGCATCCTTAGAACGTTCCTCAAGTTTCTTGGACTTGATTTTTGACTTCATTTCCCGGAAGTGTTCACAGTTATTATTTATTTGGTAACCTACCTAGAAATACATTGTTTTTATTACTAATATACTTACAATACACTTGCTTTACTACCTGGGTGAATTCGAGCGATATCTTGGAACAGAATCACATCCTTAGAACGTTCCTCAAGTTTCTTAGACTTGACTTTTGACTGCAGTTCCCGGGAGTGTTCACAGTAGCTATCAATATTATTGTTTTGACTTTTAGTCATAGATGAAATAAAATTGAATTTTTCATACCCTGAAAAATTGTTATTATCAATTTTTCTTTAAAAAAAAGCTGCATTTCGATTTTTTTTAGTTTGACAATAGTTTATAATGTAGAATCTGTCCCATAACTGATAAATAAACTAGTAAGAAATAAATTGTTGTTAGTCTATATATACAGTTCAAGAATATATACTCAAGGGACTAGAAAGTTTCTGACAGGATAGTAACCAGAAGTTCATTAAGCATTAAACTAAGTGAAAAAGTTTAAGAAATTTTTATTTAAAACTAATGATAAAAAAATATGTATGTAGAATAAAAGATTTACTTGTTAAATAGGAATTTACTTTTTAACTTACCCTCGTATATACAAAATTTCAAGAAATTCTTAAAAGTCTACTATTCTATTTAAATTCTCTGCATAAAAAATTCAGTACCAGATAACGAATCTCATCGTTCTATTCGAGGGAACTCTTAAAACATTTCCGATCTGTGAAATGACACTTAATTCAGCATATCGAACCCCCACCGCCATTCTATGAAAATGAAACAGAAAATTCATCCAACGAATACATACATACATACTCTTTATATATATATATATATATATATATATATATATATATATATATGTGTGTGTGTGTGTGTATGTGTGTGTGTGTGTGTGTGTTCATTGGGGATGGTTTCGACCGTAAGAGGAATGGTCGTCGGTTATACGGCACCGTGACGTTACACGGGCCCGGATAGTCATCTGTTCTACATTAAAACAGCCACCGAGTTTAAATTTAAACCAATTACGTGTAATTAAAGTGTGCCAGCATAATAATTTCTCTCGTTTCATAATTAAGTTTTCTTTGTCGTTCGTCTTACTTAACGGCCATGTTGTTTGCCGCTCCGTGACGTACGGTGTACGCGCGCAGCCCTCCGTCCGCCTCTTAAATTAATTTATCAGGTGGATTCGGATGTTGTATAATTATTATTATTGTTTTATAATGAATAAGATTGAAAATGTGTTTTGACTTTACGCTCTGATTATTTTCGGCTATGCTGTGTTACGCGTGAGACTTTTTTTTCAGTAACAGTCGGAGACTGAACACATTGACGAGAACAATCACTTATTTGCTTGAAAGTTTCATTTTCTTTTCGGACAGGTTGTGATTTATTCAAAAGATTGGTGTGTATGTGTGTATGCCTATCATAATGTTAACTTGAACTTGGAATGAAATTAAAAACATTTACATTTCGAAACGTAACTGAAAGAAACGTTTTAATATAATAACTGAAAATTATTTTTATGCAAAAAATCATTCAGTAACCAAATTAAAACACAAAAAAATGAATTTATACAGTAGCTATGAAGCTTGTAAAATAAAACGGTATATACATATATATATATATATATATATATATATATATATATAAAGTGAAGAAAATAAGTAAAAATTTAAAATTTAATGTTATAACGAAACATGAACAGGAAGAAGTTTGGACGCATAAAACATATAAAAAATGCTAGAACAGTACAAGAAGTCCTTAAACTCATTAAGACTACATCGACTCAAAGCTGTCAACTTTTTTTCGAGAAGGGATTCATCTGTTATCTGAGAGATTGAGTAAAGTTGTACAAAATAATTGGAGTTATTTAGAGGATTGAATTTTCCTTAAACGTTTATATTCTGCAAAAAAATGCATTAAATTAATCTGTACTCCTAATATTAATGTTTGCTTTAAACAATATACATTTTAATTAATGTATAAATTGGTATTTTGAATTAGAAAGAGAGGAAGCCGCATTAATGTACAATTTATACTACTAAATTTTAATTTAACAAAGGAAATGTATATATATATATATATATATATATACATGTATATATATATATATATATATATATATATATATATATATATATATATATATATATATATATATATGAGAGTCGTTTGATAAGTATGGTAAAAACCAAGTGAAACTTCGTTTTCTGGAAAAAACGATTTTATTTCTCATCATAATCTCCATTAAGAGATATCCACTTTGTCCATCAAATTTCCAATTTTTTCATCCCATTTTTTCATTGCAGACTTTTCTCAAATTCTGCAAAATACGCATTGATAGCGACGATGACATCCTCATTCGACCGACAATTTCTTCCCACCGAGCCAAAATATTCAATTTTGAGACGAGAAAGAAGTTGTATGAGGCCAACTTCAGAGAATAGTGTGGATTAGGAATCAATTCGAAGATTAATTCGTGCAATTTTGCCACTGAAACGGTCGATTTGTAGGACCGTGCGTTGTCTGGAGAAAGATCACTTTTTCATGCGCCAGTCTTGTCTGTTTATGTTTCAGTTCTTCTTTCAAACAGTCCGAAAGCGCGTTTCATCTTTAGCGCATTTTCGGTTACATTAATCACTTTTGTATAAAATTATTTATTCAAAAATAATCAACGCTAGTACAGAATTTCCATGAACTTCAACTAACTAAGAGGAGTTACCTCTTTTTTTATCTGAGTGCCCGTCCACTTTTTCAAATAAAAATGTTCTATCACTAAACAGAACTCGTTTTTTCCTTTCTTGCGGCAGATGCTACAATGCTCGCTTCAAATATCTGTAGAACTGGAACAACGAGTCGCTTTTGGCTGAAATTTCACCTATCCTAGTTTGAAAAGTAACACTTTATGGCCGCAACGTTATCAAATGAAATGTTGCTCCACATCATAGAAATTTACCAAACTTATCAAACGACCTTACTAGAAAAAAAGGCTTATTTATGAATGTATTATAGCTTTAAAAGTGAATATATATATATATATATATATATATATATATATATGAATGTGTATGAACATTTATGTGTATAAAAAGTATTCGCTTAAATATATATTGTATTTAAATGAATGACCGGCAGTCGTGTAAAAAAGATGTACGCAAATCGAATGAAAGAACGAAAAAGAAGCACATAAAACCGAAAGCAACAACATAATTTAATTTAAAAGTGTTCTGGAAGCAGATCGCGTCGAATGAACGCCGTGAATGCTACACTTTAATTCTCATTCGAATGTAATTAAAACTCCTACTCAATTTTGTTTAATTAATCTCGGATGTTTATGGAGTTTCATTTTTTATTTCATTCGTTGTCCGATGTCTGTCGAGATAAAGCGCTCCACTTATAAGGAACTGTATACGTGCGTATCTGTGTGTATAAACGTCGGTGGGTATACAGACCGGTGTCTTTTTTTGCGGTCCTTTGAATCACAATAAACAATACAGTACGTTTATTAACAGGTTTATATTTATGATTGTGTTGAGAGGATATTTAATTACGTGCGAGTTTAAGTGAAGATCTATGTTGAATGCTGATGTTGGATTGTATTTTTTTTATATATTGAGATGAATTGGATTCGTTTTACAAATGAATTGTAAAAACCGTTGATAAATTGTGCTTTTCGTTCCTTAATTGTCTAGAAATATAATTTGCTTCAGTGAAAATTTTCAATAAATGAATTTAATATTTCTATGTTAGTATCACTGAACAGTTTTTATTTTAATAATTAAAATATTATTGCCGTAATGTACTCAACCGAGTTAACTTGGGTTCGAGAAATTGAATTTTTGCCAAGTACCTGAGTAAATTCGTGTGAGCTTGAATTCTGTTTTCATGCATAAGTATCAACCGAATATATATATATATATATATATATATATATATATATATATATATATATATACTAGACAGTCCCATACACATCCATACAGCCGGGAAAAGTTGTATGTACACATTTTTTTGCAATTTTCTAACAAGATTTGTCAAAGTTCTTATGTGTACAATAAAAATAAAAAAATTGACGGAAAAATACTATGTACCGTGCTCTTTGGCTTTTAATTTGTGCATTAAGTTAATATAGTTAGGTCACTGTGGCCAAATTCATTTTTTCAAATGAAATTTTCTTTCACTTCACAAACCACAAAATTTTCTGAACAAAAATGATCAGTAAATGATTATTGATCATTTTTTTTCAAATGAAAGTGTGATTTTACTAATTGTTAGGTTGGCAGAAAAATAATTGCGGTTTATGACCATATATATATATATATACATATACATTTTTTCAGTTAGCTATTTTAAGTGGTTCAGAACTGTTGGAAGAATAATGCCTAACTTTCGTCCAAGCTCTTGAATTGTTGTGAGTGGTTCTAATTCAAATAACACCGTCAGTTGGTCGTTATGAATTGAATAAGGACGTCAGCGACCTTTTTCATTTTCAGGGCTCTCGTCCACAGCACGAGCTTTTCAGAACCACCACTGCATCTTACATGCCCTAACAGTATCCACACCAAAAGCACCGTTTACTTTACGAGCAGTTTCTGTTGCTTTTCCACCCGTTTTGAACTCATACAAAAAGTTTCTTTATTTGCTACTTTTCCATCTCTAATTCAATACCCCAATTTAAAGCGAAATTAATAATAAAACCAAAGTCGATGTTACCAAAATGCAGACCGAAAAATACACTTTAAAATGATATTAACATGAACATGATGAAATGACACTCTCATTGAAAAAATTAAGGTTACAATTCAGAAAACAAAAACCGCAATTATTTTTCTACCATCCTAATAAGTATTTGTAACAAAATCACATTACACAATTTACTTAAAGTATCATTTTGTAACATGTTGAAGAATCATACATTTAAAGATAAAATAAACAATCAAAAAAGCCTATCGAATAATTTTCGATAGAGTTTCTTTTTCATCGAATAAATTGCATTTATATGCATTAAATCCACTATATTCATCAAAAAAGCCTTCAAGCTTAGAACTAAAGAGGAGGATCTTTAAAAATTAGAGCCTTTTTTCTTTTTGAGACTCTTGCTAAAAGATTTATTGTTGATAAAAAACCATCTCTACAATTATTGTATTAAAAATTCAATATTTATAAAATTGTTCCAAATTAAAATTTTTAAAATTTAATTCGAACAGAAAAAGATTTTAAAAACAATTAAAATCTAAATTATCAATTAGTGATTTCCTTACAAAAATATTTTTATATTTTTAAAAAAATTCTAAATTAACTATCATTTTTTATTTAGAAATTTTCAAATTTGATTACAAAAAAAAAACTATTTATTATAAAAAAATGTAAGCTATCTAACTGAACATGTTTGCATTTGTTGCAAACAAATTGTTATTTTTTTCGGTTTTCAGCATAGTTTAAATTTTTTTTTTTAAAAAAAAAATACAAACAAGTATTCGAAACGAACTCCTATTATTTCCAACATCATCGTGTCGTTTATTTGTTTCACGTACATAACATGATATACAGGTCTCTCGTTCGAACACACGTTGCGACTTTGAAAACGTTAGCATCGAGGTGGGGTACATTCAGGGGGGTAGGCGTCGGCGGCACAGCGTCGAAAGTAACCTGTTTATTAATTCAGATGGTGCAAGTGGCGTTTCTAATTCTGTCTCCGTAATTATCACTCAGCTGTCTGCCTTTAACAAATGAGGGTTTAACGGCGTTGTCGTTACGTTACCGTTATACGGCCGCAAGTTCTATATATACTAGCCGTTACATGTCAACGATAGTTGTCAAACGATCGAATCAATGACAGGGTAGATCAATACGATCTCTTCAAAAGCATTTATTAATTAGCGATTCGGATACTTATTGATCTTTTACACACATATCTGTACAGACAATTAATAATTGTACTTTATTTTTCTCCAATATTACTTTCGGTCACATCTCCATTATGTAATGTTACATTTATACAAATTTTCATAAATGTTTTCGGAATTTATTACCTCGAACACTTATTTATGATTTATAAACTGGTGCCTGCAGAAAGTTTCGTTAATATTTTAACATCGTTCTAACAAGCACGTTGACTGTCTCATTTTATTTCGAAATAGTATAACAACCACTTATGTTTTCTACACAAAGTAGAAGGGAACAGGGGGTAGAATACTTCAGTAAAACGAATCACGTGTTTAATAATTTATGTTGTACACATACTAAGCATATTTGAAAATTAATACACTATTATTAATTCATATATATGTATAGAGAGAGAGAGAGAAAGAGAGAGAGAAATAAAGAAAGAAAGAAAAAAGGTCATTTAAAGTTCCAATAGAGTTTACTTGATTAATAATTTACATTCTATAGAACATAAAATCAATCTGTAAAATGATTTATGGTGACAATTCAATCAATTTTTATCTTTGTGCAAAAAATTAATTTATTTTAATTTCTATTATTCAATTTTTACATACAATCATCCCTCTATAGTAGTAGTAAAGTGTACACAAACAATTGCTGAGTTAGAGTAATGAAAAATCACAAATTTAATTATTCACGATTATAGGTTTGGAACAATGACTAAATTGAGTTTCACAAAGTAATCATCAGATAAATAATACGAAATTTTTCTTATAAATGGTCAAAAAATTTTTTTTTCATTTATATTGGATTTATATGCATTTTAATCAAAGTGTAAAGACAGAAATATCTGTTTTTTCTATATCTCCTCCCTATGAAATTCGAATCATGATAATTTTAAGCTTTCTTTAGAAAAACGAACATAATTTCTTTCTAACATAAATTATTTATTAAATGAACTTAAAAACAAACATAACATACTGAAAGATCTTGTTAAATATTTTGATCCAGATATTTAACAATATTTTCAGACCTCTATTTTATTATAAAATGTTGGAAGAAGAATTACGGTTTTATAGTTAGATTTTTTTAATTTTGTGCAACATCCTCAGAACACTAATATTGTACTTTAGTTTCTAATGAGGATGGCATCAAAATTGAAATTCCTAGGGGAGAAAAAATCGTTTAACAAAGGTATGAAGTACTCCATCGTCAATTTATTAATAATAAAATCAGATGTCTTGAATAACTATTCGAGATAAAAAAAATCTCCTATATTCCTTTCGATTCAGATTTCATCATCTCAAAGAGCTAAAATATGTAAATATATTTTATTAAATTTATTGTCAAATTGTTCTGTACTTTATAACACTGAATATGATGGGATTGATTTCGAAATTCAGTTACAAACATAAGTTACAAAGTTCAGTTACAAATTCAGTCATTTTGAATATTTTTTATTGAGAAAAAACTATTTTATTTATAGAAGAGTGAAAACTGATTAACAATAATTAAATGAATGCGTCTTTGAATTTTGTTTAATGCTTTTTTATCATAAAATTAAAAAAAAATGGAAATAATTCAACTTATAATAATCAAAATATATTTTCACACTTTTCTTAAAAGATATTAAAAATCAATAGTAAATTCATGATATATATATATATATATACGACATTAATTTATTAACTTTAAATTGTGATTTGCACACATAAAAGACGTTTAATTGTAGGATAAATAAAAATAAATTTTGCACCTCTGAAAAATAATTTCAGCTAATGAGATTGAATTACGCAGAGCGACTCCGCTCAATCCTTTTAACTCACTCGAACTGTAAGGGGAGTAATTACAGGTAAAAATGGGTAAAAAATTGTATATCAAATATTCACTGACTCGTTCTTTATCTAAAAAAAATACTATGAATAAATAATCAAGCTTCGTTAGATGAGCTTAAAATGTAATACGCTTTTAACTTTATAAACAATGAAAAATGGATGGAAACACTGGAAGAGTACGTGTACTGAATACTGATAATTGATATATTATTTATTTTATATATTTAATTGTTTAAAAAATTTGAATTGAGAGTTATATATATATACATACATACATATATATATATATATATATATATATGTGAATAAAAATTATATGTCATTTAATAAAATAATTCAATAAAGACACAATAAATTTAAAACACATCATTGAACGATAATTGATTTTACTGGAAAAAAAACGATCTGTCAATATTAATTTTCTTCATAATAGTCGATATGGAACAATAAACATAAAAGGCAGCTTTTAATAGAAGCACGGCTAATCGTTATCGCTGTATAGTGAATTGTTTGCTTAATTGACAGTCCATAATGCGATGCTTAAAAGCTTTCCAAAGCTCTCAGTGCGACTGTCGTTCATGGGACATATAATAATTAAGCCGTTGGAAAACTGATCATTTTATATCGTATTCATTTATGTTTCGAATTTAATTAACGATGAATTTTTATTTATGCGACCGTTAAAAATATTATAATCTCATTTATTTTCAATTAATTTAATTTCGTTTACATATTTATAAAACATAAATGTTACATATATATATATATATATATATATATATATATATATATGTTTGTGTGTGTGTAAATATATATAAAAACCATAAATTTATATGTAGGATAACTTCGGGCCTAAAATAAAAAAATATAACGTTCTACTATCATATAAAATTTTTTTATTTTTAATAAAGTATGTAAAGAATAATTTTGAAATATTTATTTATTAGGTTGGTAGAAGAATAATTACGGTTTATGACCTTCAAATTCATATACATTTTTCTCTTTTTTACTTTTCCTAGCTGTTTTAAATGGACCAGAACTGCTGGATGACTAACGGTTAAATTTTGTGCAAGCTCTCGAATTGTTGTGCTTGGTTCTGATTCAATTAACGCTTTCAGTTGGTTGTTATGAATTGAAGAAGAACGCCCGCGAAAGACTGTACGAATGGAATTTTTGGGATCTCCATTGCACCGTACGTTCCTTAATAGTACTCACACCAAAAGCATCGATTTTTTTAAAACAGTTTCTACTACTTTACCACTCGTTTTGATTTTATACAGAAAATGCACTTATTTGCTTCTTTTTCATCTTTAATTCAATAACCCAATTTGAAGCAGAACTTATTATGAAACCGAAGTCAATTCAACCAGAGGGCAGACCGAAAAATTCATTTTTAAATGATACTAACATGAACACAATGAAATGACACTTTCATTGAAACAAAATAAGGTTAGGATCTAGAAAATAAAAGTTGGAATTATTTTTCTACCAACCTAATAGCTTCTTTATAGTGAGGCTAATAAACGATTGAGCTTTATCTTGTTGCAGTAATGTTTAAAATAATAGTTATTTAGATTTTTACAAATTAATTTTCTACTGACTTCAGCAATACAAGATTGGAAAGAGGCGGAAGTCACACGAGGCCAAGTCGGGAGAATAGGGTGGATGAGGAATCAATTCGAAATCTAATTCGTACAATTTTGTCATTGAGACAGTCGATTTGTGGGTCGCCGCTTTGTCCAGGTGGAAGATCACTTTTTTGTGCGACAATCTTGGATGTTTTTGTTTTAGATCTTCTTTCATACGGTTCATTAATGTTGCATAATAGGCTCCTGTTATCGTTTTTCTTTTCGTCAAGTAGTCGGTTAGGATGGTTCCTTGGAAATCTCAAAAAACAGTGGCCATCACCTTCCCAGCCGACAAACCGGTCTTCGCCTTTTTTGGCGCAATTTCACAGGTCGTTGTCCACTGCTTTGACTGCTACTTCAACTCAGATTTGTAGTAGTGGATCCATGTTTCATCCACGGTGACGAATCAATACAAAAGTGCCTCCTTTTTTCCATTTTTGCGACTACTGCTACAATGATTGTTTCAAACATCTGTAGAACCTGAACGTGTTGCTTCTGGTTGAAATTCCGTCTATGCTAGCTTGAAAAGTGAAACATGATAGCCGTGATGTTATTAAATGAATGATGGCGCCATATCATAGAAATTTATCAAACGACCCACGTATCATCTTCAAAGTACTAAGGTACAAACGAATCATGTTCTTTTCTATCTTAACGGTCTTGAAATGATGTCATCTTCATCGAAACACACATAAACAATAATCAGTAATAATTTTCGTAGATTTTTGATTAAAAAAATGTTTGTGGTTGTTATAATATAATATAATGAGAGATTAATTCACTTGTGAAAGTGAATTTAGCCACAGTACCAGAACTGCGTTGTGTTTTACTTAAATTAAACATGATTCTAAATATTATATTTGTTTTTTTCTATCTCCAATCAAAAATTAATTAATTGAAACTTTTATTATTTTATAATTTTAACTTCGTTATTTCTGTTCATGGAAAAAAAACTAATACTCATCAAAATTCATTTACTGTTATGATTGTTTTTATACTAAAAAATATTCAAAACCACTATCTGAATAGATTCTGAATTAAACTTCATAGGAATCTCATTTTTGATAACATACTCTAGTTTTAAGAGAAAAAAAAATGTATAATGATATTATGATTTGATCAAACCAATCCAGTTTTGATTTTAAAACTGGCACTTGCACCCCTTTCGACATTGAGTTTAATAATAACGTTTCTATTTAAATATTTATTTGTATAGAAAACACTAAATAAATAAAAATAAAATGTTTACAACACATCGTCCTATTAAAATAAATAAAACGTTTGTATAAAGAAAACGTGTGTAACAGTATATAAAATGAAGTCCGTTTCGTTCAAACACACGCCAACTGTATGAAAAGAAACACAAAAACCTGTTAAAAAGACATTGCGCCCCATATTCAAAGCGCCGTTCTCATCGAACACCTCTATCCGGCACAGAACCTATAACCATTTCGGTTGTGAACTTGAAAAGGGGATTAGTGAATATTTGAACACGTTTTGGGGTAAGTCAAGTTCAATTAACGCGACACATCCCCGAGTAAAAAGGGTTTAAATTTTAACCATCGTCTACGCCGAGGTGCGAACTTGTATCCCATCCCCCGTCTTCGGCGAACGCTGTTCGACAAATATATTTCGTGCGTGGTTTTAAATCATCCCGTTTCAACGGATTCCGATCTGTCGAGCGTTCTCCGTTTCCGTACACGCCGAGCACGCCGTTTATGTTTGCTTCGACCGCTTTTCATTTTACAGATTTTCACTGACGTTCCGTTTTTGGTTTTGTTTCCAGTACTGTTTTCTTATTAAATAATTAATTTTCGCGAATCTTGATACGGAAGCTCCGTACGTCTTCATTTGAACTTTTAAGTGCGTGGAGATTTCACACTGATAATTATATAAGTGACAAAATTGACTAGATTAGTGAGTTATTGCGTTATATGTGAAATTTGATTAAGATCTAATTACTCGGAAATTATATTTAAAAGCAGTTCAATCGTTTTAATAATTAATTCAATTTATATACGCAGTTCGATGAAGCAATTTCTTAAGACGATCACAACTGAATAACTAGTAATTCCACTCACTTATATAAATATAATATACATATTTATATTTATATATATATATATATATATATATATATATATATATATATATATATCAACCCGAAAGCTTCGATATATGCCATGTAATAAATGATTGAGATTTATCTTATAGCAGCAATATTCAAATTAAAATCTATTTAAATTCTTACAAATTACTATTCTACTCATCTCACAAACCATTTATGTTTTCATCAAAAGTATTTAAGTATACATTATTAATCATTTCTGTTTTTTTATACCCATTTAGATGCCAATAGTTAGTTAGTTATGTATAACTAACTAACTAGATGCCAATCCTATCATCTTCAGATCGTTTATCTACTGACAAACCTATTTACAGCTCTCTCTCTCTCTATATATATATATATATATATATATATATATATATATATATATATATATATTGGTCGAAAATTTCCTGTTCTAATCTACAAGAAGGTTTAAAAAAAGTTTCAATACAATATCTCTCTATTTCAAAACAAATGTCACATTTTTTCTTTCATGCTATCATGAAAATATTCATAATAGCATGGAAAAGTTCAAAATTTTGTGTACAAAAAAGAACAACAACATGCTACACTTCTTCATTAGTGCTAAATCATCTTCCTCTGGAATGAAATCGATTCGAATAGCTTAATTTTAAAAATACTTCAGTGTTTATTGCATACAAAGACAGCATGCAATTTCTTTTATATAAATCATTTACTAATACTTTTATGAGTGGAAAAATCTTTAAATATTTAACAACAGTTTATCAAACTTAAAATAATATAATTTATAAAGTAGACAAGTGGATTATTTTAAAAATTTACTATCATTAGTTTGTATTATTACAAAAGCCTCTTTATAAGATATAAAACAAGGAATATACATATATATATATATATATGTACATATATATATATATATATATATGTATGTACATATATATATATATATACAAGAAAACCAAGTTTATGACTTAAACAATTTTCAATTATTCATAGTATCCTTCATTTTATACAAGACACTATAAAAGAAAAAAGCACTCAACTTGTTGTTTTCAGTTTGAGTGAGTATGTCCATAACAATCTGGCGTGACTTCGAACCTCCACCCATCTCAGTGGGATAAACGAAGTTATATTGTCCACTATATCACAGCCTGGCAGAAGAAATAGACATAATGGTAGACAAAGAAAAAGACTGGAATACATAATATACCAACATATAAACTACAATGTGCACACACACACACACACACACATATATATATATATATATATATATATATATATATATATATATCACCAATTATATATCAACATCATATATCATAGATATATCATCAGTTATTTATATCATGATATTAATTGATATTTATATATTATTTGGTTGAATATTTTGTTCATTTTTTGACTAAAACTAATTATAAAGAGTATAAAAGTCAATTAATTACAAAATCAAATCCAATTGTTTATTTGATTTTTCAAAATATTAAAATATTGAGTTATTAATATTGTTTAGAAAATATGTTCTATTTTTTATTTCATAAAATGTATGTTTGTTTTGTAAACACATTTTATTCCTTTGAACTGAACTCCCTAGTTAATTTGGTTGATCTGTTAATTTCATATTCGTTAATGAAAAAAACACAGATTTAAATCCAAATTATATCCTATATCCATTTTACAAATATATATATATAAGAACTTAAATCGTAAACAAAAAAAAATTCTGATTATAATATTCTAATAGTCTTAAAGTTTTATACAAACTTATTTATTTAGTATTTAAAATCTTGTAATGATCCATTTCGATGACTTAGTAAGAAAATAAATTGGATATTTTGTCATTTTAGCAAATATTAATTAAATCTAGAATGAATTTTTAATAAAATTGATAAAATCGATTTAAAAAATTAAACTTTTAACTCTTTCACTTATTTTGTATTTTATATACATTAAAATTATTCATTCCCTAAAAAATGAACACATTCATCCTTTGTAACAACCAGTACTCCACTCATTGCTCTATAACAGCAAACTTCCCCCACACTTAAATTTAGAATAACAAAAAATAGTAAATAAATATGTCTTTAATATTTATCTCACGAGTTAAGTACAAACAGGATTTTGTCCAAATTTATTAATATTTATATTGAATTTTAATTTGATAAAGTTTTAAAAAGTATCTATAAAAAGAACCTAAATTCAATATAAACAAAATGATTGATTTTTCATTGATAAATATCATTTTTTTAAAAAAATCTTGTCCAAAAATGAATATAATAGTGCACTGAAACTTTTTATTTTCTCATACTAGAATAGAAAATCTTACAAATAATTTTATTTAATAAAATTACATATCAGAATATTTAATTAAATTACTAGCGAATTATATACTACAAAATTTTAATATATAATGGAATTGTTTGTTTGTATATATATATATATATATATATATATATATATATGTATATGTATATATACATTTCGCATGCAACTCTAAAATAAATTTCTTCGCATATATATATTACGTGTCCATGAACTTGTCAAAATATTTATTTAAATAATTTATAATAAACTTTCATAATACATGATTTCAGAAGCTTTACTGAAATATCTTATATACAGTACAAAATAGTTACTTACGCATTTGTTCATTTCATGTATGAAGTATGTTTATATATATATATATATATATATATATATATATATATATATATATATATACACGAATGTATGTATATAATAAAAGTAAGATCTATAAAGACCGGCCGAGAAGCGCGCCGCTTGTGCTTCGACCCCCCAGTGGCCAAGCAGTAAAGTTTGATATTGTTTTATTTGCAACCCTCAGGCGGGTCAAGCGCTAACTAAATTAGTTCCCTCGTCCGATTTGTATTCTGCTATCGCTTGTGTTTTGTGATCGTATCGTACATATGCTAGTTTGCAATATGGTTGTGTTCATTCTTTTATTATGAAACACAAACACGAAGTTACAATAAATATATATATATATAGTTCTTTTTAAATTTTTCATTGTTAATTTTAAATTTATATTTATAAGAAAGAATTTTTACTTTTATTGAAATCCTTAAATATATAAAAGAAGAATAAATAGCACATTTAAATTATGTAATATATATATATATATATATATATATATATATATATATATATATATATATATTTATCTTTATTAATAATCAATATCTTTTAAAACATTTATTTTTTTAAGAAAGAAGAAGTATGTTCAAAATGTTTAGTTTTTATTTTATATTTTCTTTTTAGTTTTTTTCTTATTTGATATTTTTTTTAATTATAAAACTCTATTAGTTGATATTTTGAAAAGCTATAAAATATGTATAATACTCTACAAATGACAAAAGTTGTTACATGCAGATGAAAAGATTCAAACGTGTTGGATAATGAAAGACAAATTGTGAAATATTTAGATAAAAACACAAAAATAGCTGCCATCGAACTGACATTTCAAATAATGAATATAAGTTCTGTTTCCAAACATTTATTTATTAAAAAAATATATACTTTAATAAATAAATCTTTTAAACAATATTTTATCAGTGAAATTACTGCAAATTTAAGCTTCCTTACTCATCAAAATTTATTATTATTAATCTTAAATTAGGATCAAATATTTTTGTTCAAACTGAATAATACTTTTGTTCATTTTCTTATATGAACTGAATTGGAAAATGTTATTAAACGTATTTATTTTTTTGTCAGTAAAAATAGAAATATCTACACGCTTTAATGTGTGCAAAAAATATTTTTATTTCTCACACAAAAAATCAAGAACTTGAAATAATCTTTATATATATATATATATATATATATATTCTTATTTTTCTTTGAATTGTTTTAAAAAATGTTTATGAATTCAAATCCTGTTAATTAAATTATATGCATAAGTAGTAATATATATATATATATATATATATATATATATATATATATATATATATATATAAAGCAAAGATATATTGCTGTTATAAATAAAAATTTTGTTGTGGACAAATTATTTTCAAACTACAATTAAATAAAGAAAATTTTAATTTTTCTGGTTTGAATTTTTTACTTTAAAACATTATACATTTAGCTAATTATATATATATATATATATATATATATATATATTCCGCCATTTATATTAAATAATTTTGCATAAGACTTCTTTAAAATTATTTTTACTTAGACACCTTTAAAAACAAGCAAACAAAATATCTTTTCTTTAAATTTTTCCATAATTTAACGCATAGCTAAGCATTGTGGTAGTCAATTTCGACTATAAAAGTCAAATTAATAATCTCTCATTAAACATTTTCATCAAAAAAATATTAATCCAATTTTGAGAGAGTTGTTTATTGATTGGTCAGAATGAAATTATCAACAGACCCAAAACTAGACCTTTTATTAGGTTTCTATAGATCACAAAATGTTGTCAAGTACCAGATCTAATTTCTTGCTCTTTAAACAATCAACAAATATAAAAAACTTCAGATTTTCACTAACACAATTTTTTAAATAGACTATAATCGAATTTATTTAAATAAATGATTATAATTTTGGGTTTTTTTATCTGTGATCCCGTTGATATATTATCTTAATGATCTCAATTGTAGTAAATCATTTGATTCTTTCGTATTATGAATAATTTTGAGTCTTGAAACATTTTTAGAATTTTTTTTGATAAACTCATTTATCAATAAGTTATCTGAAGATAGCACAAGAGCGAAAACTAGATGTTGCAGTTAAAGATTCGAATGATACATCAGAATGAAAATAATATAAAAGTATATATTTATTTAATATAAAAATTAAATAAATATATAAATATATTTGTTGTAATTTATTACGACCAGTTTTAGCGATTTTTCGATTTTAAATAGGTTTATTTTGTTGAGTTGTTATTATAAAAAGGGACTTGAATTAATAATCAGCTGTTTAATCAATAGCTAGATATAGAAGTGCAGAAATCTGTTGTAATAAATAACATCGAAGATAGAAAGAATTAAAAAATTACACATGAATAAAAATAACTAAATGTAATGATAATAAAATCAGTCACTTATTTAATAAATTGTAATAAATAATCCATCAGAGAAGAAATATCTAGGCATATATTTGTGTTTGTGAAACACTTGAAATTTTTAAACTGAAATGTAATAAAATGTGAAACATAGTTTTACAAACGTCTTTAATATTTTATATTAACATAAACGAATTTTCAATTATAAACTAATAAAAGTAGAATCAAATGATAGACAAACTGAAGAAATATTTGACTAAACTTTAAAACCGACTCGATCGCACGGTTCGTCCGAAGTCCGTAGAAAAAAATTCTTACTGCAAACTTGAAATGTCCATTTTTCACCTCAGCACCAATTGTGTATTCTACAACAGTATTGTTGCGTTGTATTCTTGTCCGTTCAAAGGAGAGAACCAGCGTTTCGGTTTGGGTGCAGAGGTAACAAACGTGGGGTCAGAGGGCGCACCACTACCGTTCCATGACGGTTCCTCCGTTTTATACGCCCGTTACTCTCTCACATGCGGTCGCTCTTAAGTCCATTTGAACGGACACGATACCGTACATACAGGGTACTCAAACATTTACAACATAGTTTATATACAACTGGTCCGTTTTGTATCACACACGGACGTTTTAAAAAATAAACACTTGCATGGTAATTTTTTTTAAACGGCAATACGTAATCACATTTTGTAATACAAGGAGATTTTTCAAATTTATTAAAACAATATATAAATATATATATATATATATATATATATATATATATATTTGTTACTTTTATAAATGTCCTTTAGAGTTATTTCATTTTGTAAACAATTACTCAAATAGCAAATTAATCAATTAATTTTTAGTTAGGCTAAAAGATGCATACATTGTTAATTGAAATATTTACTATTAATAATAAAAATAATTATAAATATTCTGGCCCAAGTCAAAAAAAAATCATTGGTAGGGATTTCAGAAAGAAATAAAAATATTATTTGTACTGGTTCCACTCTCCAATCTTTTTTGAAAATTTTTACTGATGAAAGTAGTAAATTTCACACTCAATGATCCAATTCATTTTAGCTACAAGAACCTTTATGAAAAAGTCAACAGTTACTCATTTCTTTTTGTATAAGTCTAATTTAATTTTTAAGACACTGCGGTTTTTCTTTCTTATAAAGGAAGAAAAATGTTTCTTTGATTAATTTCGATACGCCAATGATTTAAATATAAACTCGAAGTATAAAATGTCTTCTATTCTTGAAATTTTGCTCTTGAAGTTCTCCACTCATTTCACTCTTGCTATCTTGTCAAGAATGTCTGATTAAACCGACACATACTGATTGAGTCTTTTCATTAATTGTATAGTTACTTCTTCTTGTATATCTTTCTACAGTGTATCTTTCTTGATTATCATTAGAATGTGTTTCACACAAAAACTGTTATTAAATATATTTTTTAATAAAATGATTTTAATATATAGGTGCCTTTTTATTATCAGACAATAAGATTTTGTTAGCCAGATTTGTGCAAACTGTCGAATTATTGTAACAAAAACAAGTACAATGAGCAAGTAATCAGATTATTATATAAGAAAATAATACAGAAATGAAATTTTATGAAGTGAAAATCTCATTTTTATTTTAAATGATGTTCTATTATACATGTGTGTAAGTCTAAGATTTAATACCGTCTGTTATATAATAATTTTCAAGCTGTAATTTACAGTAGTTAAGTTATACTCGAGCATCACAGTAAAAACAAACGTTATCCCTTATCCAGATACATCCTGTAGAAAAATACGAACACGGTACTCCTTTCCACACAACTCCTGTACACGTCCGCCGTCGTCCTTATCGCACGCTTCATATTCGTAATACGTCGATCTCTTTTCTCGTAAGCGACACGCACGCCTACTAGATCGTCCGTTCCTCGTCTCAGTTCGTCACATCAATTTTTCAAACAAGGCGCGAAACAAATGAGCGCGCCACCAAATTGAAGTAAGAAATAGACGCCGTGCAGTTCTATGCTATACAAGAGTCTATTTCGGTGAGCTATCTCTTCAGCCCTATTTACCTTTCAGCCCTCCGACGCTGCCGTACCACTTCCCGCCCTATTCGTGTACGTCGTACACCCCGCGCCGCGTTCTATTTCCATTCTCATCCCCACCACGTCGCACCGACCGCCTTTTGTTTTATGTGACGCGAAGCGGCTTCACTTCACTTGTTTTATATTAGCTTTGTACGTGCGTTCAAAACGTTATCTTTCTGCGTTCCTCGTACTTTTTTTATTCCTTATACAAAATAATGTATATATTAAGGATGTGTGAAAACTATGTGTACTTTTACCTCATCATTTTCTTTTTTACTCTCTTATTTCTTATATATTCGTGTCTGCAGTCTAAAATACAATCAACAAAAAATGTAATATACATTTTGTAATTAAAATTATAATTGTATGTTTTTATACCTGTGATCACCTCAATACGTTATTCTGTTAATCTTCCTCTTTTTGGATAATCTGTGTCGGTTCTACTCAAGAATCTCACTAAAAACAAGATAGATATTGAAGATTTTGACGAACCTTCAATATCTACTTGAAGATGGCATTCGTGCCAAAACTAGTAGTGGAGAACATACAATTAGCTGATGAAAAAGGATGAATACTAACAGGATTTTGTACTAAAATATATTTGATTCTATGTTTGATATTTTTAAATTATTTTTTTTAAATTTTAAAAAGTGATCTGTGGAAAATTTCAAAAATTTGAGTAGATGAATAGATGAGTAAATGTATGATGTAGTAGTTGGGAATAAAAACTGACGTCCTTTGAAATAAATTTCAAGTGTTAAAAACAGTATCAACATTGTTTTCACTTTGGAGCATGATATTGTTGGCTTCTTATTATTAATTAATGATTATTTTATCTTTTCTTACGTGAATTTCATTTCTAGCGCTGTTATTCTTTCGTTAAGGCACTGAAAAATCTCTGTATTAAACTAGTACTCACATTTGTCAGTGTCTCGACCATCTGAATACGATTATATTGTCATAAAAATGCACTTGAGTAAGAACAAATACAGTAAATAATCAATTAATGAATATTTTAATTAATAAATTAGTAATTAATTAATTTAGTAAATTATTTAGTTTTAAATAAAATTAGTCGACCGGGCTGTTCATTCCTCGCCCACGCACATATTATTTTAAAAATAACGAAATTCTGTTCATTATTCGAAACAAAGAGAAAACTGCTTAGAAGTGTTCTAAAATATGCTGAAATTACAAATATATATATATATATATTTGTAATTTCAGCACATTTTAGAACACTTCGAAGCAGTTTTCTATATATATATATATATTTACATATATATATATATATATATATATATATTTACATATATATATATATATATATATTTACCTAAATTTTCCGTTAAATAGGAAAACTGATTTTTTTTCTACATGACCGGTATACCCGACATTAAACAAAAAAATGTTATTTTTTATGACGAGCATACTAGACATAAACGCTTAAGGGGCTAAGAGTGGCCATAGAAGAACTATCAGAAATTTCCAATTAACAATTTAAAAAAGTCATAATATAGAATTATTGTTGTGGAACATTCTCAAATTGTAAATAGTATTAATTTGAAAAAAAAACATTCCTGAATTCTGTGATGAATACTGAACTCTGATTCCAATGGAAATGGTTATATAAGAGTGATATCATGACGTAGCTCTTGAATAAATTTGATATTGCCTGTACAGGTAGCATATAATGTAGCCTTACTTGATATGTGACTATCACAGAATACTTTTATAAATTCGCCTTTATATCAGAACGTGCATTATTGATAGAGTTGTGTGCGGTGGGTGGTTCTACAAGTGGGTGTACATAACAGTTGCTGATTTATCTTTGACTTTTAAGTATGTTTCTCCGCCACTCACCCACTTATCTATCTATCTATCCGTCCATCCGTCCGTCCGTTCGTCCATCCATCCATCCGCTTATGCACACATATTCTAGCGTTCCGTCACCCTCCCTCTCTCACCTATATTTTATTTCACGTTTCCGTCCACCATTCGACTGCCTCCGTCCGTTGCTCTTCATTTCCGCCAGCAATATCTTTTTTTATGATGGATTGTCTGCTAGCGAATTACGTTATTAAGTCATCGCATTCTCCTTTCGTAACGCAATCACTGGTTTATTGTTTTCTTTTTTTCACTGTGTGTGTGTTCGCGCTTCATATACGTATTTCGTTCTTTTCTCATATTTTTTACGCGGTCGCTTTTTGTCGACAATTGGATTTGTTCGGGTATAAAGTTTTTGCAGTGTTTTCAGTTTAATTGAATCAATTATTTTATGAGATTGTGTACGGTTTTTATTCGTTTTAAGCCGTGCAAATGTTATAGTCTTTAAAGAATATTTAATTGATGCTCGGCTACTTTAATATACTCTTTTTTGTATGTTCAGACTGACAGTTTGTTTCGAAAAGTTTTAATTTGTTGCATGGATTTCTATTTATGAAGAAATTGCTCTGTTGAAGTTTTATATTTTAACATTTAAATTATTTGTACTTCTGAAGTTGTTTGTTCTACTGTTTCTGAATTTATTTTTAATTAGATTTTTCAAAATATTTTCTCAAATATTATGTACTTTTATTTTTAGTAAACTGAAGATGTTGGCTTAAATAAAATTAATTTTGTTTTTACTACACCCTTAAACCTCAAATAATGTTTAAAACATGCTTTAAAATAATAATTTCATTAGATTTTTTATAATTTTGAAAACAAGAATATATGATTTAAATTTTTTAATCATTTAATGTAACCTTATTCTAATAATTTTCTTCTTTTGACTCATCTGGGAATCTGAAGTAAATTTTAAAGACTCTAAAACAGAATCTCTAAAATCTATTTGAAAATGGTACTCGTGCCGAAACTAGTTATAAAGAACAGACAATCAAATGAACCAAAATGATGAAGACCATCAAGAGAAGACTTGTCACAAAAATTCACTTAATAACATACAAAATAATAATTTATACTTTTAATTAAAATAAAATGTTTATTTGTATGATGAGAGAAAAATTAATTGGTAAAGGAAAATATAATCAAATTCATTCAGTTGGTAAGACAATATCTATCATGAAAATTAATTACAATATATATTGATTATATAAAAATGTTTCTTATATATATATATATATATATATATATATATATATATATATATATATATATATATATATATTAGGCTGGTAGAAAAATAATTACGTTTTATAATCATTAAAGTCATATACATTTTTTAATTTAAGTGGTTTTAAGTGGTCCAAAACTGCTGGATTACTAATGGCTAACTTTTGTGCAAGACCTAGAATTGTTGTTCCTGGTTTTGATTCAATTAATCCTTTCAGTTGGCCGTTTTGAACTGAAGAAAAACGTCCGAGAGCTTCTTCAGCTCCAGCTTTCGTCCTCATAACGAAATGTTTGGAACCACCATTACACCGTACGATCCTTAACAGTACCCACACCAAAGTATCGTTTAATTTACGAGCAGTTTCTGCAGCTTTATCACCCGTTTTGAACTCATACAGAAAGTTTTCTCTTATTTGGTTCTTTTCCATGTTTAATTCGATAGCTCAATTTGAAGCAAAATTAATAATATGACTAAAGTGGATGTTACCAAAATATAAATCGAAAAATGCATTTTAAAATAATATTAACATAAACACAATGAAATGAAAGTTTCATTAAAAAAAATAAAATTAGAATTCAGAAACCGAAAACCGTACTTATTTTCCTACCAACTTAATAAATACAATAACGCGAATATCGATATTTAAAAAGTCTAATTCTAATCACTTTTAATACTTGAAATATAATACTTAAATACTATTTAATAATAATACTTTAAATATTAATATTTAATTACTTTTTAATATTTATTTCATTTAATCTTTCTTCAAGCTGTTCTATAACCAAATCGGAATATCTGTAATTATTAAGAAACTGTTTATAAATAAAAATATATAATATTTTCTGTCACATTAAAACGTTTATTTGCAATCTCTTACACGATTGAAATTCTTTTTTCTGTCTATTTATAAACTAATTTGATTCTTTTCAAATCTTTCCCGTCATAATTTTTTTACACCGTAGAGTATAAAATTTTCAATTGTAATTTATTTTCCTCTATCTAAATTTTTAATATATTATTAAAATTTAAATAGGGTCATTCAGATATATATATATATATATATATATATATATATATATATATATATAAACATAATATATAATATTAAAAAATACTATGTTAATAATACAAAATTCTCACCCTAAAAGTCTAATTACAAAGTCTGACAAGAAAATTTTGTACATAGGTTTTCATTTTTATGTACACCTCTCTCTCTCTTTCTTTCTCTCTCTTTATATATACATAAATATATATATATATATATATGAATTCGCATTTACAGCCAATATAAATCAGTAGCGCAGCGATTTCATCGTATTAAATAAAATATCTGTATATAAACCAAACCGAAATATAAGGTTTGAGGTATGAACGCAAAACGAAAACATTACAATTGAATTGCCGGAATGATGGTATTTTATTCAGTATTTTTGCGGGGGTGCAGAAATAGAGGGTCGCGACCGGGGTACATACGACGCTATGCAGGGGGTAACTCATACGAAAGTATAGGTGGGACGCGAGAACACAATATGTATATACATATGTGTGTCTGTGTGGATTCTTCGAGTTGTATACCCGTCGCTATATCTATATGTAGTCGTCCAGGTTCGATTCCCAGCGGAGAAATTTTGATAGCGTACATATACAGTTATCTGCTAACCATGTTAACTCGAGGTATCACCATTTATATATACACACGTACGCACACAGACATGGCCCCAAAAAACCACCCCAATAAATAATTAACATAGGCCCCCCCATAACGCTAGAGTATACCGTGCGTTCACTTTTATAGCGCCGTGGGTCGGTGCGTATTGTTCTGTTTACAGGATGTGTATCAATTGGTCAAAACAATCTGATACGTATATATCTATTAAACGTCGACGGTAAAGAATTGTAATTAATAAAAAGTACATTATTTAATCACATTTTCATACGACGTCTATTATAAATAACATTTATTTATTAGAGCGACGGTTGGAAGCTTGCGATACGCAAATCGCACGAACGGATTTTTTACACAATAAAAACAATAATACGATTTATGAAGAAATTTATAACCCTACAACGTTTTATTTTGTAACAGAAAACGCACTTTAATCTTTATTAATACTAGAAAACTCCACCCTCCGCTCGCTCACACTCCCTCCTCCTAACAAATAACAGAAATTAACAAATTATACAAACAGTTAATCCGCGTTAAGTGTAAGGCAAAAAAAATTATTGGAAAAGTTTATAAAAATTAACAACAAAATACATGTGTTAATATGTGTAAGAATTTTGTCACTCTAAAGATTCAGTGAATACAATATTTTGAATAAATCTCTTACCAGTTTTACATTAAAATCGTATACCCTCTTTCGTTGTACACTATCAGAGAGATACATACACTTGTCCATGAGTAAAAATTGTACTTTTAGAATTAAAAAATATACCAATCTTGTCAAACATCTGACTTTGTGACAGAACACTGATCATGTGACTAATATCAATCAATCGGAACAGAGATCAGACGGTCTCCGTCAGTCAATCAGAACATGAATAAAAATCACGAAGGAGGAGGAAAGACAATTTTTATTTATAGAAAAAAAATTAGGAAATATCTAAAATTAATATGTTGTTCTCTAACGGTGTATTTGGTTAATATTTATGGTTTGCCATGTGATTCTGTCTCATTTTTTGTTCATTCTTAGATTAGGTTATATTTGAGGGGGGAGGAAGCTATCTTTCCTCCCGGCACATAGACTCGGGATCCATTATGCCTTCCCTCGACTTGATCAATACTATTCGGGAAGTTTCGCTTCCTTCCAGAAGCCTATCAGCTTGCCCGAATTTATAGAGCCTAGTTCGGCCGCGGTGAGGAAAAACTCCCCAAACCATCGTCGCCGTAAATTGCGAGGAGGTGAATGAGGGTCTCATTGCCCCCTCCACACCATCTACACTCCCCGTCCGTCCTTCGGCCTTGTATATGTTCGTGATAGCTTAATCTCCCGTGTCCTGTGACAATTCGCACCAGGAGCCGGGAGAAGGATCTGCCACTTGTATAGATTCTCTTGGTCCAGTCCTTGTTCATTTTTAGTAAGTACACATTTCTGTAAAAAAAAGATATTTTTCCTAACAAATTGATTGAGAACTTAAGAACGCCCAAAAGAAATCACCTGTTTAAACGGTTAGGCAGAAGACGACGGAGAGTGAAGCATATTCTATCGTATCACCTCGCCAGTTAAAACGTGATTTTGCCTTTGGCACGGGATGGTTGAAAGCTGACCTCGTTTATCCTTTTCTTTCCTTTTAATCGAAAGCACTGAGTTTTTTGAAACTTTTCCCATCTAATAAATACAGGTCAGTAAAACAATACAAGAAATTAGAAAAACTCAAGTTGGTAATCTGGAAAGTCCATTCCTCAGGAATGATTGAAATCAAGAAAAAATCCAACAGAACAATCAGAAGAGCAGAATAACGAAACTAAAGAAAAAAAATTGCAGGTGTTATGATACCAGAATCATAATTTTTCGTGTTACTTCGGGTGTCATCGTTAGTTATATTTTTTTAAAAAATCTCTACATGTTTTTTAATTTTTTTTTTAGATTTTTTGATATTTTAAAGAACATTTTTCATATATATAGATGTATAGAAAATTTAAAATTAGTAACAGGAAAAAAATTGACTGTTTTTTATAAAATATTGTTTGATTAACAAGAGATGTTGGATTATTAATGTGTCATAAATGAACAATTCTCTTACTAATGAAATTACATTCAATTTCAACAAAATAGATATCGTGATGTGTGATTGAATCGCGACAAAAACAGTACTCGTTTCGAACGACAAAACGCCGAATACGTGCACCTACGTACAAACTGATCTACACGAGGCACACATAATATATAATTGGTGTATGCATTGTTAACTACAACTGTATCAGAGAACCCGTCCGTATTGATTTGCGATTAATCAATTTTGTGATCGACATACATTGAATTGAATTATTTTCTTCATACGTTTGATTTATGGTTTTGTATTTTACATCCGTTGCGACATTCAGAAACGACAACTGAGTTATTAGTTTTCAGATAATTTTGATTTATTAGCGTGATAGTCTTGAAACGACACGACACAGAAAAATATTAGCCTAGTCAAGTGATTAGCAATTATTTCAAATATGTACCGGACGAAAAGTTCATTTCGAGAAACGAAAAAAAACCTATGTCAATATGATGAAATTTTAATTTGATTATTATATAAATGGTCGGGGACGGTGCTGCTGTAAAATATGTATACTCTACGGTTTTATTTTTAATTGACGAGTAATTATAAATGAAGATTCACAGTTGATGCATACGCAATTTTATAAAATGGAAAATGCTGCATAACGAACATGTTATGAATTATTTAAAAAATTAGATATTTTATTCACATACTTCCCATAGGTTCCTCTTTTTGTTTCGGTCTTGTTTCTATCCTTCATAATTTTTACTTTCGAATAAGCTGAAAGTATCTTCTGCATCTTTTTTCCTTCAGCTAAATTTCACACATAAAATAATACATCTTTAGCAATATAAATCAATATTTCTTACAAACTTTCTGAATTTTACACATACTTCTAAATAGATTGAGATCTTTAAAAAGCATCCCCTTAACGATTTTCTGTATATTTTTTTTAAAAAAAAGCTCTAAACATTAACATTCACATTTTAGTTTTAGCACTATGCCTAAATTCACTTTACACACTAATTTTTCACTCACTCCACAAATAACCAAAACTATTTTATTATCAAAAATGTTCAATGAGTGATTATATTGATAATAAATTATTGAATATCTTTTTGTGATTTATAAGGCATTTAATAAATTTGAGGAGAGGTTTAAAGGCACGTCGACAACTGAGGTCATTAGTGAATTTGTCAAATTTATTTGTAAAAATCAGTTAACATTTTTCTACTCTTTTTACACATATAATTTAAAAATTAATTCCTATAATAAAAAAAATAATTTTTTCGACCCTAACTCTTACAAACGTATTCATCATCTGAATAATATTTTTTTAAAAAAATGCATATTCATTACTTATAAGTCAGTTTCTGAAAATCAGTTATTTAAAAGAATGATGATAATAATTACAAACTGATTTGTTTCATAAAGAAAATCTAGAGAAAATGAAAAAATGTACAAGGTACTTATTTTTTAATAATTCGCCATTTCATTCTCTGTTTGAAGGCTTTTATCAATTAGAGTAATGAATTTAATGTATAGAAATACATTTAAAGAATTCATTTAATTCATTTAAAGAATAAAATGTTATAAGAAAAATAAAAAAAATAAAAATTTAAGTTCATGGTTATTATTTCCATATAAAATAATATACTTTTCTTTAATTATTCAAAATTGTCTTTGAAACAACAAATTACATACTCACGCTCAATTTTTTTTTCCTTTCCTGTAAATTTTTCCACAACTTTAATCATTTTATAGAGATGATTCAATCATAAAAATGTATCGATTAGAAATATCATTTTATACAATCAAAAATATCATTTATATGAGCTAGTAAAATGTATAATCATAAATTTAATATTTTGTACCTATAATCCCACTGATATGTTGTTCTAAAAATGTTCTTCCTATAGAATCAGATGATCATATAAATAGAAAACCTTCAAGACAGTTAATAAAATTTGCTTTTTGTTTATGGAATGAAAAAGAAAATTCATTTGTAAAGTCAA
This sequence comes from Acanthacorydalis orientalis, assembly GCA_034766995.1. Taxonomy (NCBI): domain Eukaryota; kingdom Metazoa; phylum Arthropoda; class Insecta; order Megaloptera; family Corydalidae; genus Acanthacorydalis; species Acanthacorydalis orientalis. The sequence goes on along the minus strand of CM068322.1, from coordinate 29,066,239 downwards.
TATCTGTTTAAAACAAATTCCCGGTACTTTTCTTTGAATACTTTCAATGCCATGCTTTGTAATGACAATATTAGAATCACGTACACTTCCACCATACTCTAGTAACGATTTCAATATCAAATAAGCTTTTTTTCTTTCAAATTAGAAGTAGAAGGTTTAATTACACTTATCATAAATCTTTAACATTTACAACCCTTGTATAATTTTAGTTTTTGTTTATTTATTTGAGATTTAAGACCGTGTCGACGTCTAAAGTCATTAACGCTCGATAATTTTAGTAATAAATCTAATTCATAAGAAAACAGTAACCTGATAATCTGCACCATGTAGAGATACTACTTGTTTAGGATGAAAAATAAAAATTTCATCTATAAATACATCTTATAAATGTAATCTTAGACAGGTTTAATTCCACACCATTTCACTTTATCCAATCAAAAAATTTAGTAAACACTGTACTTAAAATTTACAAGACTTATTTTTATAAAATTTTTCAAGATAAATAACAACACATTTAATATATTTAAACACTTTTATAAGAAACAAATAAATATATTTTCAATGATTAATATTACATCAGGTCCAAAAGGATTGATAAAAGATTTAAATTTTTATAAAAAAAATATTTTTGGAATGTATATACATCACATTCTATCATTGAGTCTAAATTCACTTTTACGAATGATTTTTTTCTATGGTGATGCTATAATTCTCAGGGCAGTAGAGTAGAAAAAAAATGATTTTTTTTGTATTTTCTGTCTGTTAGATCTGATTTTTCTGTATCAAAACGTTTTGAAAATGATAGGATCAAAATGTGGTTAAAGAAATCAAATATAACTAATAATTATTTATGGTACTTTTTGATTAGGAAAAAAATATATGGTTTTGTGGAATGAGAATAAAATAAGTTTCGAACATATATTTACATACACTTTTTACTGTTAAATTTCAAATGAATATTAATTCTATTATTATATTTATTAAAATTGAATAAAACATTTTATAAAACGAATCTTAAACATATTGAATTAAAAATCATTCCCGTTACTCGGCCTTCATTTCATAATTGTGCAGACATTTTTTTTCCATAAAACTTATAATAATCATGCTCCTTTTACAACTTTCAACCCTATATCATTACAAACGAGACTATTATCCCCGTTTCAGGATAATGTTTCCTATAATGGTACATTACTCACTTCCGTCAGTGAGGGGTTGAAAATTGTCCAATTTATGAGACCGCAATTATTAATATCGTTGCTGTAAATGAACGACAAAGACATCTGTAGCGGTTTAATAATATCAACGAATAAGTGAGATGCATTTACGTGGAGATGTATTTATTGTTCGATTGTATGTTCTATAGTTTAGTCACTTTTTGAAAATTATTGTATTAATACTATAAAACTGATTGGTGTGTTTGATTAACGTTTTATTACGCTCGTTTTTATCAGTTTTGGTACCACATGTAATTGTTTTTGATAGTAATTATAGTTGAAATTATTTTTATCTTATTTTATATCTTTTGTCACAATACTTTTAGATTTTTTTTTTCAACCTGCAAGTATAAAACTATTTTTATAAAGGAATATTTTTAAATTATAATTAAATAGTTTATTTAATTATTATTATAATTAAATAGTTATTTTTATGTATAGTTTCTATTATTCTAAAACAATAAAGTATTTCTATTGAAATTCTGTTTTAATAGAAATACTTTACACTGTGATTCATAAAATTATTCTTAATTGCTATTAAATCGTTATTAACAAACTCAATCGTTAGAATGAGTAAGAAAAATGTTAAAATATTAGGCTGGTAGGAAAATAATTGCGTTTATTGTTTTCTGAATTTCAACCTTATTTTTTTTCAATGAAAGTATCATTTCATCATGTTCATGTTAATATATATCATTGTAAAATGCATTTTTTGTGTCTGTATTTTGATAACATCAATTTTGATTTTATTATTAATTTTGCTTCAAATTGAGCTATTGAATTAAAAATGGGAAAGAAGCAAATACAAGCATTTTTTTGTTTAAGTTCAAAACAGGTGATAAAGTAATAGAAACTGCTCCTAAACTAAACGATGATTTTGATATGGGTACTGTTAATGATCGTACGTTGCACAATGATGGATCTAAAAATTTCATGCTGGAAAGGAGAGTCTTAAAGATGAAGAAGGTCACGGGAATCCTTCTTCAGTTCATAATGACCAACTAAAGGTGTTAGTTGAATCAAAACCATCCACAACAATTCCAGATCTTGCAAAAAAGTTAAATGTTAGCCATCCAACATTTCCGGACCACTTAGAACAGCTAGAAAAATCAAAAAAGCTTATTAACCGAGAGAAATGTATATAAATGTAATGGTCATAAACCGCAATTATTTGTCTACCAATCTAATATATTTATTGCATAAACAACAAACACTTTTCTGGTCGTATTCAATAAATCATTATTGATTTTTGTTTAAGCACATTTCAATGGTGATTTTATTGGAAATTTTAGTCTAAAAAAAAGTTTTTGTACTTTGTGGATTTATCAAAAAGAATTCGTTTGTGAAAGCGAATTTAGCCAATCTCAGAACATTATTATGATATATTTATTGATTAAAAAGTCTTTATTATAACAAATTTTAAACAAGAATTCGTTGATTAATAAAAAATAAATAATCAAATAATTAAAGAAGATTCTCTCTCACTCTCTCTCTCTATATATATACATATATATATATATATATATATATATTTAATTTAAGACTATTCATATTTACAACATAATAAATTGAAGTAAGAGCTTACTACAATTTCCGTTACGTTCTGTATCAAAAAAAAAAACGAATTCAGTATATAAAACACGTGTAATAAAAAAGACCACAACAGACAGACAGACAGAAAAAAATCGGCATTGTAAATGTTATATAATGATGTCTCTCATTAACGTACAAAACGGCATCGTTTAACAGAAATGGACGAAATAAGTGGAAAGGACACTAAACGATCAAAAACGTTTATAATAGCCGTCCGAAACCAGTCTGTTCTTTTACCTACACACATTTGACTCTTCGACGGGTATCCGTACTTTATAATCGACATAACCTCATCATTAAATACTTCTGTGTGTGGAGAATACACCTGGAGTTGAACTAACACCACCGTGTTTGGATTATTGAGGGTCCTAATGATCGTCGTATGGATGGAATATATATTTATGTAGGTTTATGTGGAAAAAAATGGTTAATATTTTTTACAAGTGTATGTAAAAACATTTTAATATCATTTGTGATGTTTGTTTTAAAAAAAAAGTCGATTAATGAAAATAATGTCTTATGATGGTCTGTAGAAGAGACAACAGTTTGTAGTATTTCATTTATAAATTAAAGTTGTTTGTGTAAATTTGAGTTTCATTTTATTATGGTATGAATTGAAAATCATTTCGTTTTAATAGTAAACACCTTTTCAGACTTTTCTCTCCTTTGATGTTCTGTATATGATAGCATCGTCATCTAAATGGATTTAAATAACAATCAAAAATAATCAATAATCAATAATCATATATTGAACATTTTTGATAAGAATTTTTTTTTCTAGTGTGTGAGAGTGAAAAAAAGTTTATTTGTGAAATAAACACTTTATTTTAGTAACCACAACAATCATTTTGTCGTTTAACTCTATTTATGTTACGAATGATAAGAAATTGTCAAAGGTTAAATTACTGATTAATTTGAAAAGAGATTATCTACGATTTGCTTTAGATAAGAACCAGGATAACATTTAAATTAAAATTACATCTTCTTTTCTTCATTGCTCTTCTATTATTTCAATAATATCTGGTATTAATTTGCCGTTCTATTTCTTTTAAAAACTTATAAAAATATGAATATTTTTTTCTACATATATATCACACATATCACAAAAAAATTTCAAGTCAAAAATATTCAATAAATGTTTATTGATGCTTTTTGATTGCTGCTTGTATACATTTCGTTGAATACCAATATGTTCAGAGCATCAAGGTACAGAAACGTCTAAATTTTCTGCAAAAAAAAACGATTTTAATATAAATGTGTAGAAATATCTCAGGTTTTAGTATAGAAGTACCTGGATTGTAAGAAAAAATATTTTTAAACTGCAGTATAATTGATTGATATTTGAAAGAAATACCGTCCAAATAATAATACACCAGTTGAAGGAAAATCTTATAGAGTAAGAATCGATGAAAACAGAGAAGTGATATAATTCTTTCTTCGACAACCCGAAACATCTGTCGGACATATACCTCATACGGTTCCTTGGCATCCCGGCAGCCACGGAGGAGACCTTCTCCTCCCTATTTCGGATTGTGGATGCGGTGTAAGAATCCAGAGAACTTGCTAGTGGAGTACTAGGATGCCCTAACCGTCCACAACATTTTTCCGTCATAATCATTTACATATCATCGTTGTGTGTCTTTTAAAGAAGTTCTGTGAACTCGCAATTTATTATTAAATAATATATATATATATATATATATATATATAATAAAAAAGACTAGATTAAATAATTTATTTTTAAAATTGAACATTCTGATAATATTTGAAATTAATTCATTTTATTTATTCTTGATACCCTCAAACATTATATAGACTATATAGTTCCATTATATATATATATATATATATATATATATATATATATATATATATATATAATCGGCCGGCTGGCAACATAAGTGAATTATTCTCGCCTCGCAGCTAATTCGTTTTGCTAATTAGCTCGGCTCATGAAATAACCCGTCGTTTCGCGAACGCTGTTAGCCTGCGGTATATTAAATGGCTGTTTTATTGTTCTCCACGTGTAATTGTTCATGTCTTCTGGCATAATTTTACCGGATGAAACAGTAATTCATTTGTCCGCGCACCGCTTCACATTGCCGTTCCTCTTTCGTCTCGCACGTTACAATTCTATCGTCCATCGCGGAAACTCGATATCGTTCCCGGCTCGATTTACTGTTATGGATGCGTATTGTGAGATATTATTGATAATTCATATTAAAAATATCTAAAGAATCATATTTCATACTGAGTTTTTTTATATATAAGCGTGCTTTATTGATTTTTTTTATTTAACCGAATGGATTCCATTTGAATAGAATTACAAAGAATTATAACATTTAGTTCAAAATTTTAAATCTCATTTTATATATATATATATATATAATAACACAAATCACAGTATTACAGAAAAAATAATCATTATATTAAGTTAGTAGAAAAAGAAGTGTGGTTTATGACCTTCAAATGCTTATACATTTTTCTCCTTTTTGATTTTCATAGCTGTTCTCATTGATCCAAAATTTTTGGATAACTAACGCCTAAATTTTGTGGAAGGTCTCGAATTGTTGTGTCTGGCTCTTATTCAACTAACGCCTTCAGTAGATCGTTATGAACTGTAGAAGAACACCCGCAACCTTCTTCATCTTCAAGACTCTCGTCTCTAGCCCAAAATATTTGAACCCCCATTGCACCTCACGTTTATTAACAGTACCCACATCAAAAACATCGTTTAGTTTAGGAGCAATTTCTGCTATTTTACCACCCGTTTTGAACTCACACAAAAAATGATCTTATTTTCTTCTTTTCCATCTTTAAATCAATAGCAAAGTTTGAAGCAAAATTAATAATAAAATCAAAGTAGATTTTACCCAAATACATAAAGAATAATACACTTTAAAATGATATTAAAATGAACACGATGAATTAACACTTTCATTGAAAAAGTTAAGATTAGAATTCAAAAAACAAAGTCCGCAATTATTTTCCTACCAATCTAATATTTTAACATTTTTCTTACTCATTCTAACGATTGAGTTTTTTGATAATGATTTAATAGCAATTAAGAATAATTTTATGAATCACCTCCTCTCAATTTTTATTTTGTCTTTTATTCTACTATTTATAAAAGTTAAATGACATTATTTTCAAGAAAAGAACGTAAAATTTTATATAAATTGAAAAGTTTACACACGAGAATGCAAAACAACCACCGTGTGTAGAATATGTTTGATATTTTATCATTGTACTGGACAATTAATAGACAAATTGAACATTTTAACATAATTCGATTTTTCAAAAAATGTTTTCCTTTGAAAAAAAAAACGATTATTCTCATCTTTATTCAGTTTTACAATTTCAATATCAACAATCTTTTCAATCTATTAATTATAACAAAAAGTTTATATTCTGAGAATTCGAACAACTTAATAAATTAAACTGCATTATTTTTTAATAAATATTGAATTTATTTTTAAAGTTTTTAAACATGTATAACAAGAACATTAACTTATTAAAAAGACAATAAAAAAGATAATTCTAATTAAATTTAATAATTAATTTAAATTAATTTAATAATTTTAATTAAAAAGACAATGTTTCAACATCATGATATGTGTAAATTTTGACGAATGAGTTAGAATATCTTGTACGTAAATTTGATATATTTATATCAAATTATTTTGATATCTTTTATATATATATATATATATCTTATGTTTTATAACAAATTTTTATTTGGATATCTTGCACAGTCTTTCAATGTTATGTAAATATTACGAATGAGACAATTAATAATACAGTTCTAAAATATAATAATTCAATCATTTATTTCAAAATTTACTTCTATTCTAAATGAAGATTCTTCTCCATCTTAACACACTGTGAAAGAAAACATGCAATTTAAATGAGTAAAAGCGGTAATTAAAAATGATCAATAATCAATTACTGAACTCTCTAGTTTCAATACTAAAAAAAGAATTAATTTGTGAAAGTGAATCTAGCCAGAGTGTTCAATAATTGATTATTGATCATTTTTAATTACCGCTTTTACTCATTTAAATCGCATGTTTTCTTTCACAGTGTGTTAAGATGGAAAAGAATCTTCATTTAGAATAGAAGTAAATTTTCAAATAAATGATTGAATCAATGAATTAGAATCATTGAATGATTTTAGAATAGAGGTAAATTTTGAAAAAAAAATATTTTTAAGTCACAGTATAATTTTACCGATTTTTTAAAAAAGTACCATACTAATAATGCAATAAAAGTCGAAGGAGAAAAATTAACTTACAAACTAAAGCTTGATAAAAATAGCGGATCTGACACAACCCTTCAATCAAGTTGTTTGATTTCTCTCTTGTTATTTTGAAATATCTTTTCTTCTCACAAACTACACTCGTCTCTCTGAAGAATATGACCATTGAAATGCGAAAAAGAAATAATTAAAAAATGATTTTTGATCAGAATAATTTTTGTATTCTATGGCTTGAAAAAAGAATTGATTTGTGAACGAATGTTTACAACATTTCAGCAGAATTTATTACATTTTATTACTGGAATCCGTGTCGAAATTTTTGTGAATGTTTAAATAATATGAGAAAATAACATTTTACTTACATAGATCTTCTGAAGTGGAATATATTTTATTTCATGTGATATTTTGAGAACCGTGTCTTTTTTGTCAATGAAGATGATTAAATTCATTTTAATGATTTAATCAGTTTAATAAAATGTTATATATATATATATATATATATATATATATATATATATATATATCAAGTAACAATATAAATAAATAAAATGTACGTAATGTATTTTTCGCTTGTACGATTTCCTTTATATGAAAAACATTTCACACAGATAGCATTTCAAATAATCAATTCTTCCGACATAATTCGATATAAAACGTAACATAACATCAATTCAAGTCGGCTTAATGAGACAGACGACGAAAGAGTGATGCGAGAGAAAGAAGGCGAACGAAACGCGGGAGACGAGAATGATACGAAGACGAGGAACGTGGAGAACGAAATCGTGGGCAGTGGCTGCGAAGTGGTGGTGTGTTGTACCTCTGCGCGATATATAGATTAGCTCCGTATTGCCGAGCGCGTCGGAGAACAACACAACATGTCTAATTTAAAAAGCAATTCACGGAAAATCAAAATGGCTGCTGAGGTCGCCTCCGCCTTTACTACGTCTGTCGGCCGACACACACACACACACACAAACACGTGAACGCACATAGCCGGAGTATCATTTCTATACAAGTATTGTGTACATACGCATGTATATATATATATATATATATAGCAACACCCGTCGAGGTGGCGGTATACAAAACCAAAGCGGCACACTTGAAGCAACAATAATTAATTCGTGAAACACAGAACGCCGCTGCTGCCCCCGCCGGGGGCATTAGTTACCTTCGTTTTCTGTCATCGCAGTGGGATAGCATGATCTTTCCCAACTATGCATATATATATATATATATATATATATATATATATATATATATATATGTGTGTGTATATATATATCATCATATTCAGCCCCTGTTAATCCACTGCTGAATAAAGGCCTCTTCCATGATTTTCCATTTTGTTCGATTCAGTGCCTCTCTTTTCCACAGTTTTCCAATAAAGTTTTTAATATCCTTATCCCATCTGTTCATTGGTCTCTTTCTGGGTCTTTTCATATTCCTTGGTTCCCAGTCAATAATTTCTCTTGTCCATCGGTTGTCTTCTCTTCTTGCGATATGTCCCGCCCATTTCCATTTCAGACTCTTTACTCTTCTTATTATATCTGTGTCTCCTGTTTGTTTTCGTATCCATTCTATTCTCTTTCGATCTCTTCTTGTTATTCCCAACATGCATCGTTCCATACTTCGTTGTATTGTTTGGAGTCTTTGAACTATTTTGGCGTTAATTAGTTCAATATATATATATATATATATATATATATATATATATATATATATATGTATATATATATGATTGTTGCAAAAATAATTGCGGTTTTAATCATTTTGAGTTTAACGCCGATTTTTCTAGTAATTGTTATATTTGGTTATCTTTGATGTTTTCTAGTGATCGTTGTATTTGGTTTTTATTTAATTTTGAAGCTATTTGAAGGTAGTTTTGTAATTGTATGAGATGTAATAGACATCAACGAACAAATTAAATTAGGAGTTTTTCACAGAATTCGTCATATTTCAACAAATCACGAATAACATTTTATATGAAAAGGCCAAGTCTATGGATTACTATGGATAATAGATCTCAAGCTTCGTCAAATTTGCGAATTTACATAAATAATTCAACAGATATATTTTCCACAACAAACCGTTTTAGAAAATGCAAAAGTAGAAAAACAATTTTTTGAACTAAAAAAGTAGAATACCCTCTTAAAAGAATAAAAGCATTCGAGACATTTTTTAGAGCTACAGCAGCTTATCTGCATTTTTCAAATATTCAGACATTAGATTTATAAATAAAAAAAAATATTTTCGAAATTGGATGAAGAATATACTGTGCATTATAATGTCGTTTCTTAAAAATGTGTTATAAATAAGCAAAAAAGATTTTTTATATCAAAATTAAATAAAAATTATATCAACATTTTTTTTAAATAAAGAACTGATTAAAATATAAACCAGAAACTGGTTGTTTTCAAAATTAGAAAATTTCAAATATAAATAATAAACGAATAGTTTCAAATGATTGAACACATTCCGTACGTTTTTGTGATCTAAATGAATTGAAATTAAAATTCAATTTTGTATAAATATTTAAATATTTTACAATAATTTCAGAATAGAAAATTAAATTGACAAAAATTTAAAATTGGTTGTATTCGAAATTGAGACTCTCTCTACATATATATATATATATATATATATATATATATATATATATATATATATATATATATATATATATATATATATATATATATATATATATATATATATATATATATATATATATATATACATATATATATATATATATATATATATATATTATACTAGGGGGCTTCGCCCCCTGTTCGCTGCTCTCACCAACCCTCTGACTTGCTGCGTTCGCCCACTTGTCAATTATATACATGTACATGTAACCAAATGAAACAATAAACATTTTTTTAAACTCATTTATGTATATATATAATCATTGTCTCAGATAGATTTCAACATTACTGTTTTATATATGAGATAAACATATTGGGCACCAAAGAAACTTCGACGTTTTAAATAAATAAGTTAACTTCATCGAATTTTCTGTGAATAATTTTGATTTTGTACATATAATAAGATATATATATATATATATATATATATATATATATATATATGTATATATATATCACAAATATGAGTTAACAAACTAGTTCTACTCATTGATTTTTTTTGGTTAATATGTCCTTACTTTTAAACTATTTAAATTAATTTTTTAAGTACTGTAGCTAATTGATTTTTACAACCCAATGTTCACTTTCTGTTAAGATATTTGAATGTTGATTTTTATGTTAACGCAAACATGTTTAAATCACAATTTATTATTTATCATTCTGATTTTTTTTTACAAGCTTTTCAACAATTGTCATCATACTGTCATTCTTAAAGTGTATACGTCTTCTTTGATATTTTTTTTTAAAAAAAAAACACTTTTATGGTTCTTTGTTATCTCTTGTGTATGAAACGATTTATCTTTAGAAATTGTTTCTTAGCATTGGTTAAAAATCCCTTTTTAAAAAGTTAGAATAATCAGCAAGTTTGAATTGGAGGATCTACTAGATAAATTCATTATCATCAAACATTTCAAATTCTGATTCAAGACTGGAAAATTTCCAATTTAATTTCGAATCACTTTCGTGTATGCATCGTGGCAAGATACTATGAACAGCGAATCGGTAATTTTTTTTAAAAAAAAAGGAAACACTGACAAGTACAAAAAGGGAACATAGAACGGCACACTCCGCTAAACTTCCAAAAACAAAATAGTAGCGATTCAATTTGGACAGAATCAGTGTCGACCAATAGCGTATACTGGGAGGCGTGCCCCCCTCTCGACGATCCGTCTGTTGATTGGTCGACGCGTTCGTCCTTAACAGGCTGTCATGGTAACAATCTGAAGTAGGCAGATTGCCGTCAGTGTCCAATTCACCACTGAACGTTCTAGGTGTGTCGAACCTTCCATATAATCATAATATCGCGGAACGCACCCTGTGTGTGTGCATGTGTGTGTGTGATCCTTGCGTATCATCGGCCGCACACTGCTTATCCTTATTTATTACGCGAACGACACAGACGTATTATTGTAATTGACGGGTAAAATGTCCTTCGGACTGTTGTGACATATTATGTGGTTTCGACATTTTTCGTACACGACTGTTTTTGTTCAGTGACTGTATTTGTGGACAAGTTTTCGAATTGTTTTCGTCGTTTACAAGGATATTTTTACTATTACAAAAACAAACTGTAAGTTGTTCATTTATGAAATAACAATCTTAAGTCGTTCATCGAACTGATTTATTCGTGCTGTATGTATTTTTCTTAAAACTGTAAAGATAAAATAATTTTTAACTATCCACCCTATATATATATATATATATATATATATATATATAAACATTTCTACAATAATCTCTAAACTATCAAATATTACAAAAACAATATTTCATTCCTAGTTTTTTATTTTGAACCCTCTTAAAAATAGATGTATGTAAATCTATATATTTAATTAAATAAACATTTTTCCGGGCATAAAATCAATTCTAGTGTTCCTTTATTTATATATATATATATATATATATATATATATATATATATATATATAAACATTTCAACAATAATCTCTTAACTATCAAATGTTACAAAAAACAATATTTCATTCCTAGTTTTTATTTTGAAACCTCTCAAAAAATATATGTATTATAAACCAGTATATTTAATTAAATAAACAAATTTCCGGGAATAAAATCAATTTTAGTATTCCTTTATATATATATACATATTTAAAAATTTAATTCCAGACATAACTATTTTAAAATGAATTTATTACAAAAGTTAAACAGAACTTTGCATGTTCAGTTAAATGGATTGCTAAAGCTGATAGATATTTTATTTTATAACATGTACTGTTTCATGAAATAGCATCGTAAATGAAATTTAAATATTCTTCTTCTTAAACTAATACTGTATCATGTTTTAAACACACATTTCTATAAACTGTAAACGAAATTTTATACTTACAATTAGGTTATGTTAAACAGTTTGAATAATTTGTTTGAAAATATATCAGAACGTTTCAGTTATAGAGAAAAATATCATCTCTTCGTCTCTGTTCTATCGATCTACATATTTCTGTTTAAAAAATACTTGCAAAATTGATGAAAGATGAATTATTGAATTCGTTTAGTGATTTTTTTCAATAAAACACTGATTAGTAATTCGTTGCTTTTATAAAACATCTCGTTATAAAACTATATAGATTTTTTATACATCTATTAACAAATTGATGTCTATTTATATTTTTTCACATAATATACACATTTTTTGGCCCTAATGTCATTATTTGTATTCTCATACAATACATACACACCTATATATATATAATTGAAAAAATATACTTTGCGTAGAAACGGAAATAAAATAGCAAATGTTTTTTTTTATATTTGTATACATTTTTCGTACTATCCTCTTCGATTGTAAACCATTAGTCACTCGTATTCTAATTCAGTAGGATTGGTTGCGATATTTGTTCCATTTTCAGATATAATTCATAATTAAAAAAATCCACTAATAGATGCTGAAATTAACAATTTTATCATATTCATTTTCATCATTTTGAATCAGTCAAATAATTGTTATTAGTTTTGGCACAAGTGCCAATTTCAAGTAAATATTGAAGACTTGTTTTAAATTCGATTTATGTTCTATATATATACATACATATATATATATATATATATATATATATGTATATATATATATATATATATGTATATATATATATATATATATGATGAGGTTCGATTAACATAAATCAAATTTAAAATTAGTTTTCAATATTTATGTGAGGAGGGCACTCGTGCCAAAATTAGTAGCGGAGAACAGATATTTGTTTGATTCAAAAGGACGATAGTTAAATATTCAAAATTATTTTATGCCTAGTAAATGAAGAATTCCATTTTTAATGATTTTATTTTAACATCCTTTCTTCACATTCCAAAAAAATATTTTGAAATTTCCGCTATGTTCTTTTCCTACTTCTTCTGTTAAGAACCGAGGAAACAAACATCATGCCCAAGTATTAGACAAAGTATTTTGGCAAAACTTGTCTGATATTCCAATTTATTATTCAATCTCTCTGCCAATTGACACGGATAAGTTCACGAATTGGAATTACATTTTCATCAGTTTTGAAAATTGAAGCCTTAACTGACATTTTGATTGAAAGCCTAGCTTCCTAAAAGAGCCCGAATCACTCAAAATACATGACTTGACTAAGAAAATATTCTCCAAAAGATTTTTGTTCAAAATTTAAAGTGTTTCTGTATCTGTATTTCCAAGTTTAAAACTAGATTTCTATTTATTAATTCGCTGTTATTATATCCAAAAATTAACAATATAAGTCACAATATATAATATGCTTCAAAGAAGAGCTTTCAAAAATTTATTGTTTTTTAAATAAAAATTTAATTAGCAATGTAATTGATTTTTTTAATTGATTTGAATCTAAACTGAAAATAAAGTTAAATATCAATTCATCTTCTTTAATAAAATGATGCGTTTGGATTGTATATTATTTCATGAGTAGAAACATTCATATATTTCCACACCCACCCCTCTTCATACACACACACGCACACACACACACACACATATATATATATATATATATATATATATATATATATATATATATGTACATATATGTACTGACATCCAATTATCAAAAACGATCAGCATTAATTTTTCATCAGACATCAATATGTTTCGAACAATCACTCAAAAGGTTTTAAACCCCAAATACAAACTAAACAACAAAATACACTCAGTATTGAAATATTATTTAAAAACGAAACTCTTTTAATAAAATGCTGAATTGTATTTCCCCAAAATATATTTTTTTAAAAATCGTTTTATATTTTACTCTATGAATTGATATATTTTCATTAAAGAACAAACTGTTTGAATATAATTTTTCTATAGAATAATAAACCTATCTGGAAACTATAATCGAATCAGTGTATAAACATTTGAAAATACTTTTTTGTGACATTTAAGTTTTTTTAAAAGAGACTTGAAAAACTGAATTTCAAAACATTAAAAACTTCGTACAAAATTGTACAGTACTGTGAAAAATCAAAAGTGCTATAAAATCTAAACATATCCTTATTTATTAATTCGATAGAAAAATCATCATATTTTTTCCAAGTTAAATATATTTAATGGAACTGAATCCTATTGAAGACATTTTTTTAAATATGTCAGAATTGACATTTTATTATAAATGAAATAAGAAATAAGAAAACGTTTACTATGAAGAAAAAAATATATGTACATTTTTATTTTAAATTGGATAACAATTAATAGAAATATTGATAATCGAACAAGTTTAAAACCGTGTATTCGAATTAAATACCAAATCAATTCTGAAGATTTTCAAGATCTGAGATATAAATTAAAATAAACACAAATTAAAATATTATAAATTAAAATGACTGATCGCAAGAATATCATTTAAATTATAGATCTATAAGAGAATAGTTTAAGAAACTATAAAGAAGTCCAAGTTTGTTCTGAAAAATCAAATAAGAGTTCAAGATGTCAGACCACGAGATGACCGACGACGAACAGGAAATAAACGTTTTGGACACAGATTCACGTTTATCGCATAGCGAAAGTGATACAGAACAAAGAAGTAATTGTTCTAGTCCATCGGACAGACAATACCATCTTCATCATCACAACGATACCGAATCGTCGGTCCGAACGACCGTGCCGAACGCACAGTCCGTGCTACCGTTCAGCATTTCGAATCTGCTTGGAAAGAACTTCGAACAGCACAATAAGACGCCGTCGGAATCGTCCGAACCGGATTTCATTAACGGAAGTCATCTGAGTTCGAACAGCAGTGGATCAACAAATGGATTAGGAACGGCCGTACTGAATATTTACCCGCCATTCTTGCAACAGAGAGCTGCCGCAGTTTTACCTGGATATGTGTATACGGCCGCTGCGCACGGAGGAGTGTTAAGAGTACCGGCGCATAGACCGTTAGGAGGACATGGAGCTGCTGGAGGTGCTGGACCTGGAAGTCCACCAGGAGCTGCCGTCTTTAACCCATGGGCGCTTGGTTTAGATCCTGTTAATCTACAGAGATCAGCAGCGGCTGCAGCTTTCGCTTCACAAGTCGTTAAAGATAGATTATCAGGTAAGTGTTTTTAATATATTTTCTATAATTTTTGTTGAAAAGTGTATTTAAAGTTTTAATAATGTTTATATTGGGTTGGTAGGAAGATAATTGCGGTTCTGATTTTCTGCATTCTAACCTTATTTTTTCAATAAAGGTGTCATTTGATCGTATTCATGTTAATATCATTTTAAAGTTCATTTTTCAGTCTATATTTTGCTAACACCGACCTTGGTTTTATTATTAAATTTACTTCAAATTGAGCTATTGAATTAAAAATAGAAAAGAACTAAATAAGACTAATTTTTTGTATGAGTTCAAAACGAGTGGTAAAGTAGTACAAACTGCTCCTAAACTAAACGATGCTTTTGGTGTGAGTACTGTTAATGAATGTCCAAGGAGATTTCAAAAAAAATTGTGCTGGGGACGAAAGTCTTGAAGATGAAGAAGGTCGCGAACGTCCTCCTTCAGTCCAAAACGACCAACTGAAGGCATTAGTTGAATCAATACCATGTACAACCACTCAATAACTTGCACAAAATTTAGATGTTAGTCATATAATAGTTCTAGACAAAAAAAACAGCTAGGAAAATCAAAAAAGCTTGACAAACAATGCCGTTACGACGTTACACCGAAATCGCTGTTAAAACAGCTAGAAAAATCAAAAAAGAATAAATGATGACATGAATTTCAATGTCATACACTGCAATTATTTTCCTACCAATCTAATATTATTAATATAAAATTCAGTCAAAAATCAGGCTATATAAACTACAGAGATGTAAGTAAGCTTCAAAAAATCAACTCAATCAAAAAATGTATTTCTTATTTAAGACTTCTTTATTTATTGATATTTTCTTTGATTATTTTATTATTTAATATCCGATAATTTATTTATATGTTTTTTTAATTCAATAATATCTGCTAATATATATATATATATATATATATATATATATATATATATATATATATATATATATATATATATATATATATATATATCAGCAACAGCAGCCTCTGTCAATTCACTGCTGGATAAAGGCCTCTTCCATGTTTTTTTACTTTGTACGATTGAATGCTTTTCTTGGAGATATATATACATATATATATATATATATATATATATATATATATATATATATATATATATATATATCAATAATTACTAACTGATCAATTAAAACAGTAATAAATAATTCATAAAGTATGCAACAAATATTTACAAAAAATACAAGAACTATAAATAGGTATATAATATGCATACTTGACAAATCTGGGCATGATTATAAAGGTAAAAGTCTAAAGAGAATATGTAAGATGAAAAAGTAGGAAAAATTGATTTACTATTATTCACTGCTGGATAAAGGCCTCTTCCACGATTTTTCACTTTGTAAAGTTGAATGCTTCTCTTTGATATATATATATATATATATATATATATCAATTATTACTAATTGATCAATTAAAACGGTAATAAATAATTCATAAAGTATACAAGAAATATTTACAAAAAATACAACAAATATAAATAGTTAATAGTATGCATACTTGACAAATCCGTGCATAATTATAAAGGTAAAAGCCTGAAGATAATATGTAAGATGAAAAAGTAGGAAACATTGATATACAGCAATAATTATGACAATAAAAAATGACGTAGATAATCTGAAATTCGTATCCAAACTGAAGCCATATTAGTTTGAATGATATTCAACCACTGGACCACAACTTCCTCTTATAAAAGCATAATAAATTAAAATAAGTTATTGTGACGAAAGTTCAAGGTCAAAAACACGGCGAAACGTTTAATTGTTCTCGAACAATTAAAAAGAAATTAAAATGTATAATTTTATTTTCATTAAGCGTTCAGAATATTAAAAACGATCTAATTATTGTTTTCCGCAAGATTAACGTGCAACGAAACTGGATATGTTTGTGTTTTTTTTTTACAAACGCAGTCACTCTTTAAATCATCATAGCATATCAACAAAATGTACTGAAAAAGTTTATATGTTTTTGGTGATTGTGTTTCATGTAGAAGAAAAAAAAAACGATTTTAATAACGTTTATTCATCGTTCGTCATTCCTGTTTCGAATCGTTTTATCAATAGTGTTTTTGTTGTTTTACTGAATATATGTATTTATAATTCTTTTTAAACAGAGTATTTTTTGTAACAGATATGAGAATTAATACATACTACAGAATGATTTTTTTATGTAAAAATGCAATATTAATACTATTAATGATAATAAACATGTTATCTATCTACCTATCTCACTCTCTCTCTCTCTCTCTCTCTCTCTATATATATATATATATATATATATATATATATATATATATATATATATATAGATATATAATTACTATAGTGCTGCATTGACACGCTCACACACACACACACAAAATTCATAAATTGCTAATCCTAAAAATAAAAAAATATATTATTGCTGAAAAAATAAATATTAAATACATACAAAAATAAATTAATTAAAAAATTATCAGAATCTGAAAAAAATAATTGTAATTAAAAGTGTTATTTCTAAAAATAAAAATTATTAATTGTGCATAATATATATATATATATATATATATATATATATAAATATACAGATTTGACTGTAGACTATGACTTTTTTTACTTTTGCTTATAACCTGTTCTCTGTTAAGGAATTAATACCTGAAATATAAAAAAAAAAAATCATTATCACTAGTCTTATAGTTTCTCTAATTATTTATAGACTTTTACTAGAATTTTTATTTTCAGAGAACACACACAGATAATCTCATGCAAATTTTATGGAAATATTTCTTTTTTTCCGAATTCTAAAGCTCTATGGATCAATTTAGTGGAACAATTTTTAAAATATTCCAATTCTGTCGAATATTTAATCACAGAAAACCATTTTTTCAATTTTTATCCCGTATACTAAGAATGTATAAATTGAATACAAAAGATATTAATATATATATATATATATTTATATATATTTATATATATTTATATATATTTATATATATATATATATATATATATATATATATATATATATATACAGTCGAATCTGTTTTTATATGTATCTTTTTAATGCGGTTTTGTAGTTATGAGAATTTCATACAAATTATGTGTTTCCCAGTTATATATGCACATATAAGCTGCACGTTGTTTAAAAAAAATTAAATTTAAATTATTATTATTTTAATTTATATTTTTTAATTTAAAATTTTCTATACAGACTGTTCAAATTATGTTGTATCTGCTATTGCTGAAATAAGAACACAAACTACTGAATATCAGCTTGGTTTGGATGTGTCGCAAACAGTGCAACCATTCAAACATCGACATTATCAGCTAACATCATTACTTTGGCACATCAAATTAGTGGAGAGAGTTTTGACACCTTGAGTCAGAATTATGTCGAAGAATTGCTTGTGAATAATGCCTTAAGTGACTGATATTATTGGTACAACTTTAGATATTGTCGCAGATCCAGAAAACGATAGTGAAGGGGATGAAAAATCTATCCCTCTCACTACAAATATAATTCGAGAAGGTCTTCAACTTTACAGTAAATTGGAAAATCATTTTCTTGTTCATGACACAAATTCTAAATGAGCCTTCATATTCCAACCTGAGTTGAACAATTGTATGTCTGGATATCTCGAACTGCATAAAAAATTAGTAAAATCATCATCTCAATGTACAATCACTGATTATATTGTTAGAGAAAAAAAATTAACACAGAACGAGGATGAAGTTGATCCTAATTCTATTTGTGAAGAAGCATTGTCTTTACCATGCAGATCTGATGCATTGACTATCTCTTCTAGTGATGAAAATGATTTTGAACCAGTTCGAAAACAGTATCGAATATTGTCAGATAGTGACAATGATTCCGATGAAAAAATGTAAAAAGAATTTTTACTTTTCAATAAAATTAAATGAATAGTTTTAAAACAAACTTATTTTAAGTTTTATATCAATTTCTTTCAGATTTTCGAATAAATTTATTAGACATTCTCATTTTTTTAAATTTTCATAATTTTTTTAAATCGATTTTGGATGTAGTTTAACTCATTATTTTGGTTTTATATGGTTTTAGAAAATTATGGAACGTGTCCTTAATTTTTCAACATAAGTTATGTCTTTTTTGTGCTATTTTTTTTATAAACGGTTTTCTGCAGAAAATATCACCGCATGAAACAGACGACTGTATATATATATATATATATATATATATATATATATATATATATATATATATATATATATATATTGATGAGAATATATCGGGTGCATGGTGTCTTGGGGCATCAATTAAAATTACCTACACGGATATTTTTTATTAGTGCACGCCGTATAAACTCGAACTATAATTAGGCGGCTTTAAATGAACGGCGTTTTCTATTTAACGACGGTCGTTATACGGGCGCGTGGCCAATTCTAAGAAGTAAATTATCCCTATTTTATTTTAACACATGTAATGATGGTTACGAGAACACAATTGCATCTAGTCTTTAGGCGATGTGTGCGTAGTTATGGATAATTCTGAAAAATATTTCACTTAATAAGTAAACATAACCAGATATACATGCACACACACACACACACACATATATATATATATATATATATATATATGTGTGTGTGTGTGTTTATATTTGTGTAATTCTTAGAAATCGACTAATGAGTTTAATTTCTATTAATGATATTTATTTCAACTCTATCTAACAACTGTTCCTCCCATTAGGTTAAAATAAAACAAAACTTTTCTATTCAAAATTAACAAGTGAAATATCGTGAAAAGAAATTACCCTTGTTCTTTTGTTAATACCTTTTTTAAAAGTATATAAAAATATTTTTCGTTTTCTGTAATTGTCCATAATTCAGACAAGATGAATTAAAAAATGATGTGAATTTTCGCCGAAGAAGAATACAATAAAAATATTTATTTGATGGAAACTATATTAAAAGAGTTCATTTTATAATAAAAAATATTATAATATGTATTTGTAGCTTTAAGTGTCAATAAATATAACCATTTCCAATAATACTGTATTGAAATATTTGTTTCAAATTGCAAATATTAATTTGATTTCTAATTACAATTAAACGGTTTTGATTTATTAATCCAGCTGAAAGGTTTGTTTACTTACTCTATTTTTCTGTACAGTCTTTGTTTTCTTTGAAAGTGTCTAAAAAATGTTGTGTATTTCTGTAGATAGAATTACACGAGGTAATCCGAGATGAGTTAATTGTTTTTTTTAATTATAACACAATTTACAATACCAAATATTTCATATATTTGATTAGAATTTTTTTAAATATATAATAGATAAATAAAACCATATTAAGCTTACCAGGAGGCGAAAAATCTCTATTTGTATATCTATAGCAGTACAAGTTGAAAAAAAAGGAACGAAACCATTACTTTTCACAAATGAATTTTTTACTCGCCGGTCAATCAATAAAATATTTTTCTGATAAAAAATGTTAATTATTTGATACTAAATGACACAAATTTTAAATATATTTTTACTCAGTGTTATTATTTAGGTAATTATTTTGTCACTAAAATTGTTGCAAATGATATTTTGTACTATACGAAAAAATCAAATATTTTAATATGTTTAATGAAATAAATTTAATCAATACTAAACTGGCAATAAAATGTCTATTATAAATAATAAGATAAGATGTTTAATTTTAAAAATAAATTCTTTTTTCACTCCACGAACAGTTTTACTGATCAAAAATATTCAATAATTGATTATTGATTGTTATTTGATTTTTGATTGTACACGTTTCGATGGAGATGCCATTATTCTCAAAGCAAAATCTCAGATAAATCTCAAGCTTAGTACCAAAACTGTAAAATTGGGAACACACATTCAAACCAAATGTCTGAATTCAACACTGTACATGAGGTCTTCTAATTCAAATTTTCCTGGTCCCTATGATTTTATAACGCGCCACTGACCAGGGCAATATATTGATGGAATCTTAGATATAAAAAAAATATAATTATAATTTTATTTTGTATTTGTTTCTATTCGGTACAAAATAAATTTTAATATAATTAACTCGTATGTCTGACATAAAATAATTGAAAAATGATTGCAAAGAACAACTTATTAAAATTAATAATAATCGTCATTTAGTTGACTACATATATTAGAAAATTTATATATTTATAGTAAAAGTCAATTCATACTTAAATATTTTTATGTATTTGAAACTAATAATTAAATAAAAGATTATTGAAAAAATGATATTATTAAACCGAACATAATTTTATTAATTATAGGAATTTTCAATCGGATTAAATAAAAAATCAATTTAAAATATAAGCGCGTGCACACACACACACACACACACATATATATATATATATATATATAAATACAAACTTTATAATAAATGATTTATAAAAGTTTCAAGTTTAAGATATACTTGAGGATATAAGATATTAATTCATTTTATAAATGGATTTATGTCGAAAAATGTACGAAATTAAATCTGTTCGTTGTAAACATTTCATGAAGTTATTTTCGAAGAAAAAATATTTCTCAATTTTAATCCGTTGATTCGTTTAACTTTTTCAGTATTCGTTAGTTAAAAAATTAAGACGAATTTATATTCAAGCTGAATGATTGATCGTAATGAAAATTTATAAAAAAAATTAGTTATACAACTGTAATTTATTTAGATTTTTTTATTCTTGTATTTTATTCTGAATTTTTTAAAGGCGGTAACATTGATTGATTATTATCATTTATCGATTATTTTTCTTAGAGATTATAGAGTACTATTTTTATTTTAGAGTATTAAGATATTTAAATATCTGACAATGATGGAATTTTTATCATGGTACATACGAGGAGTGATCAAAAAGTATGATGAATACTCGAATAAAAAAATTTTATTGAGATAAAATACAACTTATAATTAGTCCCTCTCAAAACACTCCTGACCTCTGCTTGCCATGCACTTATTCCAACATTTTTTCCATTCTTCAAAACAGAATTAGAAGTCCTTCTTCGTGAGTTCCTTTAATTCCGCTGTCGTGTCTGCTTCAATCTCTGGAATTGTCTGAAAAATCCTTCCCTTTATTAAAATTTTCACTTTCGGGAAGAGACAGAAGTCGCATGATGACAAATCTGGTAAATGAAGTAAATGGGGACACACTCTAAAATTTTTTCAGGCAAATATTCCAGGATTTATGGTGAATATTGTTATGATGGAAGATGAAACCGTTTGCGCATCTGGTCTTTTTCTAAACAAGTCGTTTCTTAAACGTTGTAATACGTCCTTACAGTGTTTAGGGCTTACTGTTGTGCAGTTAGGTACAAAATCCACTCGTACAATTCCCCACAGATCAAAAAAAAACTATCAACATCATTTTAATGTTGGATCTCAATTGGCGAGCTTTCTTCGCAGAAGGAAGACCGGATGATTTCCAATGAGAAACTTATTCTTAAAATTATAACCTCACATTTGAAACTCATCTTCAGTGATGGCACTTCTCAAAAAGTCCGAATCTAAAGTGACACAGTCATGCAACTCCAATGAATTTGACAAACGCTCCAACGAATTTTGCACTCGCCGCAAATTCAATTTAGTTGTTAAAATGCTTTGAACCGAACAATAAGAGATGTTCAAATCATTAAAACTTTCCTGAATAGTCAATCGCCTATTTTATAGACCAATTTCTCTGTCCTTTCCCACGTTTTCGCCGATTTTTGATTTTGGAAGGCGTCCTAAACTTTCCTCATCCTGAACCAATGCGCTATCATTACTCAATCACTCAAACAATTTATAAATCATCTTAAGAGTCACTCCAGGATCTCCATAAACTAACATTTACAAATCGTGAGTTTCCTAGCTACTTTTTTGAAATTGAAACAATTTTTTTTACATGTTTTTGATTCATTTTTTCGACAAGATTAAAAACCTATTTTTACAAAATCGAACTTCAATACTAAATGACTGAACCGAACAACTTGAAAATTGTTACATATTACAAGGAGGGTTCACAGATTAATTACTGTATGAAAATTCTGCCTCTTTCCAGCAGATGGCGCTTTGTCGCGGCATTCACTGTACTTTTTAATCACTTCTCATATGAAAACGAATTAGAAATGATTAATAATCAGCTATTCAACTATTTTAATCAGATTTTTTTATAGTTTGTGTAAGAATGACGAATAATTTATTGAAATAAATTTAGTCATAGTTCTAGAAAGAATTTAATTGTTATATTTTTTATAAAGTTGAATTTTTATAAGAAAATTATAATTTATTACATTTAATTAAAGGTTTTCTTGTTATCCTCGGCATCTACTTCCGTTAGGATCAATTGAATATCTATGCACGTGTGTTATCTTCAGGTGGGTTTTGATAATTTTAAAACTCAAATAAAATGTCACACGTGCAGAAACAGACATTCATCTAATCCTAATAAAAGAAGACTTTAAGGACAATATACCAGCAAGATTATAGTTATAAAATTTTAATTGTTCAGTTGTTCAAATTAACTGACTTTATATAAGTTTATAACAAAATATTTTTAACTTGAACATGATGTGTGATGAAGAAAACGGTATTGAATAAACATGTAATCATGTCGTGTGTTAATAAGTAAATAAACATCACACAACTCACATCCGTTGATTTATGATTGTATCACAAAAATATTATTGCATTTTCCCATGAGAATATATTTAAATTATATATATAGATACGTTTTACTGCAGTTGTACGTATATTTAACACAAAAATGTCACATAATGACATAATATATTTTATCATCTTTCTCAATTATTTCCCCAGTTTTTATTCAATTTTTTGTTCGATCATGTATTGTTCTATAATTAGTGATAATTTAAATGTTTATATACGTTTTCTATTTTTAAAATAGTATATATTCAAATTAATAATAAGTTTGGAAACATTTTCTCACAAATAAAATTGAGTAATGTTTGTCAAAGAATGAGTATGCTGTTTTTCTATCACTAAAGTCTTTGTGTTTGAATTTTTTTAATTTTATGTTAGTCTAAAATGAGTAACTTAATTATTTAAATGTATGACCATACATATTCTGAGAAATAATGTCTTTTTATTAGTAATTATTTATTTCATTAATCACAATTTTAATTTTCATAAATGAATTTTTCACAGACCTTACAAATCACAAAAAAATCTGATCAAAAATTTATAAAAATTGATTATGATCAATGTGATGTTCATATTTCTCTTTTAATTTTTCAAAAATATATTGTTATTATTTCGTTTTTAATTATTGTAATCATGATTTCAAAGTGTCTGATTCTGAGCTTTTGAAAAATGAAAATGTATTTAAAAGGAAGCTAATTTTAATTCCATTATTTTTTATCTGATGTGTAAATTATTTTTGAATGGATTTATTCACATAAAATGATTTTACACTTCCATCATGATTATACTTTAAATTTATATTAACAGAAATTCAACTGGAAACCGTTTTATATCACAAGATAGAAAAAATGTTAAAATATTCACTATCGCGAATAAACAATTACAGTTATATTAAATGTTATAACTTAACAACAACATAATTTTTATATTAACATCAATATGTGATCTTTTCCAAATTTTACAGAAAAGTTTAATTCAATTCAATATTAAATTTCAAGATATTTTTATAAAACTTAAGTAGTTTCTAGTTATTTGTGCAGATATCTAAAGTTAAAATACACTTTGGCACAACATAGATTTGGAACTGCTAAATTCGCCTTTATAAATAAAATTTAAATTCATACATAAATCATATAATTTTTTTCCGATCACAAATCCTCATCTCAACCCATCTTGCATCGCCTTAAAATTCTCTGAATGATAGAGAAAAAAATATTAAAAAGTAATAATCCATTTTCAATTACTGAGTATATCAGAAAACTTTTATATGGTTTGTCTGTATTTTTGCAACATTCCACATATTATATTCCATGTCAATATTTTACTTATATAAACACAATGAAATAGATAAACACTATTACAGTTTTCTAAGTTCTAAGTTTAATTTCTATGCTAGTTATTAAGATAAATTTAAAACATTAAAAAAAATAATTAAAATTCAATATTATTTTTTATAAAATGAATAAACGATTGAAGAATAAATAAGTATAAATGCGAACGGATGTTTCAAAAATAGCAATTTTATGAATAAACATGTTTTACATTTTTTTCACATTGGATTTGAAAAAAATTGTTTACAAAAAAATAATCGTTTCGAATCGCCTATAAAAATATATTTAAATTCGAATACAGTTCCAAGTTGTGTGACATGTAATTATTTTCTTGCAAATATTTCGAATTGATATTTGATATGGATATACATATCTATATTTTAAAACTCTGTTAATTATAGTATCGCAAGGGTGATACATGAGAATAAGCAAGAATCGAAAGTAATCAATTATCATTTATTGAAAGATTTTTGTGGTTTGTGGGGCGAAAGAAAAATTCAGTCGTGAAAATTTATATACATATATATATATATATATATATGTGTGTGTGTGTGTGTTATACATATCTATATTTTAAAACTCTGTTAATTATAGAATCTCAAGGATGATAAATGGGAATAATCAAGAATCAAAAATGATCAATTACCATTTATTGAAAATTTTTGATTTATTGAAAGATTTTTGTGGTTTGTGAGGCAAAACAAAAATTCATTCCTGAAAATTTATGTATATATATATATATATATATATATATATATGTGTGTGTGTGTGTGTGTGTGTGTGATACATATCTATATTTTAAAACTGTGAATTATAGAATGACAAGGATGGTAAATAAGAATAAAGAAGAATCTAAAATGATGAAATGGTTTGGTTTGTGAGGCGAAATAAAAATTCATTCGTGAATATATATGTGTATATATATATATATATATATATATGTTTGTGTGTATGTGTGTGTTATGTGTTGGCAAAGCAAAAGATATTGTTACATTGTAAAGAATCTATAGCTCGTGCGTACAAGTCTTCCAGTCTTATTCAGCAAAGCACTTTAACAGTTCACTTCAAATCATTAGTCACGCCGTTGATTAAATTTTTTCTGGTAATTGTAGGTGAAAGCGAAGGATTACGGACGTCAGTAACGTTGTTGGATAAAAATACTCAATCGTTTACCAAGAAATATATTGCGTGTCACTTCTTCAGGGCATTCCAGTATCCCCATACATGTCCGACACGTGTCAGAATGAAATAGCGTCACACGTCCACGGCATATCGAACGTTCATGTCTCTCTCTCTGACCACCGATACGTACACCCACGAAGATTATATGTTTATTTCACCCCACGACGAGATGTTATCTTGTTTCAAAGAAAACATGTACAAATGAAATGTTTTTACTTGTTAACATTCGTTTTAAAATGTGCGTGTTTGACAAATATATTTCCTTGATAAGTACATGTGTGGATACGAATTGTATGGAAAAAATCGAGTTTCGCCAACAGTTTACAAAAAATTGACCTGTTTTTTTTTTTGGTTTTTCAGTGCGTAGACTTTTTTTCAAGTATTTAATATATTAAATAATATATTAAATAATGCTCTTCCACTGTTTTATCTTTTTTGTATGTATTATGCATCACAACACCTTCCTTCAAAGCTTAACAAATTATTCCTGTGGCTTCAGCAGCATTTTTTTCAACTGAAATGCCAAAAGTATGCAATTTCTAATATTCTGCTTTTTGGAAATTATTGTCTTCATTACTATTTTGTGATATAATGCCAAGTGATTGGACAATATATATATATATATATATATATATATATATATATATATATATATATATAATATTTTTAAATGTTAAGGATGGAACTTCAAAGTCCTAAAATGGCGAGAAAATATTTTAGTTTAAAATAGAGTTATAATTACTTCAATTTAAAGACACAGAATTATTTTTTACTGATATATTCAGTTATTGAACATGTTTGATCAGAAAACTTTTATATGTTTTGTATGAGAATGAAAAATTTATTTGTGAAAGTGAATTTAGCCGCAATGCTAGAAAACATCACTGTGCTATCACTCATATCTTCATTAATATTTTATTCATAATGCAAATGAAATGTTAAAAGATTCTACAAAGTAATTGGGTTACAAATTCACAATTCGTGAAATCGTTAATAAAAGCAGTTTGATCTCAAATGTGTTAAACCCAATGATTTTCTCAGTAAAATAATTGAATCATTAATTAGTTCTTTGGAATTTTAAATTGACAAATATTTAAATTTTGATCTCTTTTAATTTAAATTTAATGTTCTGTATAAATTTATTTATAATTATTATAAAATACAATTTATAGTTTTAGGTCATATCTTTGAAAAGAAAATGTTGTGGAATTATTCTTATCATTCTTTTTTCTACATAGTTTGTCAGTGTTTCTCTTATAACAACACCAATGAATAGTTTAATATTTTCACAATTTTTTAAGATCAATACAAGCTATTAATAAGAATTTTAAATATTTGCAGTGAATAAATTAAATATTAAGTTTTTTTAAAAAAATAACCGATTGCAGTTTTTTAACATCAGTGAACGTTTCAACAGTAGCATATTTTATTAATAAAAATGTTCATTTCCTGCACGATCTATAAACTTTTCACATTTAATTAACGATTACAAAAAAAGTAATCACGTCGAATCGTCTGTAATGGTGATAGTTGTTGTATTATATAAAAGAATAATATCGATTTCTAGTCTTATAAATATTCATTAATTTTTTTTAGTCGGCCAAAACTCGATTTCTCAATAAATTAATTTTATATACATTCAGCATTGAATTGATACCAAAAATGGTAATCAGTTTTATAAAACTATAATATGTATACTTTTGAACGTTTCATAAATATAATTAGAAATATTATTGTTAATAACTGATTTTATATTTCAATTTTACCTTGGGTTTTCAGAACAAACAGACAGTATTTTTTTTAATTCTGTCAATTAAAATTTGATATAGGATTTTATGAAAGTGAAAATATATCTTTCTATCATTAGAGTATTTAAAATAAATGTTACTTTTTTAATAATAGAAATGTCTGATTTATTACTAACATAAAATTCTTACATTTATAAAAATCTTTAAAACGTATGGAGCGATTTCAAAAACCTTGCAATGTATACAAAATTCCTTATTACATACATTCAGTACTTTTAATTATATATAATTATATTAACTGGATTATACTTTTGAATATAATTCGTTTAAGCAAATATTTCAAAAGTTTTTAAATAAGAGTTTAATATTTATTTTCATACTTTTACTATTTCTCAATGCAGGTGTTCGTTGTCGTTATTAAACATTATATATAATTATGAATGAGATTAGTACGAATTAACTAACATATAAGAAACGTAGAAATTATGGTTTATGTATTTTTTTAATTATATACAGTAGAACGAATACGCGTTTTGAAAATAGAATCGATAATAGATATTTCTAATATCAATCAAACTTATTCACTCTATTTCTATTTATTTCTTTTGTAAAACTTTTATTAAATATCAATTTCAATTATTGGCACATCTGTGTGGTTGCCAAAAATATTACCGTTTTTTTTTACAAGCAATTATTAAAAATAAATTTCGAACACGTTGACAATTTACTTGATATATATATATATATATATATATATATATATATATATAAATTCCTCGGAAAAAACTATTCCTTTAGCTCAAACCCTCTACTGGTATTAAATATTCATTGTCACTTCCCTTATTTCATCCAATATCAAAGGTTAAAACAACAATATCGCATCGTCATAATATAAAATACCCATTTTCGAAACGCTGTGGAAAAAAGTATACTTTAGAAAATAAAGTGCTCGACATTACCGTCGTTCACAGTGGATACTCCATGCAGGACTCACCCCATCTTGTGCGGCGTACCAATCTCAAACTACCGTGCGACCGCCACCCGCCACCCACATCTCGTCCCACCGACTTCGTACCCTCAGCACCGTACAAGAGTGAGTGTATATAGTGGCTCCGTTGAAATATAGCTCATATGAAACATGAATTTAAATGATCGTCGTCTAAGAAGACATATTGAATATTTAAGGGAGCTACTCTGAATAGTAAACGCTGACGGTATACGTGTTTTTTCCCCGACGATGCTTTTTAAAAATCATTACCGGCGTATGCGGTTCAAGTTCTTCGACACGTTCGTCGTGCTTGCACATCTGTGCAACTACTTTGTCGTAACGTCATCTATTCCGTGTATGTTTACATGAAGTTCCGAGAACAAGAGCAATGAAATGTATTTAGAACGATAGTTAAGATTTTTATAACGAAGATAAGTTACTCGTTCTCCACTTCTAAGAAATAACTTTTATTTTACTTACTTCCATGCAAATTGTTAGGTATGATGTTATACAATAACCAATAGAATGTACACAATGCGTTTTTCAGTTTGAATTTTCATCGATTTATTGAGAATCGAATTATTCACAGTACTGAATTTAATTTTAATTTAAATAAAAATATCTACCGAATATATTTTCGTCGACTTTTTTTTTCATAATTAAAATTTGATTAATTTCTATGAAAGATGTAAATATTTACATCACTGTTAAATCTCTAATCTATTCTTTTTTAAAAAAATAAACTAAAATAGCTGCAAAAGTGATAATTGATTACAATTTTAAAAAATATTAATTTACCTGTACCATCACAAAGTATTAAAGTTACATTCAACGATTTCTTCAATATTGATTTTTAGTTATAAATCATTGCTCATATTTTGCTGAAAAAAAGTAAAAATGATTTTCGAAAAAGTATCTAAATATTATAAATCTAATTCTTTATATTTAATTTTCACACAAGCTTTTTATAAAATCCGACAATAATATTAACAAAAAAAATTTAACCGAGTTATTTATACAATAATATTGATTTTATTAGATAAATGATCATCAAAATACAAACTAGAAGTTAGATTCAACTTAAATATCTTGTAATAAAGTCTTATAGATTCGACCATTTTACAGTTAGACAACAATTACTCTATACCGTTAAATCTTCAATGATATGAAAGATATGAATACTTGTTTTGTCATTTATTTTACAAATAAATAACTATTCTAAATAGCATACATTTTTTGTTAACAAAATCTTCAATAATTGATTATTATCTGCATGCATTTTCAATAACAATGCCGCTGTCTTCACAGAAAATCCAGTTCTTAAATAAGACATAATTTTCTTATAAAATCGAAATGAAACTCGAATTTTGTTGTGTTCTATCAAATTGAAAGAATCTGAAAGAAAAAAACGATCAGTTGAATTATCAATTGAAAAAATTATAATAAAATTGTAAATAAATTTGTAAAGTGGATACTTTTGTTAAGATTTTTTTTAATTTTCTTACTGCACCTTCTAATATATATTTTAAACGATTTTTTTATCTGGTAGCTTTGCCCCTCATTCGTTTTCCTCATCGACCCCTCCCGCATGTAGGATGAGGGTAAGAGTGTGATTAATTATGTGCCTTTAAACTGAATCAGTCATAACTCTGTTTTAAATTAAAATATTTTCTCATCGTTTTAGAATTTTGAAGGTGCAATCTCAACATTTAAAAATACTATATTTTTACCAAAAAATTAGCATAACCTCACAAAACGGTAGTGAACTCGATATCCGAAAAGCAAGATAACAGGCATTGCATACTTTTCCTGTTAAGAAAAATACCGCCAAAGCAGTGACAATGAATTGTTCAGCTTTCAGGGAAGGTGTTGTGATTTGCGAAACATGCAAAAAAGACTAAAATAGTAATATTTAAGCGGCCATATTTTTTTCGACAGTCGATTCGTCAATCACTCGACAGATAGAGAAAAATAACAGAAAAGACCGGAAGAAACTTTGAGGGTTGAAATTTTTCTGTAAACATTCATTCTCTGTAAAAAAAAGAGTCGAATTTATTTTGTACAACTAATATATTAGTAAGAGAGAAAAAAAATATTAATATGCAAAAATTGGATCTTAAAAAAATGTTTGATGGAAATTTATTAAGTGAAGATGACTTTAAGTGTCGTAAAATGTATCAAGCATAAAAATGACAAATACATATATATATATATATATATACATATATATATATATATATATATATATATATATATATATATATATATATATATATATATATATATATATATATATATGTTGTCAGCAAAGTTCGACGACCAAGCAAAGACCAACTTTGACTAGTCAATATATACCCTGATTTATAAAATTAAAATTAGATCACTATGACCCACACTTTCACCCAGTTTCACCCATACCTTCACCTATACCTTCACTCATACCTTGATCCACACCTTTACTTACACCTTCACTCACATATTTACCCTCATCCCCTCACCCTCTCCCCTTTTTGACCCTGCCAAGCGCAGGTATACAGCCCTGAGTAGAGGTTCTACTTCGGACTTTAACTGATGTTGGCCGGGAAAAGTCGGACTTTGCCTACGACACACACACACACACACACACACACACACATATATATATATATATATATATATATATATATATATATATATATATATATTACTTTTAATCTATTTTCATAAACTAATGTAGCTTTGTATGTTGAACATGCCATTTATTATTTTCGATTAACATCTTGATTAGGAAACAAGTTGTGACGTTTATCTTGCATTGAAGTGTTCCAGTAATATACATAATCGAAACACAAATATAAGGAAATAAAATACAACATTTTATACTTGACTCGTAGCGGTAAAGTAAAAAAAAGATCTATAAAAATGTATATCCTTAAATCGAAAACTTTTCAAAGACATCGTAAAAAAAACACAGAGTTTGCGGAAGGGAAACCGGTCGCCTCTCCCTTTTCGAAACCCGTCGTCCCAATTCCCTACGCCGCCATTTTCGTCCGGTTAGAGATACGCCGCTGATATGGTGAAACAGAACTAAGTGAAAATGACAGCTATACGTAAGTTTTCGTTCGGCTGAAGACGCTGTCGCGTAGAATTCCGTCCGTCGCGCGCCGGAATCTTGGCCGGAGCGCGCGCGTCGGTCGGCGTCCGGAACGGGGGGGAGGGGGGAGGCGACGCCGCTGATAAAAAACTATATTATCTTTATTGAAACGAGATGTAAGCTTTTTATATTCATATATAACGTGTACACGTGCGCGCCTATAGAACGACGCTCGATTTACTTGGCAAGAAAAGAAAAACGTTTTGACGATATTTTTCATTCACTCCGCCCATTTTCAATTTGCGAAATTAAACTTTATACATTTTCGGTAACGTAATATGATTTGTTCAAATCCAATTTTTTTCTTCATTTGTTCCGAACTCGAGAATATACATATATACACACCTATATATATATATATATATATATATATATATATATATATATATATATGTATATATTGATATAACATATGAAACTCTCCTTAAATATTCAATAAATTTATTTATGTTATGGCCAGAATATCCGAGTATAATTTTATTCATTTATTTACTGTTTTTTAGACGGCGATTTTTTTTACATATTTCTATAATATTTCAGAAATCAAACATTTCTTTTCAATTAACTTAAGTTCAAATGTTCAATCTTATTTAAAAACAACAATTTTTTTCGAAATTTAAAAATTGTTGAAAGTGACTAGACTGACAGAGTTTTGATATTGTGGCTAACTTTTTGGTTTTGTCAAGGATGCATAGTGCTACTCCTTACTCGTTCTCTAGTTTTTGACTGATGGTAATAAACCCAGGTTTTATCTCTTGTCACAATTCTTGCTATGAAGCCATTACTTTCAATTTCATAACGCCAAAAAAGTTTCTGACAGGTGATGAAAGAGTAGATGAACAACAGGCTTTTTTTCTAGTAGAATCGTACAACCAGACACTCATTAAACATTAAAGGACTTGCATTGAAGTCTATAGAGTCTACATTGAAAAATAGTACAATTATATGACACCTCCAAAAAAAACACAATTAAAGTTTTTATTACACTTACTCTCATATTACTCTTAATCGATTCAACAAGAATTATTATTAAATGTCTGTTACAGTTTACAAATGAATACAAATATATATATATATATATATATATATATATATATATATATATATATATATATAATGTTAATATTATTTTCTCTTCGAGTAAAAAGGCCTGATTAAAAATGATATTATTTATGATACAAACATTATAAATATTACATAAAGTAAATATCAATTTTAATTTGAAATAATAAAAAACCAACACAAATAATAATTATGATTTATATTGATTTGTATCTGCTTTAATAGCTCGTATATTAAATATGTTTTTAAATGTCTGTTACATAATAAAAACCAAATGAAACTGAACTGTCTGTATATCCGGGATCAAATTAAAACCACTAATGTTTTTATTTACACGTATTAAAAGTTATGATTTGGTTTATATTATCTCTACATATCTGTCTTTTATAAAAATCAAGGACAGATATAAAACTAAATATATTATTTTATATAACAAATAAAAATAAAATAAAACTTGTGGTATTTTCTAACAAGAGAAAATGTTGTTGAAGTTCTTCGATTCAAGAATGTTTTCAGTCGTATGGAATTTTTTTGTAATAAGGAATATGTTGTGTTCAGTTTTGTTTAATCTCTTCGTGGTCAATTAATAATTGTTCGATATTTTTCACCGCAAGTTTTCGATACTCTGACATTTGAATAAATGACAAAGTGTGTATCCGTGCGACGTGTCAATGAAAAAAACAATAACCGGCAACAATTAACGTTAGATAGAAACGTTAAATGTTACAAGAGAATATCGAAACGACCGGTCGAAGAGAAATATGCTCGTTCGCAAGTTGCCACGGGAGCTGTCCGGTGGTCTGCGAGCAACAACTAACTATGTATTATAGTGCAACTAACATGTTATCGTTATCTCAACTCGCGTTTAAAATATACAAGACGTTTGTTTAAAAGCATTCTTGTGTTTGGTGAGGTCATCGCTTCGGGTGACAACGTGAATATAAGAGACGACAACAGCGTACAATAGAGACACGACGTGCGGACAACAAAAACGGACACGTCGCGTCTAAACGCTGAAGAACAATCAGTGTTGAAGAAACGGGGTTAGGGTTCTTTGATTGAACGCGTACCGGTTCTGTTTAATTTATTTCTGTTTCGTTTGTTCGTTTTTTTTTCCTTCACCATAATGAAATTTCACTTCGCAAACGTGTGCGTTTGTGACAGGCTCGTTCCATTTTAAATGTACTTCACGTGTACCGTGCATCTTTTGCATAAAACCGTTATATAACAAATGTAGAAACTTGGTCATTAGTTAAGTGCAGCGTGGTAAATAACAGAGCGTTTTTTTACTCACTGACAGTTTCAGTGCAAAATTTATAGACTGTTATTTGAAATAAAATACATTGTTTTTAATAATCAGACAAATTTGATTTTTATTTTATATCTCAGGTAGATTTGTTGTAAATTATTTTATTGAAATAATTTAATTACATGTTATAAATATAATTAATTTTTTTGTTACAAATTTTATTATTATATAGGTGATGCAATTAAGACACAATAAAAGTATGAAAAAATCACAAAAATTAGAAAAACATGTTATATTATATTTAGTATTTTATTAGATTGGTGCAAAAATAATTACGGTTATTATATATCGAGTATAAAGACGCATATTTCAGTTAAAAGAATATATTTATTAATCAAAATAAAGACCATTGACCTGTACACATTCATTCTAACGGGAAATAAGTTTGTTTATTCCTACAAGATAGAATTATGGAGTCCTGGAATTAACGAATTCATCGAAAGCGTTTTGAACTGATGCTTTATCGTTGAAAACCTTCTCTCTTTGGAAATTACTTAAATGTTTAAAAAATGATAATCTGTCGGAGACAGGTCTAAGGTGGGCGAAGTAAGGTTTAATTTAATTTTTGTCATGTCATTTGTGAGACATGTGATCGAGCGTTGTCATAAAGAAGAATTCATCCTCTTCGATTGAATAATGATAACCGTAAACGATGCAACTTCTCATGCATTCTTCAATTTCATGACAATATTTTTCTGCTGTTACTGCACTGTACACATTCCTCCCAATTGAAAATAAGTTTGTTTATTCCTAAGAAAATAGAATTAGGGAGTCCTGGAATTAACGAATCCATCGAAAGCGTTCTGAGCTGATGCTTGATCTTTGAAAACCTTCTCTCTTAGGAAATTACTCAAATGTTTAAAAAAATGGTAATATGTCGGACACAGGTCCGAAGAATAAAGTGGGTAAGGTAGGGTTTAATAACCCAGTTCATTTAATTTTTTAAAAAGTCGTTTGTGAGACGTGTGGTCGGCCGTTGCCATGAAAATTTTTCAGTATATAAATTATTGATAATTTTTGATTCTTGCTTACATACAATCAAATATGAACAATAATCATTCATTTCATATTTTTGGTTAGAAACATCTATTATTCTTTGTGGGGCAAAAAAATTATTAATTTGAAAAAAATTGTATAAGCTTTCTTATATCATGAATTATTTATTTATTGATTAAGTATATATATATATATATATATATATATATATAGAGAGAGAGAGAGAGAGAGAGAGAGAGAGAAAGAGGTAGAGAGATCTAATTAATAGAAAGGAACTTCAATTATCAATTCATGAATATTTATTTAATAAATAAAATTATAATCGATTTAAATTTATATAAAGTTTTTTTTTTAAAAAAAAAACACGAACAGAGAGGGAAATAAATTAAAATACACGTATTTATCATTCGATAAATTTTATTGGATAAATATACCCATTATTTAGATAAATTTTCAAGTATCTTTCAGATATCCATAAATCACCTGGCTAGAAACAATGTATTATAAAAATGAAAAAGCTTCAATGCACAACAGTCGACGCAGTACGTGCACGCGTATATATATAGTGAGATAGGATAAAAAAATGTATATACATGTATAAAAAGCGGTGGGTGAAAAAGCTGCGATCAATACGCATTACATCTCATAAAATGTCATTTTAAATCCATGCTTTAACTTTCATGTCCCACGTGTACGGTAGCGGCGCCACAGTCGGTTCATAACGCCCTCGACGCACCACCCTCTATATGCAAAACTTTCTTTTCCGTATTTTTTTACTCTTCTATACATACATATATATATATATATATATATATATATATATATATGGAGATCAATAATATTATTCTTTATATGGATATGAAAAATTATTTAAACATTTTCACATGATTAGCTTCTCTGAATATTTATTTCCAGTCTTAATTGGCATAAAATGTTTAGTGAATCAGTTATATTTGTATTGAAAGATTGATAAATATTCTAAAGTGTAAAAAAGCTCATCATTTACAGCATGAATGACTTTCTGTTATCACTTGATAATATTTTTCCTCGACGTTCATGGTATTTTCAATTAATTTTTTATATAAAAGTAGGGGATTCCTCTCCTACTCGTTTCGCTTACCTCCTACTCCGCTCGCTCCCTATCTTGTGACATGTTACTTGATATATGTCAACCCATTAACCAATCAGAACGAATATAAGGTAATTGTAAACAAACCTTATTAGCGAATCAGAACTCGAATAAAAGTCATCATCCCAGAAGAGGAACAATATTTGTATATAGAAAGATACTAATGAAGACAATTTTGTATGAGACAACTGTGATATTAGCTTTAATATTTCCTTAAGCTAAACTATATATTTTGATTGATAATAACTGAATTTTTCTAGACTAATCTCAAACAAAAGCAAGTCCATAATTAAAAAGATATTTTAGGATTAAAACCCTCTTTTCTATATAGAAGATTTCTATTAAAGTCATTTTTCAACATAACCTCTTCTCTTAATCAAACGCTTAATAAGCTTCTAGATTTTTTCCTGGAAGTAACGTTATGGTTTCTGGTGCAACTTCTCTAGTACTATTTAATTAATGAATTTATAGACGAAGAATTTTTTGTCCCCATAAATATTCTTTTAATGACACAAAAAGGTGGAAATCACTTCAAATCATTGAAACTAGGCACAGAATTCCATCTCTTTGGATGCAATGTTTTCAATACTGTATGTCGAGAACAGAAACCCATGACTCATTCTTTATTGATGTTCGTCATCTAGTCGAGATACCATATCAGTGCTCCCTGTCGTACTGCTTAAGAAAAGTTGATCATATATATATATATATATATATATATATATATATATATATATATATATATATATATATATATATACATATAATAAATACAATTAGAATACACTTTTTTGTGTTAAATAATTTAATATTATAGATTAATATTAAATTCTTACAAATAATTAATACAAATTTTAGTCTCTCAGTTTCATTACAATGCAATTCTGGCACTGTATTTTAATTCACTTTCACAAATAAATTATTTTCTTTGGTTTAAAAACGACAAATGAACAATCTATACAATTTAAAATAAACACATTTTAAAAATTAACTTTTTTCATGGTTATGCCAATTAAACTGTACATTTGCTTTCTAAAAGAGTATCTCACTTAAAGCTATTAATTTTAAAAAATATATTTTTGAGGGTGTTTTAAAAAAAATGTTTCCATAAGATATATTTCAATTTATCTCCCTATCTACCTATATATATATATATATATATATATATATATATATATATATATATATATGTATGTACGTATGTATGTATGTATGTTCACGTACATAAAATATAGGTTCTTACATGTGTTTGATATTCGGATTATAAAAGTCTTTTAAAAATGATGTAGAGCCGAGACTGCGATCCCATAACCTCAAAAGTGTAACGAATCGACGCATGCAGATGTTTAAACAAGATGGCAGCTAGTCAACGAACGTTGTTGGGTAGGCAAACTGTTGCTGTCAGAGCCTACTTTACGATATCACCTCGACGTCGTATAACGAGAGGCATAACTTTAAGAGTTTGATGTTTTATGCGTGGCGCGTATCGTAAAAATATATTTGCCGCACGGTGCACAGAACATATTTACCCAGATACCGCTTACACACACATTCTGCTCTCCTTTTAAAGAGACACCCATCGTGAACGTGGTAATCACGTAAATAACCGCGTGCAAATATCGTCCTTACGTTTGCATACACATACATCTGCAGTTTGTGCAATGTTTATACGTATATATATATATATATATATATATATATATATATATATATATATATATGTGTGTGTGTGTGTATATATATATATATATATATATATATATATATATATATATATATAAACACACTAACTGAATGTCATTTTCAAGGATTTTTATTTTACAAAAATAAATGATATTAAATTACTATTTAAAAATCATCAGAGAGTAAAATTATATATATTTAAGTAGTTTACTTCAATTAGTGATTACGCTTGGTAAAATAGTAGTTTTATATTTTTATTCTATTCTTTTTATAAATTAAACAGTTATGTTCAAACTTATGTTTATCAAAAAAAAATTTATTTGCAGAGGAAATATTTATTATAAAATATAAAAATGTTAGATAAGTTTGCGAAGAAGTGTCAATAACTATAAAACAATGCAATTAATCATTATTGATATTAGGTTGGTAGAAAAATAATTGCAGTTTATGACCTTCAAATTCATATACATTTCAGCAAGCTCTTCTTTCAAACGGTCCAATAATATAACATAATAGGTTTCTGTTATCCTTTTTCCCTGCATTAAATAGTCAATCAGGATGGTTTCTTAAAAATCCCAAAAAAACAATTACCATCACCTTCTCAGCCGATAGAACGGTCTTCGCCTTCTTTGGCGCACTTTCATCAGTCTTTGTCCACTGCTTTGACTGCTGCTTCGACTCAGGTGTGCAGTAGTTGATCCATGTTTCATCCACGGTCACGAATCGACGCTAAAAGGCCTGCCCGTTTGTGGAATATGAACAACGCATCGCTTCTAACTGAAATTTCGCCTATGCTGGTTCGAAAAGTGACTCTTGATAGTCGTGACGTTATCAAATGAATGGTGGTGTCACATCATATAAATTTACCAAACATATCAAATGACCCTCGTAATTGAAATCCCATATCGAAAATGTCTTAGAAAGAGCTCGGCTCTGGAGCCGAAAATTGGCATCATTTACATGATATCATTTTCCATATATAATCAGGAAAATTTCCCCATCCTTATACTATATTTTGGGAAATAAAAAATGATGACACAAATATTATAAAACAAAAAAAATATTAATATCTTAAACCCTATCTTTCTTTTTTCGCCAAACCTGTATATATATATATATATATATATATATATATATATATATATATATATATATATATAATATGTATATTGACAAATAAATGTTATAGAACAATCTACACACTTAACGATCGAATGTCGCATTCTGTTCAACAAAACATACCATCTCGAGTGTGCGTTAGACACGAACGCGCGTTTGCCTGAAAGCCCTGCAAAATGTGTGCGAAATGATTTCGTATCAGTGAGCCGTTCCACGCTATCATCTTATTTCAAACGGGCGGTAACGGAAGTCAACTATAACGGTTACCATAGTAACCGCAAGCACTTGCGGCGTGCTTTTACCAGAGTGTCGTCCTGCGGTCTTAATATCGTCGCAGGACAAAGGATTTCTCGTTTCTATATAACTGAACTGAATGCATTATAACAAGATTATATCCCCTGCTCGTACACGTAATGTGTTTGCCATATTCCTATCTTTCTCTATCGACAATTTATGTATTACTGTGTAATTAATATAATTCTGTATTAATTCAACAAGATGTTTCATAATATTAAGAAGATTAATTCTGTATTATAAATAACAAAAACATACATTCGAGTTTATACATACATACACACACACACACATATATATATATATATATATATATACATATATATATATATATATATATAAATTATAATTTTAAATAAACTAAAACTTATTAACATTAAAATGAATCATTATCTTGTATACAAGAATTTAATAACATTGTGGTTCAATATTGTTATAAAATAGCTGTGTTTATTTACATTTACATGCTTGAAGTAAAATATTACCATTTTTAATGTAGATTTGCTATTTAATTAACATTTTAATTATAAGTCCATTAATATATATGTATATATATATATATACATATATACATATATACTGGATCAGTACAGTGATTGAAATTTATTTATGTTATGTATTGTTTTAAACGTGACAATTACATCTGTCATTAAGCATCAGATACCTTTGGTTCGATTCAATTTGTCTATAAAAAAGATTTTTGAAAATGGAGGACGAAAAGATACATTTCATCACTTTATTTTGTACAAATTTCGGAATGGAGAACCGTTGGAGCGGCAATAAAAAATATTCGGGAGGTTTACTTGGACTGTGCACCATCACTTCCAACTGTAAAGAAAGGGTTTGGTAAATTTCGACTTGGTGATTTTAACCTTGAATGTCAGCCCCGCTCTCGAGATCGACAACGATGTTATGCATGTTTTAATTGACAATAACTCACAAATTTCATTGGAAGAAGTTTCCAAGTTACAACATCGGCAGATCAACTGCATTTCGGCATTTAAAGAAGCTGAGGTTCGCGTTGAAGCTCGATACGTGGGTGTCTCATTCATTATCTGAAAAAACAAGATTTATCTCATCTCTTCGGTAGTTTCTTTGCTTGGGTGCCTCAACAGAGAAGCTTTTTTGGATCAGTTGGTGACTGGAGATGAGAAGTGGATCTTGTACAACAATGTCCGACTTAGACGAACGTGGAAAGCTAATGAAAAGGCAAAACTAGTCGCCAAAACTGATTTGCATCCGACGAAGGTGTTTCTGTATGTTTGATAGAATTATAAAAGTGTTGTTTATTTTGAGCTGCTCCCACGGAAAAAAACGATTACTAACGAGAAGTTGTATATGTTTTATCTGTCTTACACAGATATATATATATATATATATATATAAATTACAGTCTATTGTCAAGGATTGATTTGTAAAAATATTCTAAATTATTTTTTTCTTGTCCATATTTTGAATAAATTTAGAAATAATTCAGTTTCGTTAACAACCTTTTAATAAATTGATTGGAATTACTGTTAACATTTTAACAAATAAAACAAGCATATATTTTATCTCTCTTACACACACACACACATATATATATATATATATAAATTACAGTCTATCGTCAAGGATTAATTTGTAAAAATATTCTAAATTATTTTTTTCTCTTCCATATTTTGAATAAATTTAGAAATAATTCAGATTCGTTAACAACCTTTTACTAAATTGATTGGAATTACTGTTAATTCTTTAACAAAAAAAACAAGCATATGTTTAATCTCTCTTACACACATATATATATATATATATATATATATATATATATATATATATATATATATAATGATTTCATAATCATTTCTATATTCAACTGAAATATATTTATTTATTATATCATTAAGGTAAATAATACAACGCCATATTTATTTGTGGCATCTATATATCTTAAATATGTATTCACAATACATGACTCCGAATTAATAAGTAGTGTATTGCGTGTCAAACGGTCATAATAAAACATGTATATATATATATATATATATATATATATATATATATATATATATATATATGTCTGTATGTATGTATGTCTAGAAGGGAAAAGAACAATATACAGAGAACACCACTCATCGTACATCCTGACGATATTTTCAAAATGGCTCCTATCCTCATATCTATCTGAATAACAAAATGGCTGCCCACTTATTTAAAGAAGTCTAATAGATCATAATGATACGTCAGTAATGATAATACATTATTGTAATAAGTAGTTGTGAACGGTGGAGTCAGTGGATGCCACCCCTTTCAATAATTCTGTACGTACTGGAACACACTGCATTGTATCGTGAGATGCGATAGCGTATAATCAGATATTTACGATAATCACAGTTCTGTGCGTCTTGTGAAATGTAAGAAAATGTATCATTAAAAAAATGATAGTCGCTTTGTTGTTTAATACGATTGATAGAATATTGTAAGAAGCGTGTAATATATTTCGATTGTTGGGTAGTGGTTAATGGATGTGTTTGTAAGTAATATTTCAGGTGAATAGTTTGATTGAATTCACAAGTTAATTATTTTATTTACTTGCGTTTTATGTAATGTATATTATCGATCGAGTGACTTTCGTTATTAAATAATGATGAAAATGTTTGCTTTTTTATTATTTTTAGTATTTTTTTTTATCTTTTGTAATGTTATTGAATTTATATAATAGCTATTATTCTCTCTCTCTCTCTCTCTCTCTCTCTCTATATATATATATATATATATATATATATATATATTTGGTTGGTGAAAAAATAATGGCAATTTTTCCGTATTAAGTATACAGACACATATATCAGCTAAAAATTATATTTATTAATCAAAATAAGGAGCATTGGGCTATACAAATTCATCCCAACAGGAAATAAGTTTGTTTATTCCTACAAAATAGAATTATGGAATCCTGGAATTAACGAATCCATCGAAACCGTTTTGAGCTGATGCTTAATCTTTGAAAACCTTCTCTCTTAGGAAATTACTCAAATGTTTAAAAAAATGGTAATATGTCGGACACAGGTCCAAAGAATAATGTGGGTAAGGTAGGGTTTAATAACCCAGTTCATTTAATTTTTTAAAAAGTGATTTGTGAGACGTGTGGTCGGGCGTTGTCATGAAGAAGAATTCTTCAAAAGAAAAAAAAGAATTCTCTAAAAGAACTCCATTGTTTTTCTGCTGTTATTGGTTCATCAGTATTTAAGAAGGTGCGAATGATGCCACTTGCAGACCACCAAACAGTGATCATAACATTTTTTTCATGAAGCTTTTTATTCCTACAAGATAGAATTATGGAGTCCTGGAATTAACGAATTCGTCGAAAGCGATTTGAGCTGATGCTTGATTTTTGAAAACCTTCTCTCGTAGGAAATTACTCAAATGTTTCAAAAAATGATAACCTATCGAAGACAGGTTTAAGGTGGGCGAGGTAAGGTTTCATGATCCAGTTTATTAAATTTTTTTCAAGTCATTTATGAGACGTGTGGTCGGGCGTTGTCATGAAGAAAAATTCGTCCTCTTCGATTGAATAATGATGGCCGTAAACTATAAAACTTCTCATGCATTTTTCAATTTCCTGACAATATTTTTCTGCTATTATTGTTTCATCAGGATGTAAGAAGTTATAGCGAATGATGCCACTTTCCTGCAACCAAACAGTAACCATAAACGTTTTTTTCATGTAGCTTCGGTTTAGGAAACTGTTAGGGTGCTTCTCCTCGGTCTAGCCACTGTGATGAACGTTTCTGATTCTTGCAGAGAATCCACTTTTCATCACATGTGACAATATATATATATATATATATATATATATATATATATATATATATATATATATATATGTACAGAGAGAAGGAGAAAGATATTTATACACATATACATACACGGAGAGAGAGAGAGAGAATTATCGTATAAATGTTCAAAAAATGAGAATTTCCCAAAAAGAAGTATTTATCTTCATCAAATATCAATTATAGTGTTTACACTTCTGACAAAACCGAATCGCTGTCTTTTAGCAATGTTTTTAAATCAATCTATTGAAAATTCTATCCGTTCTTATCTTTACAGTCTCTTTTATACTGACTAATTTTCAATAGCATCTAAAAATAG
Organism: Acanthacorydalis orientalis; assembly: GCA_034766995.1. Taxonomy (NCBI): domain Eukaryota; kingdom Metazoa; phylum Arthropoda; class Insecta; order Megaloptera; family Corydalidae; genus Acanthacorydalis; species Acanthacorydalis orientalis. The sequence goes on along the minus strand of CM068322.1, from coordinate 29,022,218 downwards.
AATGACCCAGAGCGGAATAAAAAATTGCTGCTCAAACAGAATTACCAGTAAATGAATAACACATTTCATTAGATTATTTATTTTAGAAAACCGAACAAGTTATCTGACAAAAAATGGACAGATATTATTTTTTATTAAACATATATATATGTATATATATATATATATATATATATATATATATGTATGTATGTATGTATATTAGGAAACCCTTTTCAATTAATAAACAATATGTTTCAATATAAACGAGCTGTCCTTGCAATTGAATTGAGTTACCAATTCAAGCATATCATTATCTTCAGTACTCGTAGAAAATAACGTTGACAAAAGATTGATTATCAATTATATTAAAATATTTCCGTATTAGTTATCGTATAATGTCATAACGTTCGCCACAGACTACGTTAACACAATAAATGGGAGGACATAATGACTCCGCTATTATGTCCAACGAATCAACGGCGACATCGTATATTTTGTAATAAAATCTATATACTAAATCGTCGTATATACTTAATTATATATATATATATATATATATATATATATATATATATATATATATATCGATAACTACGTAATTTTGTATAACAGCTAAATAAATATCATTAATTTCGTTCATGTGTCATTACTTTTATTGTCAAAATGTCCCGGGTCGTTAATTTCGACTAGAATAAATTACGTTTATTAACAATCATTTCCGTTTAATCTAGTATATTTTTTTATATTAATAAATTATATATTATTATTAATGAAGAAGAAATTTATATTATATATATATACATATATATACATATATATTATATGACATTGAACAATGGTAGAAAATCTTTGTTCTCAATAAAATTATTCATTCGTCAAATATATGGTTTTACTTTAATCAAAACTCGTTATGAAACGAAATTAATTTGGGTTAAAAAATGGAAAGGTAACCACAGACATAATTTGTGTTACAAGATTAGATTTTAATTTATAGATCTCTTTGTAGACTTTTTTTAATTTATAAAAGTGTACTTTGATATCTGACCAGTGGAATTAATTGAGATAAATTGTCCATATTGCAATTTTTGTCATGAAGTTGGTTTAAAAAAAGATGTATACTATCTCTTAATAATTTTTGAAAAGTTGATAGTTTAATTTTTAATATCTTGTATTGTAGTGACAGTTTATGGAAAGATGTATTTTTGGTCTTTATGATTTTATAAGATCAAAAATTGTAGGATAAATATATTCCAAATCGACTATAAAAGAAATAAACTCACACATATCTTCCAGGTTTCACACAAACCCCTTATTTAATTTTACTGTGTGAATCTTGGAGGCCATATCTAAGTATGTGTATTTGGATGGCGATTCCATCATCTTTAGAGCAGCAAAGTATAGGAAAATCTCTATATATCTTTTTGATTAAACAATATTACAGTATTTACTCAATTTATAATAAATTCTAATACAAATATTTAACCACAAAATCAAAAAGACATACATACATACATACATATATATATATATATATATATATATATATATATATATATATATATCATATATGTATATATGTATATATATATACAAGTAAATGACATTTACTTAAAAAAAATGTTGAGAACTGTCGTCACAAACTTTATTAAAACCGAGTAAATATAACATAAATGCAAACAACAACTACATCAATAAAATACAGATTCATTTGCGTTTGCATTGAAGTCTTTTGGTCACGTAAAAAGGTCATTAACGTATCGACCAATGGGAGAGCCGCGTATAATAGACTTTTTTACTCTCGAACGCATGACGTTTGTGAGTGAAGCACTCGAATTATGTGAATCGAAATGTATAAAATGTGCGGTCGGGCGATTATGGCCCTAAAACGATACGACTCAAAAGACGTAGAGTCGTCTGCGGCGACGTCTCGACAATTTCTAAATATTCTATACACATTGTGACCGTATTATGAATATATATATATATATATATATAATATTTTCTCATTGGACCGTTGAAAATAATAGTGCTCGCGTTTTGTTTGATCCAGTGGGCGATGGTGGGGCGATCACCATTTCCTTTTATTTTGAAACAAACGAAAGGCTATTATGAACATAATTTGTTTTAATATCAAGGTTATCCATTGTTGAACGTATGTGTACAGAGTGTGTCAACGATGAAATGTATTAGAAGACATGTGAATTATACCAGCATAATATATTGTTTACATAAGAAATGTTTCTTGTATCAAATTGACAACAATTTTCAAACAGATTGTCTTCTATTTTGATAATGAGTGCGTTCTTGCATTAACATTTCAACTGGCATCAATCAGCTCACGAAAAATGTATGAAAAAGGTATGATAAACAATATAAAGAATGGAAAACTAACTTTAACGGTAAACATGTTTTTTTTTATATAGCAAGAATCAAAAATGATCAATAATCAATTATTGAACATCTTTGATTAAAATTAAATGTGATTTGTACGGTCATGAAAAATTGGTTTGAAAAAGTTTACATAAATGGATTTCACTGGTTCTCATCATATTTGATATAATATATATATATATATATATATATATATATATATATATATATATATAAATTTATTAATATAGATATTTATTATTAATTTTATTAGTACTAATCCATAAGGAAAAACATTGTCTTAAATCTTAATCCTATTTTAATATACATTTTTTATCGCTTTCTTGATAAAGAGGTAGAATATTATTATACTTTAGAAATCCCTATTTATTATTTTTTAAAAAGATAAAAAAGAACCCATAAGAAAACTCTAATTCTTAGAAAAAAAAACTAAAACTATATTAATTAAAACATAATCCATAAATGAAATTTTCCCACAAAATTGAATTACATATTGTTAACATATTTTTTCTACCTGGTATTTGTTGTAGAAGTAAATACAAAAAATGTTTTTATATAACTAGAAACAATTCATTCCAAAGATTTATTTAACCACAATATTACAAAAAATATTAAAACCATAGAGTATTGTCTTTCACTAACATTTGAATTCTATGTTAATAAATAAATAAATTATTTATCAATGAGGGAAAACTAAAAAAAGCTATTTACTAATTCACTGAATTGCGTTCAGGGCGATAAATAAATAAAATTATAAAAATATATAAATCTTAGGTTCATTTCTTAATATTTCTCTGTCTCTCTCTCTACCTACCTATCTATATCTATATCTATATCTATATCTATATATATATATATATATATATATATATATATATATATATATATGTGTGTGTATATATATATATATATAAATTTATTAATATATGTATTTATTATGAATTTCGTTAGCATTAATCCATAAGGAAAAAACATTGTCTTAAATCGTAATCTTATTTAAATATACATTTTTTGTCGTTTTCTTGATAAAGAGGTAGAATAATATTGTACTTTAAAAATCCCTATTTATTATTTTTTAAAAAAATGAAAAACAAACAAAGCATCAGAATATAATTCTTATAAAAAGAACAGAAATAAAACTAATATTAATTAAAACTTAATCCACAGACTAAATTTTCCCACAAAACCTAATTACATTTTGTTAACATATTTTTTCTACCTCGTATTTGTTGTAGATGTAAATACAAGTAATGTTTCTATATATCTAGAAAGAATTCATTCTGAAGATTTATTTAACCACAATATTACAAAAAATATCAGAACCATAGAGTACTGTTTTTACATTAACATTTTGATTCCATGTTAATAAATAAATAAATTATTTATCAATGTGGGAACACTAAAAAATATTTACTAATTCACTGAATCGCATTCAGTACGATAAATAAATAAAACTATTAATATATAAATTTTTAAATTCATTTCTTAATATTTCTCTCTCTCTATCTATCTAACTATAGAGGGATAGAGAGAGATAGGTAGATAGATTGATAGATAAATACGTGCCGAAACTAGTATTAGGAAACAGAAATCAGATGATCTAAAAATGTAACTACAGATATAAAACATACAAGTATAATCTAAATACTCTTTCTCTTTCCCTCTCTCTCTCTATATATATTATATATGTATATATATATATATATATATATATATATATATATATATATATATATATATATAGTAGGAGAAAAAGAAAGAGAGATGTAAAAAGAAAAATATTATTAAATAAACTTAATGTCACTATTGAAATAATTTCATGTAGATTTCAATAGACTATATGTCATTTTTTATATAACATAGAATTGCTTATTTCAGAATTAAACATTTTATTTTTGTGGTATTGCTATTTATAGATTAATACATAAATAATGCGCTTCGATGAACTGAACTATTTTCAAATAAAATTAATGTCCGTGACGAACAGTTAAGATGGATGATTTTGATGTAAGTTAAAAGTCATCTTTCAAATACTCCATGTATGTTTTTTACAATTCTTCAGTGCGATCACACGAACAATGATTAATGTTCTAGAAAAGAATATAAATTCGACCAGCTATATAAAACTATTTGTACATTTTTTCGAAGTGTATACACATTTCGTTGCACAAGAAAAATGTTATAAGCGTTGTATAAATTTACAGATAAATCATAAACGAATATTTATACTCCAGCACAATTATATCATCACGTTGTTCGTATAATAAGTCGTACTGTCTTTTTTTCACACGCTGTACATTCGTCATACTGTGTCATTTTTGTATTACTGTAAATTATTAAATGTTTTTTCATTCGTTTTAATTTCATGTAATGATACGTTTCGCTATATGTAATAACTTTGGTTCTTTTTTTTCGGCCTGACATGGATAATTACCTTTAGTTTAATATTTCAAAATATTATACTACATTTCCATATACGAATTAAAATATTATTTAACTTTTAATGAGATTTTCAGCTGTGTTCCAATGTACAAAAAATTAATGGATGTGTATGTGTTGTATTATTATAACACGTTTTTGACCATTTATTTTTTTTATTACTCATACACACACAAACAGACACACACACACACACACACACACACACACACACATATATATATATATATATATATATATATATATTGGTGGTTATTTATTATTTATAAAAAGATGAATATTTTTAATGAATCAAATATTTGTTATTTCATATTCTCTTCTGATTCAAAAATTGAATATTTTTTATTTGGTTTGATTCGTGTATATAAAATAATATTAAAATTAAAAAAAAATGTATTTTTTAAATTTATAAAATGAATTCTTTTCTATTTTTTCTGACTTCATTTCAGTTATTGGTTTTCTTAATGTGGATAATATTTTTCGTGTATACTCAATTGAATATTAGTCCTTTAATCAAAAAATAATTAGTTCTTTTTCAATCAAAACATATTTTTTAATTAAATTATTCTTTAATTAAACTCCGACTACAATAGGTACCCTTCAAATGTTTAAATATGCAAAGATTCTTGTCATAAATTCAGTCTTTCCATTTAAACCTTACATTATTATTAATATATATATATATATTTAAGAAGAATTATATCTGGAATTTGAAGACAACAAATAATATTTTCTATTGAAATATTCACTTTTAATATTTTTGATTTCAAAATGCAGACTTGAAAAAAGCTTTATTCACTATATTAGTAATATACTTTTCTTACAAAAAATGACTGTAATAATACTCAGATATTAATACAAATCAATAGTTATTAATTCCACTCCAAACAAAATTAAATCAGAGAGAAATTCTCTACCGATTAATAACCTTTACTGAAGTACTATTCGACGAATTCAAGTCCAGATCATTCGTAAACAAAACGATGCTTTTTGTATAGGTACTATTAAGAAAAATGCGATGCAAAAGTGGTTCCAAAAAGTTCCTGCTGGGGACGAAAGACTTGAAAATGGAGATCACTGGCATCATTCTTCAGATCATGACTACCAACCGAAGGCGTTATCCAAATCAAAACCATGCACAACAATTCGAGAGCTTGTACAAAAGTTAGGTCTTGGTCATCCAACAGGTCTGGACTAATTAAAACAGCTAGGAAAATCAAAAAAGAGAAAAATGTATATGAATTTTTAGGTCGTAAACTGCAATTATTTTTCTATCGACCTAATATTTTTAATCTGAACTCAGTATTTAATTTATTTCTCATTTCTCTACTACCTTATCATTATAAACATATATAAAAATATGATAAAATTATTAGTAAATAAGAAAGAGTCATGTCATTTCATAAATGCTTCAAGGTGTTTCGAAGAATTAATTCAAAAAAAATATATTCTAATATTTTATGATAGTCTAATCGCGTATAAGAATCTAAAATATTATTCAAACGACTACTGCCGTTCAAACAACTCATAACCTATAACTAAAAGTCAAATGTAGGAACGAGCAATCTGAATAATAAGAGCTTGAATTAAAAAAGAAAATACGACACACACGACAACCGAATACCAAACTCCACACATATCTTTATTATAAATAATTGTTACGTTTATATCGGACAGCGTACGTACACACATACATAAAAATAATAACGAATAAAATTAAGCGCTGTATAATTGAAGCAAATGACAGGGAGCGTTTGATAAGCATAATTGTTGCGTGCGAAGAATAAAAGAGGTAAAACATTCTTCCTCTACGTGTGTGTATGTAGTGTTCGGAATTGTTAGACGCTACCAGACCTGCCGACCAATCAGAACCGTACAATTAGCTTGTTCGTCCACGAATCGCTGTGGTTTTAATTTGAATAAAAGATTGAATTTATTCATGACACAGTGTATTATAACGAAGATGTTTGATTATAGATGTAATTCTTAATGGTTGTTTCACGTGTTCCAGAGACTCTATTGCTGATAAGCACTTTACGAGTTTGTTTTTATTATTTTATACATACTGTTAGGTTATTTTTAAATTGGTTAATAGACATTTTTTTCGGGGCACTTATTCTAGTTGTATAATGAATGAAATAGAACAATGCACACCATAATTTACCCTAGCATCATCATTATTATTATTAAATAAACATTATTCGGATTCACTTTTCATTTACTATTAAATAAAAAATTATTTTCTACATCGACGAGCTATTTTTACAAATAATATATTTTTCTAATCACAATTAAACTCTTAAACAGTACAATACTTGTACAAATCAATATATATATATATATATATATATATATATATATATATATATATATATACATATAGAGAGAGAGAGAGATTCAACTTAGGCACTATTTTCTAGGTCTGTATTTAAAAATCGTCCAAAAAATTTAATACATATTTTTTAGATTTTAATTAAGATAATTTATTACAAATATGTGTTAACTCTTTTACTACCTTACAAGTTTTTTATGTACGCCCAAAAATATCTTGAAAAACATGTATTTATGAAGCCATTTATTGAAGTTTACATATTTTTCTAGAAAATAAAGATAATTTTTGTGTATTTTATTGTCAGATGTATGTAATTTTATATAAGAGAAAAAAAAAGAATATTTTCACTGAAAAAATGGAATGAAAACAGTTGTCATTGCATGGATTAAAATAGGATTGAAAATAAAAAACCGATATATCGGCTTAAGGTATTTTTTGGAAAAAATCGAGTGCTGATATATTGGCTCTAAGGTACTAAGAGGGTTAAGTAAGTAAATTTATCATTAAGATGAAATCAAATACTTTCAAAGTAGTTGAAAAAATTAAATTATTATTTTTTGGTACAGAAATAGTTTATTTTATTTATAGATTATGAATTTTAATATGATTTGATTTAATAATAATATAGAAAGATGTAAAGTATATTCAATTTTAAAAAAAGCGCAGTATTATATTGGATACATATTTTTCTCTTACTATCTTTACTAAAAAAAGATTATTAACAAAATTATCCACATAAATTCTCAGTTTCATTTCAGTTAATATGATAAAATTATTTAAAATATTATTTTTTTATCTTCATTTCAATTTTATCTGATAAGTCATTAAATCCCTTTCCGTGACTAATGTTTATGCTATATTTAGATATATTTTATTAAGTATATAAAAATATTGAAATATTATATATATATATATATATATATATATATATATATATATATATATATATATATAAATATATATATATATATAATATTAAAATTTAAATGTCATTGATGTAACATAAAAATATGTAGAAAAAAATTTTTTTATTTCTTACCTCACTTTAATTCAACCAATTTCAACAAAAGCAATTATTTGATTTTTTGGATGTATTCATTCTTTTCTAAGAAATTTAATCAATTTTGTTTTATATTCAATTTTTTCTGTATTTATAGGCTTACAATTTCTCTCACATTATCTTTTGCTAAACTGACCTACGCACCAGAATATCGATATACGTTTACACTAATTAATCAAACCATTGTATAAAATTAATAAAGATTTTGAAAATTTCAGCATGTGAGCATATTAGCTAGAGGAAAGTTAAAAGACACTATAAATTTTTATGCAGGTGTACGAAGAAAATATTTTAAGTCTGAGTTTAGACAGAGTCGCTCAAGTCTGAGTTTCTAACATATTTTTTATACAAAACTTTATAAAAATCATCTAGTAATAAAAAAGTATATAAACTAAGATTATTCAACACTCAAATACAATTAAAATTAAATACTTTAAATACACAATGAGGTATACTCTTTATTTTTGCATACAATTTATCACTTTCCATGTTATATAACACACAAATATAATTATCTGTTCAACAAGCGTATAACGATTGATTTTATGTACAATTTTCTTTTCAGCGACGTTTCCGATGGCGAGACGCATCGGTCATCCGTATCAAAATCGAACGCCGCCGAAACGCAAAAAGCCTCGCACTTCATTCACGCGACTACAGATCGCCGAACTGGAGAAACGATTTCACAAACAGAAATATTTAGCGTCGGCAGAACGGGCGGCGCTTGCGAAGACACTCAAAATGACTGACGCTCAAGTGAAGACGTGGTTCCAAAACAGACGGACAAAATGGAGGTAAAGATTACAATTCAATTATGTATACATTTTTATATATGATAATAATTATGTGTGTCGTATTTAAAAATAAAAATCAAATTGTAATTACACAGAATTGAAGAGAAACAGAGGGGACGTCGAGTATGTATTTTTGATAAAAGTACGGTGTTTCGTTGTATTATTTTAATTTTTATTCTTTATTCAAATTTCTAATTATATAAATGTAAAAGAATTATACAACGGATATAAATATTATGTAGAAAAACTGATTTTGTGGATGTTACACGCAGACATTTATTTGTTTAGATTGCAATTTCTGCTTGAATATATAAAAAAATAACAGACGTTTGAAATTTTTTTGGAAAAAAATAATTTTCTTTAAATGTTATTTTTTAATTTTAATTATTTATTCACTGTTAGGTACCATGCTGTGTTTAATATTTAATAATTTCAATTCTAGTACCAAACAAAATACATTTTTGTACATATAATCAATTATATATATATATATATATATATATATATATATATATATATATATACATACAGAAAAAGAGAAAATAATCAATTTAGGCTTCCACATGGAAGGCTTAAAAGGCGACGCAGGGGCTAAGAAAAGTCATATTTTTTATTTAGCAATTTAGTTCAATTCAATACTAAAATACAGTTGAACTAAAATACTAAATGGAGGATATTTTTTTAATTTTTGCGTTTTTTTTAATACTTTCGTTTGGAAACCTATGTTGAATCACCTATATATATATATATATATATATATATATATATATATATATATATTATTTATAAACTTAAATATATAGTTATAATCCAATATAATGATTAATAATTTATACAGAATATTTTCAAATCTACTAAAATATCTTCTCTAAAATTCCGAAAACACTTTATTATATTCTATGAAAGTGAAAATAAACAAATATATTTTTCACTGATGAAAGATCAATATAGAATTAATTAATAAAAACTGGTTTCATTTCAAAATTGGTGGTCTTTTTAATATATAAAATACATTATCTATATATATTATATTAGATGTAAAATTTAATTCTTTGCCTTTGAATCGAATCAATCATAACTCAACTAAATTAAAATATTTTCTCATCATTTTAGATTCCCGACCAAGCAGTTGCCTTTATTATTGTCCATATTATTATTTTTATTATAGCTTCATCTCTATTATTTTATTATAGCCAAGACTTTATTATGTTCACACAATTCATTCCTCACAAATTTTAAGATATTTTGTTTCTGTTTAAATACTGATTTAAACGTGAATTTAACAAAAATGCAGTGATTTCTATTATCTCAAAACATAACTGTTATTAAATAAATATATTTTAATATTTGAATAATTATTATATGACTGTACAGTTAAATTATTATTAAATATATTCAATAAAGATATCTATCATTTTTAAGGACATAAACACTTTAAGATTTGAAAATAAATGTAGATACAGGAATTAAATTATTTCATTACTTTATCAAATAAAATAAAAATATTAAATCAATACGTTGTACGTGATCTATCAATTTATACATATTTACATACATGTATATATATATATATATATATATATATATATATATATATATATATATGTCCTTTATATATAATGATTTAATTGTTTTTGGTACCTGTTAAACAAACAAAAAAAAATCAAAACCACCTACGTGTTCATCAATGAGGTCCAACTGTGACAAGGAATCGTAGACATTGGTCAGATAAGTGTCTCCAGTTGTCTAGCCATTCGAAATGTATCAACCGTTTAAAATAATGACTTGTTGATAATATTCTGTCATTCAATTTTTAACAATATGTGTATACTTTGATGTACATGTTTCATAAATGTGTCTTTATAGACATATATATATATATATATATATATATATATATATATATATATATATATATATATATATATATATATACATATATATATATATATATATATATATATATACATATATACACATATACATATATACACATACATATATATATACATATATATATATATATATATGTACATATATATATATATATATATATATATACATATATATATATATATATATATATATATATATATATACATAGAGAGAGAATGAAGTAAGAGTAATAAAGATAATATTTTAGAAAATAACAAGAAAGTCATAATGTTAGACTTTTAACAAACTAATATTTACTTTACATCCGGTTCATTCACTAATCCCAATTCTTTCCAAATCGTCTCAATGCCATTCTTTTTAATTCTTGATTATATATATATATATATGTATATATATATATATATATATATATATATATATGTATATATATATATATATATATATAAAAAGAGATAAGCAACAAATTTATTATTAAATATTTTTATATTTAATTTTTTAATCTTATTTTTGTATTAGATCCGCTGGTTATCCACTGGTAACATGAAAATTCAAGTCATTTGAATTTCATAGTTTCCTAAAGTAAAGTATACCATATTACCTCAAATATAAGACAAGGTTTTTTCCATAAATTTTCATTAAAAAACAAGGGACATCTTATGTTCGGATCTTCAGAAGTTTGACTAACAAACCACTGAAGGCATTTTAAACAGCAGACTATAGAGTTTTGAATATGTACTTGTATAATTTTTGCAAATATTATTAAGTTGGTAGATAATAAAATAAAAAATAAAATGTAGTAATAAATAAAATGTGCCAATTCTCATTTAGGGAACATGGTCTCAAATTGATTAATATATAATACCAAAAATGTACTACATAACATGGACTTCCTTTTGTAAGGAACTAACAAATTAATAAATATAAAAATATTCTATTATTACGAATTTTTTAAAGACCAGTCATTTTGACTGGTTTTGGTAGAAATAGCTTCGTCTTAACTGTCAGTAGTTCTAGTGTTAATGAAGAAGAATCGATAATTAAAGAATAGCGAATAAAAAAAAAACACACCAAATCGATGCACTTTCTCATCGAGTTTCCCATATTTGTTTTCGAACGACGGCCGTCTATGTAGAACACGGGTCGCCGCCAAATGCAAAATGTGAATAAACGGGAGTTGACGTATATAAACCAGGGGTGGCCTCAAGCCACCGCGTGTATGTGTATCGGTCGGTTGACACTCTAAAAGCTGCCATGCATTATGCACGCGCTTGACAGCCACCGTGTGTGATAAATAATGCATGCAGAACACCAGTCGAGCGTTTAACGGCACAAATATTTAACGTCTTACACATTGGCCGATCGCTGCACATTGTGGCCCTGCTTTGATGTTTTACGACGCGTCGATCACGTATTCATCGCGTTTCGGTTCGACGGAACTCATAAGTTTTCGTCGCACAACTCCATGTTTGATTGATTCTCGTTCTTCGACTGTTTCCAGTCGATTGGGATTTCCGATACGTTTTATTCAAATAAATTCATTTTGTCGCAATTCGTTTTCTTTATTTTCGTAACGTTAATTCAGAGAATAACGTCTTACAAGTCATCTGATCCGGCCAAATATTAATTCACAATGTTCTTCTATCATGTAAAATTAAATTCAACACAAAGAGTTTAAAGAATGTATTAAGGTTAGAAATGATGGAATGGTAGGAAAATAATTACGGTGTTTGTCTTCTGAATTCTGACCGTAAGGTCGAATATAATATATTTATAATTTACAAACATAAACCTTTTTTTATCTTTTAGAATATATTTGTTAATATATTTTTTTAATATATTTTTTTAATATACTTTTTTAATATATATATATATATATATGTATATATATATATATATATATATATATTTATAATTACTGTAACTTCTTTAAATCAATTTGTTTCAATACAAATACACTATTACTAGAATTTTTTAGACTTTTTAAACATTTATTATAATCTTTTTCCTTAATCATAGTCAGCTAGTTTAAAATCTCTTCTTTAATTATTTTATCCTGTCATATCTCTTTATTTTCGTTCGCATTCTGCATTTTTATGAACAGAAATATATCAACAATTACGTATACAGGCAAATTTCACAAATCCATAACTTATTTTCGATTGACTTAAATTCAAATGTTCAATCTTATTTAAAAACAACAGTTTTTAAATTTAAAAATTGTTGAAATTGATTACACTGACCATGTTTTAATATTGTGGCTAAATTTATATTTACAAGTCAGTTTTTCTTTCATCCCATCAACTATTAGGTTGGTAGGAAAACAATTGCGATTTTTGTTTTCTGAATTCTAACCTTAACTTTTTTCAATGCAAGTGCCATTTCATCTTTTTAATGTTAATATCATTTTAAAGTGCATTTTTCGGTCTGTATTTTGGTAACATCGACTTTGATTATATTATTAATTTTGTTTCGAATTGGGCTATTAGATTAAAGAAGGAAAAGAAGCATTTTTCTGTATGTATTTGGGCAATATATACTTTGGTTTTATTATTAATTTTGCTTCAAATTTTTCTATTTAACTAAAGATGGAAAAAAGAAAATAAGAGCAAAATTTTTGTATGAGTTTAAAACGGGTGGTAAAGCAGCAGAAATTGCTCGTCAACTAAATGATGTTTTTAGTGTGGACACTGTTGAGGAACATACGTTGCAATGGTGGTTCCAAAAATTTCTTGTTGAGGACAAGAGCCTTGAAAATAAAGAAGATGATAGGCATCCTTGTTCAATTCATAACGATCAACTAAAGGGGCTAGTTGAATCAAAACTATGTACAACAAATCGAGAGCCTCCACAAAAGTTATGCGTTAGTCGTCTAACAGTTATGCGTTAACAACTACTTAAAACAGCTAGGAAAATCAAAAAAGCTTGTCAAACGGGTACACAACCCGCAATTATTTTTCTACCAACCTACTACTTCGAATTGATCACACAAATATTGCAAAGAAATAATTATTTTATAAATTTCCACTTTTATAACACTCATTAAATATAAAAATGCTTTAATCAATTGTAAATGAATTTTTCAAAATTCTCTACTGAGCATTTTCCAGTTTATAATACTGTATGAATTTCATGAAAACGTCTTGTTGAATTAAGTAAATGATACAAAACACTGTCATATGCGAAAAACCTGAAAGCATGCTAAAAATAAAATACGCCTTAGTACACTTGAAATAATTATAAAACGTGTTTGTGTAAAAGTGGCGAAAATCAAAAATAAAATGTCAAGACCGAGATAAACGTGTATGTATTATTAATACAGTAAAATGTACGAAAGAATATTTAATGTTAATTAAAATTGTATATTTTGAGTTCATTTTAATCCCGTGTCTGTGAATTGCTCATAATATATTCATGGACGTGGAGTACAACCATGTTGTTAAAGCTCTTAATCATGAATATCGGCAATGTCTTAAGAGACGGTTTGGTGTTAACAGTTGGGATTTGGTGCACTGACTAGTGTCGGCGAACAATTAATATTGTATTTATTAGGTATTGATTTCAAGTAATCTCTTAAGTGATGTGTTTAACGATATAACGATACGAGTTTACATCACTCATCGATTGGAAATTAATTTGCTTTAAAAACATTAAAATGTTTGCTACTGTTCCTTTTTATATTCTTATATATATATATATATATATATATATATATATATATATATATATATATATATGAGGTTTGGCAATTTACTTCTCAGACTAGCACAATAAAAAGAAACACAATTTAAGTAATAGGAAAACATTTTTGATATTTATTAAAAATAATCTCCATATTTACATTTAAATTTGTTTTAACGTTTAAAAAGTTTTTGAAAACTGTCGGCAAAGACATCTGAAGTAACTGCTTTCAATTCGGTGGTTACATTTTTCTTAATATCTTCTATTATCTGAAATCGTTTCCTTTTGAGAAGAGTTGTTATTTTAGGAAAGAGAAAAAGTTTTCTGATATCAAGTCAAGTGAATAGGGTGGGTGATGGATCCTAACAACACTGTTTTTTGTGAGAAATGACTTCACAGTCAGTGCAGAATGGGTAGATGCCTTATCATGCAATAAGAACCACCTATCTTTTTCTCGAAAATGGGGGTCATTCCCGAAAAATACGTTGTAACAATCTCTTCATCACTTCAACATACAATCCGCTCATCCTTCAGAGGGAAATTCTTTATGTGTCACATTGTTTATCGAAAAATTTAATCAGTATGATTTTAATTCTGGATTTTTGCAACAAAACTATTTGGATCTTGGTGATGTTTTTCCAATATACTACATGTTCTAATTTTTCATGTCAGGATCTGTACTGGACTCATCACCAGTGACAATACAGATAATACAGATACAGATGAGAAAATTTGCATTGTCGTGACAACTCTGAATAAACTATCCACACGATGCAACACTTCTCTGCTTTTACTCATCTCTAAGACTGTGCAGGACGAAATTTGCACAGATCTTCCTCTTTACCAAATCTGATAAAACTTAAAACAATTATATACTGCTTTACTTTTGATTCAATTTCACGTTACTCCAATGCTGCAGCTGTAATCCAGGAATTAAATGGCCAAATACCAAATATATATATATATATATATATATTCTCTATTTAATTGTAAATTAAAGGTATTTAAACCAATTATTTTCTTTTTTATAACTCAATCATTTATCTTAAACTACAACATACTTAATTTTCAACAAATAACAATAATTTGGTCAAAGTATTTACTCAGACAAACAATTCCACCTATATAAAAAATTTGAATTTGTCTTTCTCAATTACCTTAAACTATTTTTATCAAACTGTTCAAAAAATAATTGCTCCTTTTAATCAACTTAAGTACATTTCGATAGCGATTACATCATCATCAAAAAAAATCTGCTTGTTCTCTCTGTCTATATTCTAAAAATAATCAAATATGTTCTTTGACATGAAAGATAAATGAAAATAAAGTAAAAATGTATAAAAACTCAGTGAAATTGAACAATTAACAAGTTTTGTATCAGTATTACAAGATTCTTGAATATTTTAATATAAAAAAAATGCAATTTTGAAAGTGGATTTAGTCACAGAGTTTTTTTTAATGAATATTCATACCAGACAAATTTTTGTTTTAATTGAATTGTTCAATAATTGATTATCGATCATTTTGATCATTACTTGTATGCATTTCGATAAAAATTCCATTCTCCTTAGAGAGCTAAATTATAAAGAAAAAAACTTTCAGAAATTTAATATTTTTTATCCAAAAAATTTCTAATCAAAAATGTTCAATAAATCATTTTTGAAAATGTTTTATTCTTGATTATCTGAATTTTAATAGCGACGTTAACATCTTTAGAGCTCCAAGGAATATAGATCATTTTTTATATCTTAAAGCTCTGAAAATGATGAAATTCCTAACTAAATGTCCTTATGTAACAATTAAAATTGTTCAATAATGAGTCATTAAACTTCTTTGACCAGAACAGTAGTATGTGGCGTCAAAAATAAATTTGTTTGTGAAAGTGAATTTAGCTAGTGTCAGAACTCTGAGAAAAATCGTTTTTGTCTCTTAAATCCCCAAGAGAAATCTTATTATCATCTAAATAAAAATTTTTAAAAATGTTAAAAAATCTATTATTGAAAATTTATTTCTGTAAATGTATTTAGTTAGGTCTTTTCACTAAAACTATCAATACAGTTAAAAATTATATCGGTAGTTTAATGATTAATAGATTAGATGTCTAATACTTCGAGCTGATGACCAATTTATACAATTTTCAATTAAATCAAATTCTTAAAATAGTTTATCATTCAATAAAAAGAATATCTTTATAGATAACATCATAGATTTAGTTCTTAACAGTTATTTAAATCAAATCAAATAAAAAAAACACGTACTTTCTTAAATAAAGATTTTTAGTATCGAACTGTAAATGAGTGGTTGTAAAAAAATTGCTTTTTCATCTATAATTATTTGTGTCAGATATTTAACTACGGTTTATATTTTCTGTAATTTTGAAGAATTTATTTTCCTATTTCAGTATATAAATATAACACAACATTTTCGAAAAGCTCATAAAGCATATTATTTTCCGAAAACTGTGAACTCTAGATGCACTCACAGCGTACACTTCAAACCCGACACAACTCTTCCACACGTCACATAAAGTCAAATCCCAGTGTGATTCAGCTATTTTTATTTCCATCGTCGAGGTGTTTGTTTTTGGTAGGTCGTAACTGTACAAGAGATGCGGTGACAGAAAGAGACGACGACGTGGAGATGCGAACACTACAGTCTCAAATATCGAGGGGGCGGCATACGTTTCTACAGCGGTTTTGCGAGGCGTCACTTTAAAGTGTTGACACTTATAGTAGAGTATTTTAACAGTTTAAATATTAACGAAGAGGATCGATTCGTACCGACGGGGATATGAAAGCGAGACGAGAACCTGAAGAGTCCCGGTATCTCTCACATACCGGCGCGCCTGAACGTTTCTTCGCACTTTATAAATGTCAAATCGTGTGTAAAATGTATTCTTTAACAATATGGTGGCGATGATATGACTTTACGAGCTATCGGTTGCCGATGAATATTGTATGGTTGTTTCGAAATGTAGTTTATTTTATTCTTAATTAATAATTCAGGAAATGAATGAAAAGTTATATACACACATACGTAGTGTAAAGGAATAATATATTTGTATAAATATTTCTTCATAAATTGTTCACAAACTTTTTCATAAGTTCTTTCCTTCCTTACTGATTTTAATAAATCAGAATAGAACTTACTTGCTTTTATCCAATGTAACTCTGGAAAAAAAAAACAAATTTTAACTACTAATTCACTTTTAAAAAGTAGAAAAACTAAAAAAAATACAACATAGAAATTTAAAATCATATAATGAGCTTAAAAATGAATATCAAATAGTATTCTATAAATATTTTCAAATAGCAAGGATTAACTGTTAGTTTTTTACTTGTGATCTTGTTAATGTATTATCCTCTTCATCTTAGTCTCCATAACAGATTAAGCTTATTCTCTAATAAATAATTTAATAGTATCACAAAGTAGTTACGGAATTCTTCAAAATCGAACCATATCCGTGATTAACAAGTAATCAATTAAAAATCTCTTACATAACCTATAAAATAATCACAATATAATCTTATCTCTGTGGCTAAATTGACTTTCACAGGTGAAATTTTTACCGCTTCTCAAAACCTTATAGAATTTAAAATCTGAAGTGATTTTTCTATACTTTAGTGCTCAGATTATGATAGAATTGTCACTGAAATGCACATAAATAATAATCAAATAATGATCTTGAGAGGACTGAATAATTATAAAATAATCTGAAAAAAATAAAGATTGTTCCTATAAAATATGTGAATTTTGAATAACGAAAAGAATCATTCTTAAATATGAATAATAGTAACTCAACAAGACCAATCCAAAAATTGTTAAATATATTTGATCCACTTTTCAGTTATTTTTCAATAAACTTCCTTATATCATTATAAAAATTAAATATATTCTATCGTAAGAGTTTTAAAAATTTTAGTTCGTTTTTCTGTATAAATCTATTATATTTTTTAACAAAAAATTAAGTCCATAAATTCAAAATCTACCTGAAAATAAGGAATCGAAATTCCTTGTACAAGAAACGAACACTTTGGTGAGTTTCAGGATTCTATTTAACAAGACTATAAAACTGTATTTTTTCTCATTCAAATAATCTTTATCCTTTCAAATAATATTAAAAAATAATGTATGTGTTGTTTCATATAGAACCATTAAGAGTCTAAGAATTAACATTTACATATTTGGATAAATTTTGAATACTGTTAAAATATAAATATATTTAGCGTTTGAAAAATTCATTTTCTTACAGAAAAAGGATGAATATTCCAAGAAATTTTCTACTTGGGCTTCATTAATCAACAGATGAACATATTTGTCATTCCAGCGATCAAATAATTCTTTTTATTTAATATTTTCACAAATAAATCAACGAGAAACCCTTATAAACTAATATTCAACTGATATTTTCAAAGTATACAATCCGAGTCGAGTGAATTTATTTTCTATCGAATGAAATATTATTGACACAATCAAAAGACAACTTGTGTTGGCCGTGCGATATTCCAGTGGCGCCCGTCGTCACCCACTTAACACGATATGTCCATTACCGTGTTACAAGCATCTCTCAGGTAATTAAAAGCCAATATCTGTTTGTTTGTTTCTCGATCGGCTGCTTAACATAACTCCGTGGCTGTAATCACTGTTGAGGCACCAATCAATTCAATACCATTGAAATTCCATTGGCTTTCGCCACTGCGTTCTCAATACACGGTCCCGTGTTTTCGAACCGATATCGAATACACGCCGGACTCGAACAACGCGCTGTTACCTGTACTTCTTGAAATGTTAATGTTATTGTTATTTCCAATAGTCCATTTAGAATTAATTAGCTATTTGAAATGGATCAGGAATTTGTAATAATTAAATGAAGTATATATATATATATATATATATATATATATATATATATATATATATATATATAATGTGTGTATAAAGACATATTTAAGGAAAGTATTAACGTATCTGTCCAATTTTAAAAGAATATAAGATTTTTTTTATTTTTACTGTCAATCAATAAAAGATTAAATTCTGAAAATGATCAAAAATAATTTAATGAAGTAATGTATTTTTATTAAATAATATTTTTAAAAAATCCAAGTATAATTTCAATCTACTAAGTAAATTAATGGATTTAACAATAAATATTTATAGCATATTATCTTAAAATAACATTGTTTTTAATAGAACCTCTGATATTTTAAACAATGTCTATTTTTTCAAATGTTTAGCTGAATTTTTAATAAATAAAATAATACAATTTTCTCATTAATTAAATAATATATATTAATTCGTATAATGTTTTGTAAATTTCTAAAAATGGATGCATAATAGTGTAATATCTACTATATAGAATGATAAACTAGTGGGTCCTAATTTCAAATTCAGAATAGTTATACTTCATAATTTATCAATAAAACATTTTTTTCTGGTAATAAGTTTTGATTTTATCGGAAATCCGAAATAACTGGAATAAAGTGTACAAATATATTTCAAATTAAATTCAAAATGTAAAAAACCTTACAATTTATTTTTAAATAACTCTTTCTGTACTTATCATTGAAGATTTTATTTATGTGACAACTGATTTCTTTTCTCACTACCCAATACTTGGTCAAAAATGTTTAGTAAATCACTATTAATCTTTTTTTAACCAGAATTTATTTTGTGATTTATGAAATTCGTTTGTGAAATTTAATTTATTCACAGACTCAGAACTGTATTATATCATTAAAGATCTTTATTTTGTCTACTGTATAAATAGACAGTCTTTCTGTGAATTGATTACTAGGTATTAGAATCATAAATATTTTTATAAAGTTTGAAAGAAAAGATAAAAACGTATTTTATCAACTCAATGACAGAGACGATACAATTTTTGAATTGAACCTCTATTTTCAGTTGATCTTTCATTAAAGTTTGATCTAAAGTAATTATTCTAATAAGTTATGTAACCTCAAATCATTAAATAGTCAATTATTTAATAAACATATCGACTATAATGAAAAAATCCAATCGTCAAGAATTGAATCAGAAATTGCATCAGGAATGAGTCATAAATAACTTCCATTTCTGGAAGCATAAACATTTTTGTATATTAGTCATTGTACTTAACCCTAACTACTATATTCAAAATTCTATAATATCATTTAGTGATAAACACAATACAAGCAATATTCACTATTTAAAAATATTTTCTTTTGAAAATTGAGGATTTAAAACACATAATCCTTTTTGAGTGTCAATAAGGTAATATTAGTGAAACAGGTAAAAATGTTTGTAATGTGTTTGGAATTTGTAGTATTAATGAAAGAATTATTTTAGAGATTATTTTTGAAGATTTCACTTTAAAAGATTATTGAAGACGAGCCATAAACTGTTTCCTGCAAAAATGTTTTGAAAGTAAATATAAAAAATCATTATCTATTTACAAGCCATTCAGAACCAAGTACTTGTATTAAATTCTGAATATTTATTTTTAATTTCATTCTCTTTATCTCTCTCTCTCTCTCTCTCTCTATATATATATATATATATATATATATATATATATATATATGTATATAGATAGATAGATAGATGTAGATAGATAGGTAGATAGAAAGATCGATAGATAGATAGATAGATATAGATAAGTAGATAGATGGATAGAATGATAGATAGACAAATAAATAAATAATTAGATTTTTTACGAAAATTAAAAAAATTCTAACTAGATCTCAAATACTGAATATATT
The DNA here is from genome assembly GCA_034766995.1 of Acanthacorydalis orientalis. Lineage (NCBI taxonomy): Eukaryota > Metazoa > Arthropoda > Insecta > Megaloptera > Corydalidae > Acanthacorydalis > Acanthacorydalis orientalis. The sequence goes on along the minus strand of CM068322.1, from coordinate 29,000,906 downwards.
AAAGAAATAATAGAATAATTTTCAGCTTCTCTTTACAAATGTAAAAAATAATTCCTTTACAATATACTTTAAGCATTGTGACTAAATTAAGTCTTAAAAATATTTTTTTAATTCCCATAAATCACAAAAAATAGTTAAAAATGATCAAGAGTCTATTTTTGAAAATTTCTGCTGAAAAGAAATTATAATTCTTGTATTTTTTTGAGTGTAAAAAGATAATTTATGAAATTATTACTTTTTTATAATGCAATTCTAACTTTTAAATTTTTTTGTAGCTTATATATTTTAATTAATAATTATCTGACATTTTTTTATAATAATTTGTACTATCTGTATTAAAGGAATTGTTTTAAAAGAAATATTCGTCTAGAATTTAAAAATAATATATTTATACAATACTTCGAGTATCTATATTTTTAATAATAAAAATAGTACCGGAGTACGAAACTTTTTAATTAATCAATTAATAAGAATAATTAGAAACTAGTCCTCTAACATTTTTCAAGAAAGAAATTTGATTAATATATGCCCTAATTTTTTTATCATTTTTTTTGTTGTTTATTAGATTATCATAAATGTAAATATCAATCTCTAAAATGTGAGATAAAACAAAAAATAATGTAATAATTAAACCAGAGAAATTGTGAATTTAAATTTGAAGATTTATTCTTTAATTTTATATATTTAACGACCAAAATAATATCAAAGTACAAATAAAAATAAGAAAGAAACTAGACTGGATAGATGATAGATATATAAATAAATAGATAGATAGACTGATAAATAAAAAAATAGATAGATAATTAGATTTCTTACGAAAATTAAAAAAAATCTAATTAACACTATGAGGATTCTTTATCTTACTTTTCATTCTATTTTAAAACTCATCTTTTTTCCTGATAATCTTTTTTCTTTCTAAATCAGTTGAGAGTTTTTCCACTACTAGTTTCATCACACATTCTATCTTCAAATAGAAACCTATCTGAAGATAACACACGTGCCCAAAACTAGTAATGAACAACAGAAACTAAAGTGATACAAAAAGACAAAAATCACCAGGATGACTTATAAACAGGATCACAAGTACAAAATCATACAATTATAATCTTAACATATTAAATGATTATACGATTCAAATTAAGAACATCCCGTTTAATTTCTTACAAAATAATCATCTATAATAAAACACTCAACACGAAAAAAAATAATCTCAATGTTAAAAAAGATACGGACGGTCGTAATCATAAGAGAATCGCTAATTAAAAAGTGAACCAATTAAAAAAAGACGCGTTGCAGATTAAACGGTAACGCTATGGGATGCACAATTAACTTCAAGAGCTTTTTAAAACGTCTTAAAAGTGCGTGAATATTCAACTAGAAATACTTACATTCGTGTAACTGTACGGTTGGATCGTATGTACAGAACAATGAGTGCGAAGAGGAACGGCCGAATCGAGAGAGACCGCGACGTACGGCCCGGGATTAATTTTTAATTTATTCGTACCCTTAATTAGTGGCGCTGAAATTACCGACTAATTACCATTAGAAACTCGGTAGTCGTTTAGTTATATTGTGTACGTTTCTGAGTTATGCAGCCGGTTAAAAGGACCACCAAAAACATATGTCATCCTTATTATCTAGGGAACGGTTGAAAACGACGCAGGAATTTGAAATTTTTAAACGGTCATTTGTTAGAATTAATCGCTGTGTACAGACGAACTGTTCTGGTGAGAGACAGAAATCTTTAAAAATCATTTTTTTTCAATCAATAAATAACAAACAATGCCTGAAAATTAATTATCATTTATAAAATTCCCTATCCTTCATTATGAATCTAATAATTGAAATAGCTGACATGTTTTTTTCAGCAAAGTCTAGAACAGAGAGTCTTTTATTTGTGGTCTAGAAGATAAATTTTATGACTCTACACTGATTTCTTTTTTTTTAAAAAAAAACACTAATTTTTCCTCAACAGTAAATTTGTGTTTACTTTCACAAATACATTCTTTTTCACCTTACATACTATACAAAATTTTTTAATTAAAAACGTTCAATAAATGACTATTAATCATTTTTTAAATATTGTTTATGCACATTTCGACAAGAACACAAACACTCTTAAAGCAATTGAAAAGAAGAACAATCGTGAAAATATTGTAATTTTTAAAAAAGCTTGAGTTTCAGTAATATTTTAATAGAAGCTGTTAATTGTTTAAATAAAAATCATATTTTTTTTAATCTATACCATTTTTGTTTTGTAAATCTTAGAAACAAAATTAATCTGATTTAATATTTATATGACTTTTAAAACTGGGCATATTTATCAACCAATTCAAATTAATAAAGTATCCTTTTACCAAAAATGTATACATTTATTTATATAAAAATAGACAATAATCAAAAACTGCAAAAATCGATCTAATGTCTAAAGTAGTATATTTACATTAGAAAAGTACAAAAATAGATTCTTAGAAATTGATTTTGATTGACAGTTTTGAAATGTGATACTGGTAAAAAAAATGTTAAATAGGTTATTGAAATACGTAGGTCGTTTGATAAGTTTGGTAAATTTGTATGATGTAGTGCCACCATTCATTTAGTAACATCATGGCTTTCAAGTATCACTTTTCAAACAAGCATAGGCGATATTTCAAACAGAAGCGATCGGTTGTTCACATTAAACTGGTGTTTGAAGCAAGCATTGTAGTATAGAAATTTTGAAGCATTGTAGCAGTAGAATTTGCGCCGCAAAAATAGAAAAAAAACAGGTCTTTTTATGTCGATTCGTCACCATGGATTAAACATGTATCCACTACACACCTGAGTCGAAACAACAGTCAAAGCAGTTGACGACTGGTGAAAATGCGGCGAAGAAGGCGAAGATCGTTTTGTCGACTAGGAAGGTGATGGCTACTGTTTTTTTTTTTTTGGATTCACGTGGAACTATCTTGATCGACTACTTAACGAAGGGAGAAACATTGACAAAAACCTATTATACAACATTATTGGATCGTTTGAAAGAAAAGTTGAAACAAAAACCGCCAAGATTGGCGCACAAACAACTGCTCTTTCACCAGGACAACGCGCCGTTCCACAAATCGGCCATCGCAATAGCAAAATTGCATAAAACAAGCTTCGAATTTATTCTTCATCCACCCTGTTCTTCGGATTTGGCCCCGTGTGACTTCTTCCTCTTTCCAAACTTAAAAATTTGGCACAGTGTGAAGAAATTCTCATCAAATGAGGATGTCATCGCCGGCATCAATGCGTATTTTGTAGACTCGCTGGACCAAGTATCTAACCCCCAATGGAGACTATGTTGAGAAATTAAATCGTTTTTTTTCAAAGAACGTTGTTTGACTTACTTTTTACCATACTTATCAAACGACCAACATAATTCACAATCTTACTGAAAAAGTAAATTGAGATGAATCGACAAATTGAGTTAATTTTTCCAATTATCGGTCTGTTGTTCCTGGAAGATAATACTCAGTTATTAGTATTTGCTCAATAATTCTTAAATTCTTTATTTACTCAATAATTTAATTGTTCAATAATTCAAAAATTGAAGTAAATAATGATAAATAGTATTTATAATTAAACAGAACGCTAAGTCTGAAAAACTGTTTCTATTGAATAGTTATAAAATAATGCTGACCAAAAAAAAATTAATTAGGTAATTTTGTATTAGGTCAAATTTCATTTCAACATATCCTTAGGTGCAATATAATTATTTTCCAGGTTAATTATATCACTCGTTCTCATACTTTCATACGCATAAAAATGAACACTTTTTTGTACGATTCAATTGGTATAACTTTCAAAAAATAATACTTCATTTAATATAATTATTTACTTAAATGCGAAATTGTCGCGAACAAAAAAGGATTTAATATTACAGTTGACGGTGTAAAAAAGACATGCGTACAGATAATTAACGTACATATAATCTACCTCAAAATGGCTTCCTGGTTGTTGTCTTTTTTTTTAAAAAAAAAAAACATTCGTCATTGTGTGTACGCCATGATTATCCGACATGGCTCATTAATAGTTTGTCTAACTTCACGCTACACGATTCACATAACAGTCGCTTGTTAGTCAATTAGCAGATGCCTACGAATTTTCGCCTTTTACTGTACGCGTCAAACAATTTTTTCGGGAAACAATGGCGGAAAATTGGTTTACAGTTTCGAATATTTCGTTACGCGTAAAAATCCAGTACTGGTAAACAATTTGTCTGCACGTGAGTACTTCGAAACGAAACGGTACCATCCGAACACATTCTGTACAATTGTCGTAATTGAGTATGATAATGCGGTAATAATTAACGGAAATCGTAATTTGTATGCTGAAATCGTTGTTAGTTTTATGAGAAGTCAGCCGAATGTCGTATTGTATTCTAATTCTTAATTGAAGGTGCCATAAAAGTCACGGTATAGAAATCTTCATTAAACGACTGTCTAGTTGTAATTATGTGTGATTCGTCAGGTCGACGATTTACGGTTTTAATTACAATCAGACGTGCTTCTGAATGAGACTTTTATCTTTATATGAAGAGAATTTCACATAAAATTAGGTCTTGTTATTGACATGCACTTATTTACATTTCTAAACAATTCAACTTCAATTTTATACTAAAATACTTTAGACATAAAATCCTTATTAAGGTACATTTAATTACTAATGACATCATTCAGATTATAATTTATATTTAAATAAAACCATTATATATAATAAAATATAAGTGCTGTTTAAAAAGTATATCTCTTCGATGGAATTAAATATTATAAAATTCAATAGATCTAAAAAAAACTTACAAAATTTATTTATGACAAATATTGACCGAGATCACTTTTTTTGAAGAATTTAATCACAGAAATAAATGTATTAAAATTAATTTAATCGAAATGAGTCATTTTTGAGTCAAATATTTCCATTTCGATCCAAAAAATACGAATAAACTATTCTTTCTTACATAAAAAAAGTGAAAATTAGCCTTGAATGTCAAATATTGGGTCTTTTACAAATAAATTTCATTTTCTAATCCCTAACTTTATATATATTTATATAACGCATTGTTGTAAAAACTATATTGAATTGAATAGTTTTCCATTTATATACTTTATGAGTTACACACACACACACACACACACATATACATATATATATATATAACTCATAAAGTATATAAATGGAATACTATTCAATTCAATATAGTTTTCCCAGCACATATTAAAGCTATGTACTCTACTATCAAAGAAATAACTCTGTTTGAAATTGAAAATCTTTGGAATTGAATTGAATTTCAATTTAAAAAATGTAAACCCCTTATTGTAACACCCTGTATGAGACAAAATCTTGAATCCAACTTTGATTGTACATAATCATTCAGTAGTTCTAGCTTACATAGAAGAATATTAAAATATGTAGGTCAAGAATATCAAAAATAGAGAAAAAATAGAATGGATACGTTAATATCTAACTGAAACTATAATTTTCTGTTTGTGAGATTTCTACCTTAAATACAATCATAAAAATGAGATTGCTAGCAATAGAAATGGTTAATTTAAGACGTTTATCATTAAAACTTCTGCATCTATGAAATGATATTATGACATGCATATATACATATATATATATATATATATATATATATATATATATATATATATATATATGTATTTGTGTACTTATCTAAAAACATGAATTAATTGATCAAAACTGACCTCTATTAATCATTTTTATGTATATTTGTAACGATTAGAAATCAGGTATAAACAAATCAAGTAGGAATAAATAAATTTTATACAAGAAATATATCAGTCATCGGTCAATATATCAGCATATAATTGAAACGACCACACTCATTTCAAAATATTATTCCAACTCTCTGTACAATACAAATGTGTAAATAATCGAATCGAACAGTAGACTATTCCGAATCAAAAACTATCTACAAAACACAACACGGCCGCAATCAATCGACAAACGTCGTTTGACAGAAGTCACTAATCATGTCGCCGGAACAGTCAACGTTTTCGTCTAATTTCTAGCCCGTGATAGGTTGCTGTATTATTACAGCAGTTAATATAGCAGCTACTACATACACACGTACGACATTTAGCTACTGCTTGATTGCCCACCTGCCTGCTAACCAGCCAACCTACCTACCTACATCTACCTTCCCATCGAAAATGTGGACAGACTAGACGAATATATGCAGTGTTGAATGTTTGAAACTAATCTGGTTGTAGTCGGGCGACGTGTTGATACAATAAAGCTTTCATAATTAATTAACACGCTAATTAAACTACACGCGGTTGCTATGGTAACGACAACGCTCTACTCCGTTGCACAATTAATGACGGGCGGAGTATAGTTTTACATTGCTGCATACATATATATATATATATATATATATATATATATATATATATATATATATATATATATATATTGTTAATGTTAACTCGTTATGTTAAACTAGTCATTGTCTTTAGCAATGTATATAAACATTACAGTTGTTAATTTTGTAATACGGAGAACAGCGAAACACAATTCTAAAATGAATGAAATAATTTTCATTTTCGACAAACACTTCTGTTCTTCCTTCAAATGATGTTTTTTCGACAAATGACTTCTGTTCTTTCTGCAGCGCAGTTTTAATAATAGACTGAACTGAAAATGTTGATCTATCAAAAAATTTATTCTTTGCAAAAAAGTTTCTGACTCAATTTCAAACCTAAAAACAGGTAAATATTATATATATAAATATATATATATATATAACTCTATCTAACTATCTATCTATCTATATATATATATATATATATATATATATATATATATATATATATATATGCAGAGGCTGTACAGGTACACTATGTAAGTATATATATATATATATTGAGTATAAAAATAATATATTCAAATTTTATAATTTATATGAATCAAACAAAAAATATTATTATAATTCCATATAAATACAATTTACTAATTTTTTTATTAAGATCTTAAATAGTACAGTTTAAACTTACATTAACATTTTCATGTATATTAAACGGAATAGCTAATTTCACAAATGAGTTGTTCTCTCTACACCGCAAGTTAAGAAAAAAGTTCTGATCGAAAATGTTCAATGGATCGTTATCACTCATTTTTAATTATTGTTTATATGCAATCGCTATCGAAATTCGCATAAGCAACAATAAAAAATAATCAATAATTTGATCAGAAACATTTTTTGTGGTTTGTGGAGTGAAAAAATAATTCATTTGAGAAAGTGGATTTAGTTACAGTGTCAGAGCTGAAGTAACTAATATTTCTTTCTTTCTTAAATTCCATCCCTGCTGGATATTCATTATTGAATTTAAAAAGAAAACTTGTAAGTTGTTTTCTTTTTACTAAACTATTCTATTTCAATTGTTTTATCATTTCGTTTAAGATCTGAAACATATTAATTTTATCTCTACATAAACCATTTATATCAGTAAATATTTCTTATGCAGCAACCGATCAACCAAAAAAGGTTTACCCAAATGCTGCCGACGTCAATCATACTAATCCTCATTAATTGCTTAATGGGTACTAGTATCGGAATACCTCAATATAACATCAAAAAACATTCAGAATTATTCCAATCTCTGCTAAAGTCAGATAATATTGACTAATTTTGTAGATAAGTTGCAACAAATCAAAATGTATTCATATAAAATTTAGTTTATTTATTAGTTCATTCGTGCTTTTATTTTCTCTTACGGTTGATCTCATCAATCTATCTACATAATAACTGTGTAATTTTTTTTAAAAAAAAACGTAATCTATGTTTCAAGAAATATTATACAGATGAAGGAGTGTATGAAATTCTGACGAGCAACAACAATAAGAATATCAAATAAACCATAATGATACATATTTACTGGTGCACTGTGCGATATTTATCTAACTTCACTCAATTTACTATCACGTATAGAAAATATGGTCATTTTTAACCCTTTCCCTGCAACACACATTTTCAAAATGGCTCCTAATATGTATGATCGCTACGTTCTGTTACATATCTCAAGAATTGTACGATACATTGACATAGTTCATAATTTCATGAATTTGTAATTAAAAAATAAATCCCAATCCCTCATCATACGCATAAACAATAATTGGCATACACCTATCCTTTAACGTGACCTCTAAAAAAATAGTCCAACGGTGTTCAATCGCAGGATCTTGATGGCCAATAATGTCTCCATTTCTTAACTAATAAATAAACGTTTGTAGTTACCCCAGAAAAAGGAGTAAAATCAAGCCGACCATATTTTCTTCAAGCGCTTGATATTCCAAGTCTTACAAATATTATTTGTATCTTACACATTAAGACATTAATTCAGCAAAAATTTCACAAGTACTAATTCATATTTTTCCTTTATTTTTTTATCACGCCGCTATTCTCTTTACAATATTCAAATCTTTAAAATATTTCCACGATGAATTTAATATTTATTTAAACAGATCTGATCATTTTATTTCTACTACTCCAATTATATATATATATATATATATATATATATATATATATATATATATGAATGTGTGTATATAAGTATGTAACTATGCTAAAAACGTTTATATTATCACCGTCGCGCACAGAACGACACACTTAAACACATGTCCTGTGAAATATCCACAAAATAATTTATAAACGCAGTCTCTAATAACAATAATTACATTCGCACACTTGCGCACCACCGTACCAGGTACATACAATTCATACTTGCCGCCCGATTAACTCATACACACGTACTATAGATGTCTCGCTAATCACATCAGACGTTCAATTATTAACAAAGTACTAACGCCATAGCCAACCTTGGTGGTAACACATTGTTGCGGTTTTACAACGGCGTACTAGTTCGTGAACAAGAACGGGGGTGAGCGCGGTACGCGCGGGGCGCTAATATTGTTTTACTATAATTTATAGCCTATACATAGAGGTGATTAAATTTTATCCGAGTGAGAGCGTATGTTTAGCATATTTTATACGTTATTATATATACATATGATACGACGGTATAAAATTTATACGTTTAATATATATATATATATATATATATATATATATATATATATATATATATATATATATATGTGTGTAAACAAATTTCTGAAACGAAATTTAACTACCAAAAAACAAATATATATTTTTATGAATATTTATTATTTTTCTGAAAGAAATCCTCGCTTTTAAATCCGACAAACTGACCTAATACAGCGACATATATCAAAAATCGGGTTCTCTAAAATAAGCATTTATCAGAATTGCCTGCGTTTTTTATCCGATATTTTTTGTTTTCAAACTAAAAAAGTTCTAGAAATATTTTAGAGAAGCACAAGATTATAGCTTATAGGGGTAAATGGTACGGAATTCAAAATAAAAAAAATATTCAAAAGAATGCACCACTTTCATGTCAGTTGTTATTCATATATTTCTGAATATAAATAAATTTTGAAATAGAAAAGATTTATCAATTATAAGTGAAAAAAGTTGAAATCAAATTCCTAACTCTTTTAAATTAAATTACTTTACTGAGAAAGGAGAATTGCGGCTGAAACTCATTCAGAATCTTAAATACTAGGATTAACACAATACAGTTCTAACACGGCGACTAAATTCAGTTTCACAAATTAATTCTCTTTTCATTCCACAAAAAAAAAACAATTCAAATAAAAAATCGTCAATTAATTTTTTTTATTATTGCGTATGTGCATTTAGATAGCGATTCCATTATTCTCTGACCGAAAAGGTACAGGAAAATCTGAGATTGTGAATGGAACTGATCGACAAGCATTTATTGAACGTTTTTGTTCAGAAAAAGGTTTCTGTTGTTCATGAAAATGTAATACATATTTTAATATAAATTTGATCATTTAACTAAAGCAAGAAATATCAAAAAAAATATTATTTTTTATCGGAATAATGAACATTACCAAGAAGTTTTATAAAATTAAAATTGTTAGTGATTATGCAATTACAAAGAGAAGAAATTTTTATGTTGAAAAAACGTGACTCATAAGAAATAAAGATCAAAATAATAAACTGAAATAATCGTAAGGAGATATGGATCTAAAAAATAATTGAATTCTATCAAATATATATATATATATATATATATATATATATAAACTTTGAATTACTTTGAAACCCCTAAATCATGTCAGCTAATAAACGTTCATTCTAATACATTACAAATTGAAATATAAATGCAACCCCATTCGAAAGACATTTCGCATACAGCAACCAAAGAAGAACGTTTTAAATCAATAACGTTCGCCGTTACCGAACGCACAGAGAACGTAACGTTGGCTCGTTCTTTTCCCTTTTAGAAGACATGCTAAAAATCAAATAAATGGATCGATCTGTTGAGAACAAAACACGCACTAACACTAAAGACAATAGCGTACGCCATGATTGGGATAAAGTGACACAAGATTCTATTACGGTAATTGACTCGAGTCTGTCTGTTCTTTTAAGCAACGAACATTGTACACCCGCCCATCCGATACACCCTCAACGGCCACGGTTTCATTCCACGATCGTCGCGTCCCTTACTGGTCTCTTCGCGTCGCGCAAGCGTTATTTCTTTTCAATGTTCGCCTTCGACGACGAGAGAATCTCGTACACCTTTTAGGTTATAACACACTGTAATCGAATTGCGGCCGATGTTATTTCATTTGTTTCGGTAGAGAAAAGCCGCCAAGGCCTGCTACTCTTCCACGTTCGTTGTCTTTTTATTGTTATTGCATCGGGGTGAAATATAAAGAGTTTATATTATATATTTGTTTGTGTGGGAATATACAGATATGTTTTAGTTTGTGTTTTCTTATAGATATCATTTATCAATTATTAAATCTACTTATCAATTATCAATATAAGAAAAAAAATCTTAATAGTAAATTAAGCCAATTATACAAAATAACTCTAAAAGATAAATAATTAAAAGACAGCTTAGTCACAAGATAATGATTTTGTATAAATATATTACTTATTTGTAAGATCTATATGATAAACAAACGTTTTACAGTATTTACACATTAATATTTTAAAAAATAGAATAAATATCTCTGGAAAATAGTATCTCGTTTAATTTAAAAATAAACTCTTAAATATAAACAACAACACTATATGTTTTTTACTACATCGTATTTCAATGACAGTATTAATTATTTTCCAGTAAACACAAACATCTTGTGATTAAAATTGTTAACATAAACACTTTTCTAAAAGTCTACGAACTGATTTGAAAAAAGCAGATAAATTCAAACATATTTTTTATTTCATGCTATTCAAAATTAGATTTCATTAAGAGCAATGTACTTATCACAACGAACACAAAAGTTTTTACAGGTTTACTGAAATATTTCTTAAAAAGGGCTTGCAAAAAGCTCGTCAGATCTTTTTTTATATCAGTGTCATCAAAACGTATCTTTTTTATTTTAATTTCTAGTTAAGAGATCAAAAAATAGTCACAAGATAACAAACTAAGTAAATGAAAGAAGTGATTAAGAATAATGTATTGCTAAAACTTTCAAAATACAATCATTATGAGTCAGGACATTGTCATGCAAAGACACCAACTGTCTAATTCCTAACATTGCAGTGATATTTTTGAGTTACTGCCAGAAAACAATTCAATACATTCAAGTTATAACAGAAATTTTAAGCTAAACGATGTTATTAGGTTGGTAGAAAAATAGTTTCGGTTTTTGTTTTCTGAATTATGCCCTTATTTTTTTAATGAAAGTGTCATTCCTTCGTGTTCAAGTTAATATCATTAAGAGCCTTGAAGATGAAGAAGGTTTTGGGTATCCCTCTTCAGTTCATAACGACCAACTGAAGGCATTAATTGAATCAGAACAACAGTTAGGAACTGAACAAAAGTTAGGCGTTAGTCATACAATAGTTCTAGACCACTTAAAACAGTTAGCAAAATCAAAAAAAGCTGTAAATGTACATGAATTTGTAGGTCATAAACCGCAATTATTTTTCTATCGATCTAATAATATGATTCAACAGTTAAACCCTGTCATTCATGGGAAATTATATCAGTAAAAACATGTTTGGACCAAAATGTATATTTAATCATTTGTATACAGTGACTACACATTCTGTAAATATTTATATTTGTAACGATAGAAAAGTAGTTTGATAATATCATACAGATATAAATAATAGAAGGTAGTTTAAATTAAAATATTTTCCAAATCAAATGTATTACTGATAAAAAAAATCACATTACCACCCTGTAACCTTCTAGTATATAATATATTCCCGACAAAATTAAATACTTAACTTTAGTACTAAATTAAGAGGTTTTTTTTTAAAAAAAAAAGTTTATAGTGAAAAGTATATTCATTTATAAAAAAAGAATGCTATAAATTATTGTCAATAAAAATTAACAGAACGTTTATTTCCAGACGACAGACTGCTGAAGAAAGAGAAGCAGAACGTCAAGCAGCGAATCGACTAATGTTATCTCTACAAGCTGAAGCATTAAGTAAAGGATATTTACCAGAGGCTCCACCAGCCCCATCAGCGCCTGCTGATACAGCACTGAGCGCATTACAGAATCTACAACCGTGGGCAGGTCCTTATTCCGCACCTCAGCCGACTCTAACTGACCCAATTTGTTAAAAACTAACAAAAAAAACACACACACACGCTACAAAAACATACTCAACATAATTTTCTGTTAGGACTATACGCTTGAACAATGTACATTTGTGATTGGAGTTATTGTGCTCAAAAAAAAAAAGAATCGTACTTAATATATCACTGATATTGTATATTATTTGTGTATAAACAGTTTTATAGTTTTTTTTTTATTTGATAAATATTGACATTCCAACTGACGTGTTGTGAAGATATTAGAAACGATTTCTCAATATTGAATTTTATTTGTTGCATATAAATAAATATATCGAAATTAGAAGTGAATCGAGTTATAAAGTTTTATTTGTAAATGTGTTGATTTGCGAGAAATTTATATGAATAACAGCTATCTACTAAATTATTGATTTGCAAGAACAACACCGAACTAACTATTTATAAGGATAATTAAAATAATTTAAAAACGACAACTATATCAAGTCTATCAAACACGAGTTGTATTTCTTTAAATTAAAAGTAAACGACTAATATTTCCTAAAGTAAATTACATCCGACGAAACCATACCGGTTATAAAAATAAAATTTCAATCTGAAAAAGACACTAAACTGTTCTGGATAAAACTGACGACTTCAAACTGAAAAAATATTCATAAAAGTACACCAGTGACAATGTGTAAATAATATCGAACAGTTTGAATGTTCCGAGGGAAACGAACCGAATGTGAACAGTGGATACCAGTTATAAACTAAAAATTTATATAATAACAATGATTGCTAATGTATATTATAAAATATAAATAATGTATAAAATAAAGACGGTTATATGCTGAAAATGATTTTTTCAATCGTACAATTCTTAAAAAGAATTTATTTAATGAATAACCGATATTCACATATTTCATTTTCAACGTCTGATTGCTCTAATCTTTCTCTTTTTCTCTCCCTCGTTTATTTATTTCTACTCATTCTTATTTCATAATACTGACATTACACAATTCACCATTTATTTAAAACGATTTCTCTATGAAAAGAGTCACTTCTTGAACCAATATTTCTTTTATTCACAAGCAGAATAATAAATGGTCTTTTCAATTGAAGTAACATGATATTAATTCAAAAATCTATCTTTTCATAATAAATATATTTTTATTTCTCTATACATAATTCTATCAATGAGTCATATGGAAAGAATCAATACGAGTTCTCTCATCTATTTTATATAAAATGTTCAAATCCAATGGCAATCGTTGTATAATATCATCAGTTTTGAATAGTAATGTATAAAACTTCAAACAGAATAGTCTAGCGCTGTTGAATATCATCAATGTAAATTGAAATAAAACTTTTAAGGCACTGTTCGTTTAATTTGGATTCTCCAGTAGCAAGTATAACAAATAATTCGAATGTACATGTAAGTTTATACATATATATATATATATATATATATATATATATATATATATATATATATATATATGTATATATATGTTGCATATTTTAATTTATAATATTTGTTTCATTTATCATTTTTTATTATCTACAAATCATTATTTAAAAATGACAAAATTTAAAAATGTCTAGCCTGTATTTACAAAACGGAAATTTATAGATGAGTGGCCAAAAAAATGTTAGTTTCTTAATATTGAATTTATCTGTTTAATCATTCTAATCTTTCTCATTTCGATAAAAAAATCAATCATGTGTCCTGTTACTAAAAACACTCTCATAAATATTTTTTCAGTCCACAGGAAAAATGGTCAATAATTGATCATCGATCATTTTTGATTATTTTCTACGCATATTTTCATTATCTTCAGAATGCTGAGGGACAGAAATATTTTTTTATGAAAACATGACTCAATATCTAAATAAAAAAGCTGATATTTTGAAAATAGAAAACTAAAACTGTGGATGGAGGAAAAATTGTAAGTTTTTTTATATTTTATTTTAAAATTAATTTATGGACGTGAAAATTGAACTGAATTCTTTACAACTGAACTGAATTCTTTACTGAATTATTTTATATTTCAATATATTTTATTGAGAAAATTTATAAAAATTAACAACAAAATACAATGTTAAAATGTATAACAATTTTTTCACTCTATAGCTTCTGTGCATACAATATTTTGAATAAATTTCTTATCAGTTTAACACTGAAATCGTAAACACCTCCTTCTTTATGCACCTTGAGAGGGTTACATATATATAACTAGTGTCAACCAATCATTGATATTCGGGAATTTAAAGTTTTGTGAGATTGTGCCAATCAATTGGCACAATCTCACAAAACAGTAGTGAACACAAGAGCGTTCGAAAAGCAGCATATTAAGGATTGCATACTTTTCCCATTCGAGTTGAAAAAATGCTACCGAAAGAGCAGGAATATTTTTTTAGCTTTGAGGGAAAGCGTTGTAACGCATAAAATATGGAAGAAATTCTAAAACAGTCAAATAGGTCCGAAAATCCAATGACTTGATCGATCAAAATCATCATCTTTTTTTCATCAAGAGAGTCGTCAATTACCCGACAGATAGATCAAAGTTATATAAAATATTGGGAGATATTTTGAACATTGAAACGTATTCCATTTTTCCCTTAAACATTAATTTTCTTTAAAAAAAGGCAACGAATTAATTAGTACACGTTATATTTATATATATATATATATATATATATATATATATATATATATATATAAATTATATCGGACAATATTTGAATGTTTCAACACAAGACCATATAAAATGTTTAAATTGAAAAAGCACCATTTTTCTTGGTAGCATTTGAGTTTAAAAGGAAGCTAACGTATGATGTTATTTCTAGGGGTTTTTATAATCATTGTAAAGAATTATTAATTCTTGATTCTAATACGATGTGTATATATATATATATATATGTGTGTGTGTGTGTGTGTATGTATGTGTATATAAATTTTATTGTCTGGAAAAAATATGTGATTGCGGTTAATGTTTGATCAAACTGAAATAAAAAAACAGAGATAGGAAGATCTGCTGCTATGAAACAATTATCATATGGTCTGTAATAAATGTGTAGATATTTCCATTTTAATTAACCCGTAAAAGATCATAATATTACGCTGTAAATGAATCATTATACATACAATATTGCCTATATAGTAATAAAACGTATAATTAATTTAAAAAACAATTCTTTTGATCTTTTGATAGTCCGTTCTTTGTACATACAATAGCATTAAGACCATCACATTATGTGTTGTGTGTTTTCTAATAATCTCTGTAAAGATTATTTCCGGCAATTTTAGCAATTTCACATGTGTGTGCACGTATATATGTGTGTGTATTCTTTTTTTATGGCCAGTTTCTTGAACCTGACCACCCACAAAATAGATACACTGCGCCGGGTTTTATACCGTGGGTTCTGAAAGGTAAGCTTGTAATTATATAATATTATCGACTACTGAAATGATTAGCATTATTTTTGTACGGTCGGCGGTGTCATTAGTACGAAACATCTTTCATTTAAAACGAAATTATTAAGATGTTTTATTGACTTATTTTTAGACGGTATGCGAGTCGGTTTAATTTTTAATGTCTTCCATACTTCATTTTAATGCTATATGAAAAAAGAAAGGAAACCTACTTCGTGGTTTATGGTGTTTCAAATGTACGGCTGTTAGTTTTGATGTCTCTATTGATTTCAGATCAATATAAATGTCCGTAGTAATTATGAAAATGATTTTAATTTGTTCTTGATTTGAAAATATACTTTTTAATGTTGTTTTTTTTTCTTTACTTTTTTGAAAAATAAAACTGTAATTGAATATTTGTTGATATTTAAGATTGTAATAATGATCTAATTATTTAAAAATCGCCTCATTTTATTACTTTTCGTCAATGAATCACACCCTCAGAGAGAGTAGTAGTGTAAGAATGCTGGTATCGCCATATAAATTCGTATAATTAAAACAAATAATGATCTATAACTAATTATTGAATATTTTTGAACCAAAAATATACGGTTTTTGAGTATGTAAAAAGTATTTCTAATATCAATCAAGTAAATATTAATGAAAGTAAATTAGGTTTGGAAATAAAATTCAATCTAGGCCTTCATTCGTGCACGGAAAAATTTTTTTTCAAAAAAATGTTCAACGATTGTATATTATTCACTTTTATTTTGCTTATGCGAATTTCAATGCAAATATATTATCTTAAGAAAATAAAAAACATATAATTAAACTAAAAAAAATCCTTTGTATTACTTATTATTAAATTTGGTCTTCTATTAGATGTAAAAAATAATTCTTTGCCTTTAAATTGAATCAATCATAACTCTGTTTTAAATTAAAATGTTTTCTAGTCGACTTAGAATTTTGAAATATCAACATTAACATTTGAAAACACTATACATCTTAGCCAATCAATTGGCATAACCTCATAAAACATCAGTGAATACAATTTGGCCCGAAAACAGAACATTAGGCAGTGCATACTTTTCGCATTCGAGTTGAAAAAAATGCTGCCAAAGTCGCGGGAATGATTTGTTCAGCTTTGGGGTGGGACGTTGTGATACATAAAACGTGTAATAAATGGTTCGAAAATGCACTGACGACTTCATCGACTCAAAACCGCCATATTTTTTCGACAAGGAAATCGTCGTTAGTTATCCGACAAATAGAACAAACTTATACAAAATAATGGGAAATTTTTGAGGATTGAAATGTATTCAATTTTTCCTTGTATATTCATTTTTATAAAAAAAAGGCACAGAATTAATTTGCACATCTAGCATTTTAACAAATTCTTCGATCGGAAAGTAAATTCAAATCAAGTTACAAAAAAAAATAGTTCTATTAATATAAATTTAATTGACATTTCGAATATTTTTCACTCCACGATGAACATATTTTTTTTAATCAAAATTATTCAAAAAATAATTATTGATCAGTTTTGATTTTTCTTTATACTCATTTCGATTCCATCATTAGAGTACTAAGATTGTTTGCAGAGGAAATAAAAAAATAATTGGTAATTGTAAAATGTTTCTAGAAAAGATCATTGCATTTAAAAGCAGCTAATATATATATATATATATATGAGAAATATAGACTAAATAAAAAAAATTATACTCTCATTATATATAAAAATCGTTCGCTGGATTACTTTTAAATACTATTCGATTACACGTACAACGTATCAAACGTGTAACTGCACCCCGTACTTATATGCAATAGAATAGGGATAACAAGAATACCATAAAATATCGAGGGTTGTAAGTTGGCAATCAGATTAAACAGTTAACGTCACAGAATGATTAACTACCGTTAACCTCACCGCCGACCTCACTCACTCCCATACATGAACCCCTTACTCATTTGATTCTCGTACAAAGGCATTGGCGGTGAGCACCGACAAACCGCCCGTTCGGGCACCCGGTCCTCCCCATTTTGCCGGCCGTATTGACTTGTTACTGCCACTGATTAAAATATAATCTAATATGTGTGTCTGCTGGCAATAAACATAGCACTTGTTTCCCACTCTTCCACAATGCGTTTTGTGTAATTTATATCCGCGGAATTTAATTTACAACTTTGCTTCTATTCAGAAATATTACATATATCTATTTATCTGAATACTCACGCAACCATTTAAACCCTATATATATATATATATATATATATATAATGTTAAATTATTTTTCTTATAATAAAATCAAAATTTTAAATTCAGTATTCAAATATAGATTGTCCTTAAAAATATATACAACTAATCATATTTATTTGGATATATATATATATATAGATATATATATATATATATATATATATATATATATATATATATATTTATATATATGTTTAATTAAAAGAATGAACATGTTTTCAAAAAATATATGAAAAAAATGTTTTAAAAAATTTACAGTATTTTAAATTATTAATTTTAAAATATTATTTCTTAAAAATAATCTCTCTACCGCTAATAAATATTCGTGTATTAAATAGTTTATTATCACAGAATGCAAGTTTCGAAAAAAAAGTATGTTATAACTTATTTTTCTTGTAATAAAATCAAAAGTTTAACTTCAGTATTCAAATATAGATTGTCCTTAAAAATATATACAACTAATCATATTTATTTGAATATATATATACATACATATATATATATATATATATATATATATATATGTTTAATTAAAAGAATGAGCATGTTCTCAAAAAGCATATGAAAAAAATATTTTAAAAAATTCACAATATTTTAAATTATTAATTTTAAAACATTATTTCTTAAAAATAGTTTCTCTACCGCTAATAAATGTTTGGGTATTAAATATTCTATTATCACAGAATCCAAGTTTCGAAAAAAAAGTGTGATATAATTTATTTTTCTTGTAATAAAATCAAAAGTTTAAATTCAGTATTCAAATATAGATTGTCCTTAAAAATATATACAACTAATCATATTTATTTGAATATATATATATATATATATATATATATATATACAATTTACAAATTCATTTGTGTAGGTGTATATAAATAATGTAATATTACTCGAAACAAAGCAAAAAAATTGGACCGAAACAATTAAACAGGAAATCACGATACTTCAAATAATTACACCCAAACTGCTCATCATTGTTGCATTAATCGACTTTGAAAAGAGGCGCCGTGCAGCGCTAAAAACAACCCTTTAATCGGGTTGCCTTCATAATAATAACGAACATAAAACCCACCGCTCACTGTAATAATAATAAACCATAAACAGTTGCCGGTTAGCGTTCACTTTTGTTTTCGGTATTACGGGGAATTGTAAACGGATATATATATATATATATATATATATATATATATATATATTTATCGACCGTGTTCATCGACAAGACTGAACCCGATAAAGAACGATGTCTCTGTTTATTTTGCTCATTCGTCGATAATGTGGATTGTTTCGTGTCATAATTATTATTTTTCATTCTTCTTTAAATTTTATTCTCAGATCGTCGGCGCAGGAAACAGACTCGACCGCAAATAAATGCGGGCGGTTTTCAGATCTAGCATGCTATGTCGTGTTCGTTTGTTTTATACGGTCGATGGAGAAATGAGCGCCACCTATCGATAGAGAGCGGCACACTGTACGAATCTATATATATACGAATCGTAATTCTAATAAATCACACATATGATATCTCATTAATAAAATAAAACTTGTTTGAAACAGAATTGAGACGCTTTTGTGTTTTATAAAGAATCGAAAGAAGTCATTTTCGATAGAAGTACCGAGTAGTTTTCAATTTCATAACTTTTATCTGACAGTCAATCGCCTTAATCAACTCGATACAATTTCTCAAAGTCACATAAATTAACATTCCGAAAACCACCATTCACTGGAAATTTATTGTACACTTTTTTAGTCTTATATAAAATCAAAGAAAAATTAACAATTACTAAAATAAATCATTTTTTTAATTAAAAAAAAATAATCAGATCAGATTAGATCAAGACTGATCAAATAGTGTGATATCAGGTCAAGTCATATAGATTTTCAAACTCATTTAAATTGTTTTCCTATATCTGAGAAGTTATGTTATTATTTGAAGTTGATCTGGGAAGGTTAGATTTCCTTTTTATTGGATCGAAGTTGGTTTAAATATTATCTGTGTTCAAGCTCTGATATTGATTATCAAAGTACCCTAAAACCCCAAAAATTAATTTATTGATTCATTTTCATTGTATAAAAAATTATAAACATTTTTTGTTCCCTTTTTCCTATTTAATTAATACCAGTTCGTACATTTTTATTTGTAAATATTTTCATAACTTTTATAATTAAAAAAAATACTATACAAAATATAATCGTAACCAATCCATTTTTAAAACCTTCTCAATCTTGTCAGTATCGGTTCTATTGAGTGACTCGTTTAGTATTTTGATACCACCAGTTTTAGCTCTTAAGTCATCTTCTGGTAATTTTCTGGACAGTGTGTACAACAAGTATCAAAAGAATGAATCAAGAGTCGAAACCGGCCGTTCTTCTTCAATATATATATATATATATTGGAGAAGAACGGCCGGTTTTGACTCTTAATATTAAAAAATAAATATTATACAGAATTAGAACATTTTAAAAATTGCTCCACGAAATTGATCGATCGAGCTCTATAATACCGAAATACAGAAACATTCCCTAAAATCTGCATGTGATTATCTGTGTCTGTTCTCTGAAAATAAGAATTCCAGTAAAAGTCCATAAACAGTTAGAGAAACTATAAAAGTATTGATAATGAATTTTTTTTTATTCGAAGTATTAATTCTTTAACAGAAAACAGGATATAAGCAAAAGTAAAAAAAATGATTCGATTTATATGAATCTAGTTTTTTCTGTATCTGAACCCTTGAAAGATGATTTTAAAATCACATTATCCCTCTCACATACATACAAACATAGCCGTTAAAAATATGTATAAATAACAATCAAAAATGATCAATAATTAATTATTAAAATTTTTTGATTAGAAAAAAATGTTACTTTTCGAGGGATGAAGAACAATCATTCGTGGAAGTAAATATTAGAAAGTGAAACTATTAATTATAACTTGTATAAAATATTATAGATAGCCAATGACCTTAGTTATCTAAATGCCTTCAGACCCCAAATAACAACATAACAACATGTAGCCTGTCAGGACCATATAGGTATTAAAAAGTTAATTCCAACAGATCCATGACAGGGTTTGTCGGATGACAACCTCACAATCCTACGGGACGACTATAACACTACAGACAGCATATTGATTTTCGCAAAGAAAACTGGACTTTTTAATATGATTTAGTGATCTAACCTGTGTCGTCATACCTGTGAATCCCTTGGGTTTATTTTAACATGTTTCATAAAAAAATCTGTGAATTATCTTAAATCACAATATTTTTAAATGTATTATTGTCTTACAAAGTTTCATTTCCTATCTTATTTGTAAGTGTTGTCCAATTAAGATCAGATATTTTACTATTTCAGTTCCTTTATAAATGTTTTTATTCCTCCTTGAGATTTCAAAAGGTTTTCTTATAATGTCTAGCACTCATACATTTTAGATTGGAATTAAGGTGTGATTAAAACGCGAGTACACAAACAGGGTGTGTTTTTCTATCTTATATTCGTATTCAAGCGCTAATGACCCTAGTTGTCGACGCACTTTTAAAGCTAGCGCACATTAAGACGGATTGCATCGTTGCGGATCGGTCAAAAATCCGCCTGGCAAACGATTCCAACGCGCTGTGGTTCGACGCGCCCCGGCAGTAATGTGCGATGACACACATAAAATGTATGAAAGCGATCCGTGTGGATTTTTGCGAAACGATGCAATCCGTTCCAATGTGCACCAGCCTTCAAACCCCGAATAACCAACAGATCCACTGAACTGTGATGAACTCTATTGCCGCACAGTTCAGACGATACCCCGTACTATACGGCTATATGCAATATCATAAGGTGCACGCTTCAACCTGTAATTTCAGATCTCGAAATGACATTTCGTAAATCTAGCATTTCCTGTTTTGTTTTCTTTAAGCACATTTCGCTGATTGGTTGCGACTTTTTAAGTAGTTCGGCAGTCGCTTGTCGTTACGTTTCGGTGTGAATTTTTACAGTCCGTTTTTGTCACGACGATCTCGACGAGACAATTGTCTGTATCCTGTTGCCGTTCACGTAGTGAAATGACGGGTTCGGTTATCGTTATTAGTTATATTAACGCTCGTACGTAGTTCTGTGCAATTTAATGTGTGCTGTTTATTTTATCGCTTTCCACAGAACACACCGATTTTTTAACACATCACGTGTTCTGTAAGCACGGAGAGATTATATATAATTTGGGTAGATAAATAAATACTTATTTGCTTAGGTCTTTTTTTTGTTAGAGGTTTCAAGTTTCGGCTTTAAAGGCGTTTTATAATTAACAACAAAAGTTTGTACTCACATATATACATACATACATATATATATATATATATATATATATATATATATATATATATGTATAAGCAGTACCAGCTTCTGTCAATCCACTGCTGGATAAAGTCCTCTTCCATGACTATCCATTTTATACGATTGAATGCCTCTCTTTTCTACTGATTTCCAATAAAAATTTTAATTTCCTTATCCCAACACACACCTTTTCATTGGTCTCCTTCTTGGTCTTTTTATATTCCTACTCAAAAAAAAATCTATGGTCTGTAGTTTGTAAGATTTTATAAAACCCACAATTTTAAAGTCCATTTTTTTCAACTTAAAAACATATTTTTATAGTAAAAGACTGCATATCCTTCAGTAAAATGAGTATTTCACAATAAATAATGATATTTGGTAAAAAGAAACACACTTTTGTAATTTTAGACCACAAATCATTTTTTTACTAAAACAAAAAAGCAAAAAAAATAATTTTAACCAATATCTGTTAAAAACTTTTATACAAGTTTTTAACTTTAAAAATTAAATATTTTTCCGTCAAAAAAAAGAGCATTGAGCATTTTTTTAATAAAAATATCTAGTTTTTCATCAGTTTTTGATCTGGTAAAAGAAATGAGTTTTCCAAAAATAGATTTTACTAAAAATTTATTTATCTATCAAGAAATGTATTTTCTTGCAAAACGTATTATATTTAATACAATTGAATGAGTCGTTCCAAAAAAAGGTTTATATTCTTAACTTTCGATTTTTAGCCAAAAAAAAATCCACCGTCTATTCGCAATATAGTTTTAGCACTGGCCAAATTCGCTTTCATAAATGAATCTGTCACTCGCCCAAAAAACTATAAACATTTTTCTTATCAAAAATATTCAATTTATTATTAACAATTTTCAGTTCTTATTTATGCGCATTTCGATAGTGTTGCCATCATCCTCAGAATAATAAGGCACAGCTCTGATTTATGGAACAAATGAAATAAAAAAATATATACGGTTCATGAAAAGATCAAATTCATTTATATAAAAAAAAAACTGTTATTAATTTCACAAACGACAAAAACATTCACATCAACCAAAGGGTAATACAGATTATGTTATTAGAGAGGCTCACGTTTTAACCCTCAAATGTTTATTACATACATATAGCATTTATTATATATATATATATATATATATATATATATATATATATATATATATATATATATTATTGTGTGTGGGATGTACGTTTCGTATGCACAGCTCATCCCCCGACATTTACGAATTAAACTAACTAGAAAATAATTGCTTCCCCCAATGCATCAAAGTGGCAAATCGACCCCTGCAAAGTACGCGCAGCGCACAAATAAAGTCCACCCTCAAGTTGAAAAACAGTAACGAAAAACCAATAGAGATGTGTTATTGTTCCTTTCAGTGATGAGATAGATCGCAGTAACACTTGCACACGAGTATAGTGTTTCCATCTATTAGCCGGGGACATAAACATTTAATGTGATTGCATCATTGACATTTCGATTGTACTCTCTTAAATGTTTCAATTACAGCATCACTTAGATTGCACACCATTCACACATTTATACACACACATTTATATATATATATATATATATATATATATATATATATATATATATATATATATGTATGTATATAAACTCTGTGTATTCTTGATATTTCTTCCAAGTAATCATTAAAACGATTTATGGAAAAATTAAATACATATCTGATTTTTTTAATTCTGCGAACAATTTGAAGAAATATAATTTTCTTGTTTAATTGAGTTTTGAAACGAGTTCTTGTTCATAAGAAAACAATTAACATATTTATAAATTAAACTGTATTTTATTTACTAACATGTTTTAACACCTGTTTCTTATAAACAAAGATAATTGACCGCAAACTGATAAAGAAACTGATAAATTTTTAAACTCTTTTTGGTATAATAAACACATTTTAAATATTTAAATGGTCCATACATTATTTTTTTATTTTTGTACAAGAGAGAGAGAGAGATTAAGGAGCTTAAATAATAAATGTCGTGTAAAAGTATTCAAATCGACTTTTTATAAAACGTTCTGCAATTAAGGCGTAATATTCAGATAGTTTTATCTCGACTGACATTTTAAATCGGTACATTTGGTTTTTATACAAATCTAAATACAGAATTGAACAGTTAAAACATTGTTTCCACTGTATATAGGGTTTGCGTTTCACTTTATTGATTCAGATTCTTTCTAACCTTCATCCTATCCTATCCTATTTTCAAAATTTGTGAAATAAAATAAAATTAGACGCAGATCTTCATTACATTTATAACATTTTAGTACTCATACATTAACTGATAATTAATAATAAATGATTTTTTGTGTAAAACCTGTTATTTCATGTAAAAAAAAACTTAAATCAAACCCACTTAATACCGAAATCTTTTTGAAACTTCAATAAGATGCAATAAAATTCTTCCGAAATATAGTTAAAATACAAACTATTAGAAAACTAATTAAATTTAATTTTCCGGGCCCAATCTCTGCAGAAATAAAAAATTAGATCATGACACAGCTTTGAAACTGTGCTTAAATTCGTATTCATAATCGTATTCTTTATTCGTCCCGCAAACCATCACAAAATGTGTGATTAAAAATGTTTAATAAATAATTATTGATTGTTTTTGATTGTTGATTGTGCAGATTTCGATGCCAATATCCATCCATCCTCCGAGCGACACGGTGCAGAAAAATCTTAAGTGATTTGTCTGATATATTTTCTTAATCTAAAACTTGCATTTAATTGGTTTTTATTTACACTGTAATTCAAGTTTTTTTCTGAATAAGTACGTGTGAATCGATAACAACGAAATTTGAAAAGATACTAAATATGTGATGGATAGGTAAAAATAATGGCATGTTTAATATCTTTACAAATGAGATTTAAATTAAAAAACATGTATAAAATTTAAAAATTATATTAAAACCGATTAAAAGTCGAACCTTTTATTATTTTGTATTTATATGGGAAAATATTTAAGCAAAATCATTTTATATAAGTAGTGATAATTTAAAAAATATATTTATAACAAAACCATTAGATAATTTGCAAATTTATTAACCAGAAATCTCTTCGAAAACATTTTTATATAGTTCTCACATATAGAACTTCATATCAAACTTATTTCGAATGACCTCTTAAACTGTACTGACACATTTCAAAAACAACCGGAATAATATTTATTTGCCTGTAGAACGCGTTACCTACGAGGAAAAAAAATGTTGACATAAAGAAAAGTTCGACGAAAAGTGATGTGGTCAAGACAGTCCACTTAATCCCCATCAGAGAGGGCTCTGATAGAGCATGTAATCGGCTGTCGAATGTTATTTCAACTGTAATACGTCACCAGTGCTGACCGTACTTGTTGGACACATGTGACGCATCGTTCGATTGGATACTATGACATGATTCGATTGTTATAAACCAATCAAATCGATCATTTCATCGAGAATTGTTACAACACTTGTTTTTCTTTCGATTTGACACGTCTTTAATATTTATATTTTCTTTTATAAAATTCGGTGAAAGATGATAATATGAATAAGGGTTTTATTTAAAAGTGAGATCAATTTGAATCCCAATTTACAATACAGGAACGTAATATGAATTCTGAAAAAAAAACTGCATTACAATTGGAAAAATCGCAGATATGCCTGTTTATTTAATTGCATTTAATATTATTTTACATATTTTTTTATAGAAAATAATGATGATTTTAATTTTATTTTCAATTATAACGACATAAAGTTCGTATTATTTTATTTTTTCTTTAAATATACTAAAAAAACTGAAATAAAATTAATAAACAGATTGAATAAAATATAAATAAATGAGGTTCAGGTAAATATAATTAATATTTATAATCAAAATTAAATTTTTAAATAAAATCTTTTTCTTTTTTAAAAACAATCTTTAATTCAAAAAATAATCTGATCAAAAATATCCAGTAATTGATTTTTGATCAAAAATTGATTATTAATTATATTCATTTCGATACCGACTCATCTTTAGAACACTTAAGTACAGAAAAATCTCTTTATTACAACACATTCTCTCTGTAAATGTATGCTTATTGCATGTACAAGTGCAGGAATAAAAAAGAATTTTAAGGCAGGCACATATTAAGTATTATAAATTAATGTTTTTGTACGTCGTTACTTATAATTTATACAATTAATATTGTTTTAATATGTTCTTATGATTACTTAAACTTGATATTCTTTTTAAGAAAGAAATATTTTTTTAAAAAAACATTAAATAGCACTGAAGGCTAGACATGAATACGATAATTTACTTAATAATCACAATTGTTACTTTTTTAATATTTTATAATAGAATGAAAATGTTTTCCTTTTTCCGAGAATAATTATCTTATTATGTTTATCTAACTATTTATCTATCATTTAAGATTAAAGAATTTGATTGTAAAAACTAGGTCAATAAAACATACCTTAAATATGTTTATTGATTGAAATAATTATATTTTAAAAATGGATTATTCTAATATTTCACAAATATTTTTTTAATTTTTTGATAACGCTCTCTTCTTATTTTACTTAATACCAATCTCTTATTAAAAATGATCTTATAAATAATGATCTTAGTTGTCAACGCGCACTAAATCCCAAACAATAACAACATTTATTAAAAATAGATTATTTTGAACAAAACAGTCCAAAATATTAACATTGTATATTAATTTCTGTACTTTTTTTATTGTCATTTAAATCACTGTCTTAAACAAAGCTTACAATATATATTTTTAAACACTCCGATTATATTTAACTAGTTTTTTCCTAAAATAGAATATTATATATGTGTATATATATATATATATATATATATATATATATATATATATAATAAATAAATTTATAAAGAAACTGAATAAATAAGTCGGTATTAGGAAGTACAAAACAAGTACACTAATATATTAAATATGTATTATGTTAGTGTATCTGATGAGTAAATCTATTAAAGATTAACTGGGCGAGGGTGATAATTCAATTGTAGTATCGTCCCTCAGCTGGCACTCTGGGGTGCCAATGTACATACAATACGTTGTTGCCAGTTACAATAAACTCCCTATTGGCTACACTTATAACGTCACACTCAATACACTGTTAACGGTATACAATATAACATTCAAAAATATTTGGAATTGGATGAATAAAAAAGGAATAGTATTTGGAACTAAAATGAGAACTGTTGTCCTTAATTTCTATTAGTCGTTTAATGAAATCTATTATTATTGGTTTAAAATTCAATTATAGTTTTTCATGGGAGAGGAAATGGAAATTCCTAAGAAAATTAGTAAATGAAAACGAATATTCATTGTGGAATTTTTTGACAGCATTAATTTCAGAGCTACGAGGCACTGAAAAACCTGTAATATTATTTTTCTATATTTAGTCTTTTGAGAGAGATGGCTATCGAAATGGGTATAATTCAAGACCCATAAACAAAAACTCATATTAAATAATAGACGATTTATCATTCGCTTAACAAGATTTCTTTGTTGAAAATAAAAAAAAAACTGTTCTGAGATTTATATTTAAATTGGACAATTCTTTCTGTGTTTTCAAATGTTATTCCTTTTCAGAATACAAACTTCATTGTTCAATATAAATTAATTTATTCTTTTCTCTTGAAAATCGATTTTTTATCTTACTCATATAAATGTTAATGAATTTTAACTCGACATAGTTAATTAATTCATCCAGTAAAATCGATGAACTGAACAATCCAATATTTTTAATCTATTTTGTTTGGAAATCTTTCTAATTCTTTTTTACTCCTATAACGAAATGACCATTGAACTATCCTAGATATCAAAGTCGAAGCACTGAGACTCACGACTCACCCACTTCAAACATTCGAGCCGTATCTCAAAGTTCATTCAGCAAAGTTCCAGAGTGTCCGTGAAAACACATTCTTACTGACTTGTAGTTCTTTTGATTCCGTATTTGAAAATTTATTTAATGTCATTATAACTCCTATAAAAACAATTAAATAACTTTTGAGGATTAGCATCTGAATTAAATAAAAACTCATGTCTATTGAAATTAAATCCCTACTATCGACCTGATTTATCATAATCGAATGTCTTCTTATTATTATTATAACAAACCCTTAATAATTTACAGATTTTTTTATTTTGTAAAAACATAAAAATCTCTGTTAGTACTTTAAAATTAATATCAACTTTTTTTTATTTAATAGAAATAATACACTCTTCGAATATATAAAATAATAATAATTAGATATATATATGACTGAATAAAATTAATTAATTTTCGTGTCTGAAATGTGTTCATGTAAGTAAACAGTGTAGTTGTAGCACGACAAAAAGTATATCAAATGGTCTACAGGGACCATAAGTTCATTATAAGTCAATCAACTAAGATCAAAAAGTATGGTACACGGTAAGTTTTTGCAAGTGGTTGAATGCACGCCTCCCCTACTTAATGCATATAGATAGGATATGACCGAGTCGACCATACATACACAGACACGTATTGACACATGAAACGGTTCGAGTGCAAATCTGGACGAGTAGTACTGGCATTCCGTACGCCGTCCTGCGGGAATACTTGCGTGTACAATCACCGTGTACGGAACGAGTAACTGGAGTATGGTTTTTCCCAACGGGATAATTGTTTAATTGTTAAAGATGACGACGATATTTCGGCCCGACATGAATGTATGCGATTTAAACACTTGTGTCTGATACGCTGGCATTTTAAAACTAATACGAATAAATATTATAACCGTTGCAGTGCATAAAAATAATCCGACAGTAATAAGAGTTTCATATCAGTCGAAAAAATCGACCGTCCCAAATAACAGAGTCCGAGAAATGACATTATCCTTTCGTGTACCTATGCGTTTATATTAATATCGTCTCATTTTTCCCTTTTCGACATAATTATAGACGATTGTGTAAACTAAATCACGCAATGGCTGAGCCGAATTCTATATCGAATTAAATTACAGGCACTTTATTTTATTGTATTATTATCAATTATATTGTGTGCTCTTTTTTCCCTTTTTCGGAAAATTATTTTTGTTCAGAAATCATGCGCCAATAACGATTACTGTGGCGTCTATGCTCTCTAATTCATTCACATCCTGTCTCAACTAGACTCATTTTTTTTCTTATACCTAATTTACTAATATTTATAAAAATCAATTCGTTC
The DNA here is from genome assembly GCA_034766995.1 of Acanthacorydalis orientalis. NCBI lineage: Eukaryota > Metazoa > Arthropoda > Insecta > Megaloptera > Corydalidae > Acanthacorydalis > Acanthacorydalis orientalis. The sequence continues at coordinate 28,971,058 of CM068322.1, read as the reverse complement.
TCTGTACTTTACTATAACAGCTACTTGATATAATTTTTATTTGTGACTGTTTGAATTTTGTCTCTCTATTAATAATTGTTTATATAAATTCGATGTAATACAGTAAGTCATGATTTGATTTATAATAAATACCATCGTTTATTTCTAATGATATATATATATATCGAATCTAGATTTATTTATTTACAAAAAGTCATCAAATAATTTAATCATTTAACGATTCTTAATAGGCCTTCAAAATCTTGTCGTCGATCTCGACATGCTTTGACTTTGTAGGCGATAAATACACAAGTAATTTAAGACTAAGACCATCAGAATATGTTTTTATTCGATGGAAAAATTAATTCTGTACCTTTAAATTGAATCAATCATAACTCTGCTTTAAATTCAAATACTCTCTCGTCGTTTTAGGATTTTGAGGTGTCGACCTCAACATTTAAAAGCACAATATATCTTGGCCAAGCAGTTGACAACCTCACGAAACAATAGTAAACATGACGTCGTCCGAAAAGTAATTTATTAGGAATTGAATACTTTCCGCATTCCAGTTCAAAAAAAAATACTGCAGTAGCCATCGAATGATTTGCTCAGCTTTAGGAGAAGATGTGTTGCATAAAATGCTAAAACAGTGAAAGAAATCCGAAAATGCATTGCGATTAGTTCATCAAACCAAAACCGCCATCTTTTTCAGCAAGAGACTCGTCAATTACCCCATAGATGGAGCAATTATACAAAATGATGCGAGATATGTTAAGGATTGAAATGTAATTCCATTTTTACATAAATATTTATTGACTATAAAAAACCACCGAATTAATTTTCAGACCTAATATATCAGTGGTACTACTAATAAGTTGTCCTGATCCTCTTTTTTGAATCACATGAATTTCTATTCTCCACTACTAATTTTAACAGGTGCTATCCTTATTAAATTTTAGAAACGTTTCTAAGAATATATTGAAACTACACAAAATCAATTTTTATATTAAGAAATATAAATTTATTACTTTTTGTCCACGCATATATGTCTATCTGGTCTTATATATTTTATTTCAAAAAATCATTTTACATAATAAAATAATCTAATAAGGTCTACAAGACCTAAACATTTCCAAAAGTTCATCGTTTCATAAATTATTAATTCTAGTACACACGAATTTGGTTCTTCTGCGAAAAATAAATATATCAGACAAATCCGGTTTCTTTATCTGCTTTTATTATGAGAAACTTCTAAACCCCTCAAGGAACTTTCTATCCATATATATATATATATATATATATATATATATATATATATATATATATATATATATATATATATATATACACATATAAAGTAACAATAGACAAAATGAATTTTAAAAATATTTTAATAAAACAATAATTTGCAATTTTATTTATTATTTCAATGTCAAAATGTTAAACTCATATATATATATATATATATATATATATATATATATATATATAATGAGTGGTTTTTCTTTCCTTTATATGTGATTATATACAATTGCTACTTGTGATTTTAACATTATTTATCTTTTACCGCAAAACAGTGATAGCAATTTACAAATATCATCACGCAACATGTTACCAACATGTCTCCATATATATATATATATATATATATATATATATATATATATAATATATGTGTGTGTGTACGTATATGTTAACAAAACCTATATGTATTTTCAACAACTCATGACCAGCAATTTAAAATGCCTCCCAGTAATACATCATTAAAGGCAATCTTTAGTATTTCATATGACATTATTATCTGTAATTTCAATCATCTTTATTAGATGTAAAAAAAGTAAATGATGTATTTGTTTTATCATGAAATATGTTTTTATTATATATATATATATATATATATATTACATCTGTCTATGTGTCAGTGTACCTACATATTTTCCAACCAATAAAAGAGACCATTTATTCTATTCTAAACATTCTATTATTAGTATTATTAATTTCATCGTAAATTCTGTTATTTTATTTAGAATTTCATATAAATTCACACAATATATATATATATATATATATATATATATATATATAATACATTTTTTAAAAGTTCTAGGCGTTATGTAAATATACTTGAGGTTCATTTAATTTATTGATAACACATTTTTTTTATCACTTTTCATAAAATGCTAGTCTCGTTGCGATACACTAAATTAGACTTTACAGTTAGTACAACAGTTTGTACAAAAGAATACCAAAGTTTCCACGAAGACACCTCCTAACTGGCTTGTATGTAGCGATCAAAAAATAATATGTTACTAACGACCCCTTCTGTCCTCGTCGTCTGGATATACCATTCAGTCGGTATGCTTTTCGTTTCTAAAGCTCGACGATTATAGAAAGACAGAAGTCGTTAGTTCAGGGTGATATTTTGTACCAAGTAGTGTGCGTCAGCGATGGAACACGCTCTAATTTTAATACATTTATAACTGCTTGATATCAGTTGGGTGATAAATCCAAGGTGGACCCGCATATCATTATAAACAACCAAATGGGACTGAAGTTGAGCATACATTTACTTCTCAACGATAATTTCTTCCACCTATTGAATACCGAATACAACTTGCAGGTATATATATATATATATATATCTAATCCTTCACAAGCACACACTCGATACGGCTCTTAAAAGTTCAGACGGTTATCGATCTTGACATCTAGATATTTGTCCTCATCTTCCCACGCAATTCAGAGTCCAATGAACATAAAATTATCGGGCTCACTTTTGCATAAACGCGTGTATCTAAACAGGTAATATATATATATATATATATATGTATCATGATGCATCGATATTTAAATTTCAACAGAGTTGAACGACTGACACCTTAACTTGCCGAATCGGAATGCACTTTTCAAGGAAACCCTTGGAATAATGTGTATTATCAATAAATCACATGACCTGCCGGTATTTCATATAATGTCTAGGATCTTTATGAAATATGACATATTTTATTATCATTATAACTGATATATATATATATATATATAGTAATTTATATTATTGATAAAACGATTATAGATAAACACTTTTATAATATAACAATAACATCAGGTAAATACAAATACATGTTATTTCATTGTAGATTAGAGTAATTCACCAATATTGACGAAAAAAATATGATTAAATCATTCAACAAACAAGGACTTTATATCAAATCCATATAATAAATGCAATATCTAATGGAATAATATTATTATATAAAATACATTTTTTTAAAAATATAAAAACATATGTGTCGAATTAGTTATCGAAATATGTTTTAAGGATTTAAAACATTTGGTTCGATTTAGCTGAGAAAAGTGATACTACTTTATACACCGTTGATGCATAAATCGATTCTATATAATTATCTACTTACATTAAAATACTTTACTTATCTTATCACTTTAATATTTTCAATCATAAAAAAGTACAGTAACAATAAATAATTTTCGAAATAAAAAATTTGAATTTTTTATTCTATATTTTTGTGTATCTAACAGTTTATTTTTTATTAGTATATTTTTATTATAATTTACATATGTCTATAATAAATTTTAGATTTAATAATACATCACAAATGCTTCCTTTTTAAATAAATTATCTATCAACATACATTCTATTAAATTTACATGTTACTCTAAGTAATATTTATACTATTTTTAATAAATCGAAACAATTTATTCAAACTGGAAGTAAATTTCAACACAAATTATATTTGTATGTCCTCTAACACTGATCTCGTTTTAATCATAAAAATAATATCAATTAATTAAAATAAATTATGATCAGTGTTCGTCGCAGATGTTTATTGAATAAATTAAACAATTCTCTATAATTTAACGCCTGATCTATTTTTCATTGAAAAATTTTACAGGTGCTATTCTTATATTTTTTTTTACACAATTTTCTTTTTCTTGAAATCTTTTCTAATTTAATACACATACATCCTGTCACTCAAGAAAACAAACAAGATTAATCGAACACTATTAATATTTGAAATTTTGTATTTCAGATCAGTTATCCGTAAATTTTATCCAAAAATTATATTTATATATTGATAATTGTGGTTTTGTTTCACACTGTTGAATGAATTTTATGGAAAATGGGAATGTTCTGAAAATTTGGTTCAGAATATATCGAGATTTTACAATTCCATAATTGAAGGACAAATTTCTTAGTAATTACATTCCGGAAAGGATTAAATATGTACCTTTCAAGCATAATAGTTTTCAAAAAAAGATAAAACACAGTTTCTCTTTTAATCTTGCTTGTTTTCTTGTACTGACTGATTGTATGTAATAAATATTAATATAAGAATATAACTCCATCTGTATTTTGTTCGACAGCAATACTTTCAGCAGACGGTTGTTTATTCAGTACATATTCTCGATGATATACAAGACCGATATTTGTACCAAAGCAAAGAATTGTTGGAAATAATAACCTGAAAAAATATATCAATTTACACTCTATTGTATATGTAATTACCAAACAATTATTTTTTTTAATTAATCTTGTACTTATTTAATAGATTATTTCTCCATTAATAAATTTATCCATTTGGAAAAAGTACTTTGACTAAAACATTATCTTTGAAACATTTTTCGAAAAAGAAAAAAATCTCACTTAATTGATTTCTTAGGTGTATAAGATTTGAAATTGAAAATGTTAAATTTTAGATTAATAAGAAGTAGTATCAGAATATTTTTTTTAGAAAATAGTAACACTAATTGTATTTATATAAAAAAAATCGAAATTCAACTGTAACTTTTTACAAACAGCTGAAAAAAAAATTAATAGAGACAAATATGTTTTTTTATTGAGTGCAGTAATACTATACATCAATATTTAGTCTTTATAGAGGAAAAATGAAATTAAAAACTACATACTTCTTATCGACTTCAAACTTATAATTTTACAAAACTTATACTAAAAAAATCTTTTATATACAATCTAGTGCGAAAATAAAACTTTTTAGGCCTCATCGATAATGTTAAAAATCTTACAATATGATCGAAATCACATCAATATTACAAAATAAAAAAATACTATTTGTGAGACAAGTAAAGTAGCTAAAAAAATAAAAGTAAGAAAATGAATAAAATGATAATTACCAATAAGAATAGCCCAATCTCGCCATATCATTGGAAGTATATTCACCAACAAGCGTATCAATTAACGCAACATTGTGAACAATATTCGCTCCAAATTGTGCACCCCAGAGGATAATCGTCATTATGTTAACAACAATAGCAACCATATTGAATATTACAATTCCAGGTAAACTGAATACTGGATTATATGGATTACTACAAATATTCAATAATCCTAAAATAACACTGATAAATCCCAAAAATAATGTCAATACCAAAAAAAGTATCGTCGATACCAAAAGTCCAGCGTTCAAGAAATTTTTGTCTGAAACTAAAAGAGAAATATTTTTAATTTGTTTATAGTATCGTGTAAATATATAACATTTTTATATTTTAATGGTGTTTATAATTTGTCTTGTGAAAGAGTTTAGAATATTGTCACGATATTTCTCTTCAATGTATGAAGCAAATAAAAAGAGACGTACGGATAGCCGAGATAAACTATCAATTCTATAATAGCAACAGTTTCTAAATAAGGCAAAGATCTTTCAGAAAAAAAAATACGGTTTTCTTTACAGAATGAAATTACTGTTAGTCATCGATGTTTAATCTCTTCACTTATTATGAATAATTATTTTATATTTAATTAATAAAGACAATAATACTGAAGAGCCAACACATAAATATCTATAATAAAATTTTTAAAAAGATGTAAATTGAAAATAAGAACATAAATTACGATCCTTCATATACAAAGAATAGATGACAATTATATTACCAACTAAGATTAAATATTTTATTTTAGTTTATCGTTATTTTATATTTTAAAATTAGTTAGAAAAAACAGAAGTATGCACATGCTGTAAATTAAAGATGAATATATATATAAATACATTTTTACCCTCTTCATTTTGTCGAGAAGAATCCATACTTCGTACTAAAGAAGGTCGACATAGGAAAGAAACAGTTTCACCAGCTAATAACTTTTCTACTTCTTGACGTCGTTTTGCAGCACTACTTAGACAACTCATTGCGCACTTATTTTTTCCAAAAACACATGTCGCTGGAAATAAAAAATGATATTCTTTTTTCTACATACATCTAGAATTACAGTAATTTTATTTTTTACATAACAATAAAATTCAAAATCCTTACATACAAGAAGATCTATCTAAATAAACCATTATTTTTATTTAATCTGTTAAAAAAAATCAAATCTAAACACATTATTATTTCAAAAGATTCGTTTCTTATTGAAAAATCCTGTTCAAAAAAGTCAAGCTCTGACTCACACGTATTGGAAAGTAACAAGTATTTTATTTTGACTAGAAATTCGTTTGCAGCTTTTTATGCATGAGGGAAAATCAAAAATTAAGATTCCTATTTTTTTTTTATTTTAAATATAAAAAAATTACAGTGTTACACATGAGTTTTGTGATACATATTCAGTCTATTTTTCTAGATAGTCTCTGTTACTCTCAACGCAGTTATAATACAAATAGATCAAATAGTAAAATTCCTAATGCTAAACAGATATCTCTTTTTAATCAAATTAGTCACTGTAGAATCCTGGACCGTTCAATATATTGATTTGATTATAATATTAATATATTGACGTTTAATATATTGACAAGATGCGGACATATAATCTCCCTTGTCTGTTTCTCCTCAATACAATAGCTCTGATTTAATTATTAAGGAAATATTTTTCATGGAGCAGTTTAGAACTTTTTAGTACATAAATAAGAGATAAGTATGAGAATCATCTATTAATTTTACCCTAAAGATCCATTCGTGTATTTGGTACCAGAAAAAATATTAGATGTGTGTTTTTAAATGTAACATTTCACACATACACCGATCTGTATCCAGGACCGTACATGAAGTACCCCACGATACATGTACAAATTGTTACATTTAGAAATACCCATATACGGCTCATTCAAATTCATATGACTTCACAGTACATTTATGAATTGATATTTAAACGAAAACTATTTTTCGATTAAAAGTAATTATCTCAATTTAACATTAATGCAAGCAAATCATTTTTCCTAATTTTATAATAATTTTAATTATGTGAACATACATAAAATTTGTAAAGGGTTTTTCAATAAGGACACAATTGTTTAATAGGTTTCATTTCACAGATATCAAACTGGAAATTGTATTTTTTTGACATTATTTAAGTTTTGACATTGCCATTTTTAGTTATGGTTTCGTTTACAACAAAAAAACGCATTGAAGTAATACAATTGTATTATGAAAATGAACTTTCTATAAAAAATACATTTTGTTAAGTGTATGATATTTATTCCCGACATACTCGTCCATCTGAATCAACAATATTTTAATTAGTGAATGAATTTGAAGAGACTGGATTGGTTAAAGATAAAGAAACAAACACGCGTTCGTAGTGCTCGTTCTGAAGAAAACATTGACTTGGTTCATGAAAATGTATCGAAAGAGCCAATAATATCAAATTCCATTACTTTTCACGACCACATGGCATATTTTGCATAAAGATTTATTGTTGAAGGTTTATAAGGTTCAATTAACACAAGAATTGAAGCCGGTAGACCTTCAAAGCGTCGGAAATTTGTTAATTGGAGATTTGTATTGGAACAACAACACGGGTTTGCTGAAAAAGTCGTCTTTAGCAATGAGGCTCATTTTGAACTCTCTGGCTATATTAACAAACAAAACTGCCGAATCGAGGATGAAGAAAATACGAGGTTGATCGCTGAGAAGCCACTACATACAGAAAGAGTGACTGTTTGGTGCGCACTTTGGTCCGGTGGAGTTATTGGTCCTTACTTTTTTGAGAATCAGGCTGGTAAAGCGATTACTGTGAATGGAGAAAGATACTGAAACATGATAACCATTTTTTTGTGGACAGAATTAGATAATATTAATCTAAAGGACATGTGATTCCAGCATGATGGTGCAACAAGCAATTTATTGAGGACGAAATTTCCTGGTCGCGTTATTTCCAGAAATAGAGACATTAATTGGCCACAGAGGTCTTGCGATTTAACACCGTTGGACTACTGTCTTTGGGATCACATTAAAGGAGAGTTGTACGCTAATAATCTTAAAATAATTTCAGACCTAAAAGATGTAATCTGAAGAGTAATTAGTACGACCGAGCCCCAGTTGTGTAGAAATGTTACTGAAAATTTTAACAAGAGAATGGTTACTTGTAAGAAAGCACTCGGCTGTCACACAATATTATTTTTCATTTATAAATCGCATACCGTCAACAATAAAGAAACTTGAAATTTCAGCGAAAATTCATTGTTTTATTTCAAATTAAAACAACTGCATCTTTATTGGAAAGCCCTGTATATTAACAGCGATCGAATTTGCGGAAATGAGTTATAGGAAAAAACACAGAGCGACAGATTGACGAATAATATTTGATAAAAGCCATAGAGGAATTCCCAATTTAAATCATGTTAAATTCGATAAACTACACAGAAAATTTTAAAATGTATCCAGTTTTTTCGCTTTTCCATGCTATTTTTATAGACTATATATTCGTTATATTTAATGTCAGCTCTCTTTCATATAAATATAAAATTTTCATTTTAGATCTACAATAACTCAAACTAAGATTAAAATATGTGTTAAAATAGATCATTGGTGATAATAGCTTGTTACAACATATAAAAAATTCTTCTCTTTATGACTAGTTTGCCTGAATTTGCACTTTTCAATATTTTTTATTAGTTTTAAAAATGCACAATGATAGAAAGAAAGAGAGACATATATATATATATATATATATATATATGTATAGTACTTACTTATAATTTCATAATTTGTAGAACTCAGAAATGCATAACGTTCATAAGTGCCTTTAAATAGTCCATAATTCACATGACTAGATGAGAGGTCACTATCGATGGTTACTACATCAGACACAACCCAACTTTCGGTAGCTAATGAAACAATCAATAGTGTTAATGCACAACAAGACACTAAAAATATACCAACAATATGTCCACGATGTGATTTAGCCATTTCTTCGATATAAATAACACACAATAATATTTATAAATATAAAACAAAATAAACAATCACATACATCCAATGCACAATAAATATCCATGTATGATACACATGCACTAACTAATTACTAAAATTTTCTTTTAAAAGAACACTACATTGTCTACTTAATTAAATTTAAATACAATATAAAACCAACTCTGGCACAATTAATGTAACCCATAGTCTTTAATATATAAAACATATAGATATAATTGTTTTTCTAATCTAATCTCAAAATTTATCGTCATTCTAATGATAAATGCATTATCTATAAATGACTATTTGTAAAATATCTGTTATAGTTTTTTCAGAAAGGAATTTATAGCACACAATAGCACTTTATCCTGAACGTGTAAAATACAATGCAAGGAATGTACAAAATCTTTTTTTTTGTAAGTCTAAAATTTTACAAAGACTGAACAATGGATTTATAAAGAAAAAAGATGCAGCCGTCAATCCGTATGCAAATCTCTCATATGTCGATCTTGATTTTCGAGCAGACAGTAAAAAATTACCGTTTTTAGATTTCTTTTTTTGATTGAAATGTTACTACAATTGTACTCTGAATACTATTAAGAAATTAATTACAATATAATACTCGTGTTGTGGCTAAATTCACGTTCACATATAAATTTTTCACTTATCTCACAAATCAAAAATATTTTCCAAAAATTTTCAATTATTAATTACTATTATTACTAGATTAATTATTATATGTACCCCCTACTCGCTTCTCTCGACGATCCCCCTCTGGGGGACCCACCGCTCGCTATCGTTTGATCCTTCCTTTGAGACACGTTACTTAATAAATATTAATAACCCATTAACCAATCAAAAAGAAGATGGCGTAATCGTAAACAAACCTTATTACCCAATTAGAAAACGAATAAAAATCTTTATTCCAGAGGAGGGCCAATTTTTATTTATAGAAATATAAATGTTTAAAAAAGTTTGAAATAAAAATTCAGTAAATAATGAGAAGTATAAAAAAGTAATAATTTAAAATAAGGTTATTTTAAGAGACATTTGTCTTGAATTGTATATATTTTACATATTGACATATTATTCAAGAATATTTATTAGGCTATAACAATTAAAATAAGTTGATACTCTTTTGGTTTATGTATTTTTTGAAAATTAATGTTAGGTCCATAATTAAAGATCGAGTCTGTAGCTTCGCTCATTTTCACAAATTAATACCTCATAGATTGTGAATTTTTCTATAATAAATTATTCAATAAATGATTATTATTAAAATGGGTTATGGTTAATAATGGACATTCTAAAAAAATTATCAATAATTAATTAATGAACATTTTGAATCAGATTTTTTTGTGGTTTGTCGAATGATTGAAAATTTTTTGGGAGTCTTATAAACTTATAAAAATTACTATATTTTTATATAGTTCGTCTCTTATTTAGTTTTTTATCCTTATGTGACTCTTTATTTAATATACTTTCTTCAAAAACCAAAAAGAAACAACTTGAAATATTATATATTTTTTAAAAATAATTCCTATTTTCTTTATATATAGATTGTTCTCATATTTTACAATTTTTAAGCGAGTTAAATTGAAAATCAACTCATTGTAAAATTAAACATTTATAAAACTTTATAAGTAGTATATTATAACTAATCAAATATTTTAAGACTTTCTAAACACTTTCTTCTACACTGATATAAACTAAAAATACAATTCGATACTTTTGGTACAACCCTGATAATATTTCAGCTCTTATCAATTAACACCGTGATAAATCTACACCAGAAAATAAGAATAATAAGAATGGTTTAATTTATTAGCATTATTTAGTATTAGTATTTTTTATTTTTTACAATATTATTTATATGATTATTTAATAAGTTCAGAATATTGAAAAAAGTAATTAAAAAATATTGGATGTTGATTCATCCTCAAAAAATATATTCATTTTTTATTTATCGAATTATCTCGTTTCATCTTAAATTATAAAAACGAATATTGATTTTACTACGAAAATATTGCTTGCAATTAGCTGAAATAATAAATTACTATTTCCCAAACTTTTCATAATCAGTAATTAAAAAGTTTGTGATTAATTCTAAGAATTTTATTACTTTATAAAAATATCTATGGTTTTTAATAAAATTCGATTTTTTAATGTAATAAAAGGAAAGTCAAAATTCTATTTCTAAACATAAATTTCTGTCAATTTAAAAAAATATAATGCAAATTTTATAATAATTTCTTACTTATTTTCGCCGTTGGAAAAAAATCAATAAAAGAGAAATTTTTAAATATTTTGAATTTTTAGTAATGTTTTTATTAAAAAAAAAATACAAAAAAATAACTGGAATTCTATACTAGGCAGCTTCATACATGTTATGAATTGTCAATTGTCAAAATGGTAACCTCTAAATCAACATTAATTTCGGTTCATATTTTAGGTAAAAAATATATTTTAATTATCGATATATCATTATCCATTCTATATTTTTTATTTATAACATTTTATAGAAAAGGATACGAATAATGATATCTTATGGACATGGATATTTCCAAAACTGGCAGAAGAAGACCGAAAAATTATTTCACAAAAATGTAACTTAGGTAAAGACATAAGTACACGGTTCATTTACGGACAAGTAAAAGAAGAGTTCTTTAATGCTTACATTTTACAATTATCAAATTCAAGTAAATTGAAACGGGTTCAAGCATTTGCACTTATAATATCTACAAAAGATTTTAACCCTGATAAATATGAAACATTATGTAGGATTCTTGCTAGAACATATAACACAACAGGAAGTCCTGTTGAAATGCAAAAATTATTTTTATTAGCATACATTAAAGGAAATTGTGAAGATGCAGAAGAATCATTTGTATTGAATAATACAGACTATTTAAAAAATAGAAAACAATTAAAAGGTATATCGATGAACATCTTGTAAATTCATTTAAATAGTATTGTGGTATTTTAATTTCAGAATTTATCATGATGTTCAATTTAGAAACTATATTGATATACACAGCTATATTATTAAAAAAACGTGTTATTGTATATCATTCCGATTCAAATGAATTATTGAAGGTATACTTTAAGTCGTTTATATTATTATATTTAATGTATTTTATACAGATATTCATTTTTATTTAAGTGGATTAAAATTGTGCCTAGTTTAATAGTTATTCGAGATCCTTCAAGTTATTTACTTCCATGTATTGATCTAAAGAATGATTTTGTACAACTGAAGGTTAGTATATTCATAAACTATGTAAAATAAAATTATATTGTACAATATTGAATTTTTTTGTATTGTATGTTTTCAGTCAAAAAATTTTTATCTCGCTGGCTGCACAGATTCTGCTGTTGTTAAAAGTGACTTTTATGATGTATTAGTTAATCTTTCTTCTAATGAAATAACAATTGCTCCAAAATCAAAAGGTATTTGATATAAGAACCTTAAATCAACATTCAGTAAATTGTTTCGAAGATATATTTTCTCATGTATAATACATCAGTAATTGAACAATTATTTATATGTAGATGTGTTCACTATGACCAAAGTACATAAAGATATTGCTGTCTCGATGGTAAATTCAGCAAAGAATCCAGTTCTAACTGATGAACATATTATTAAAGAGATTCAAGAAAAGACTGAAGAATTACTGAAACAGTTACATTCATTGGCAACAGTAAATACTGAAAATGGTATGAATATGATCTCATTAGAGATATTAAGATCGAAAAAATTCAATCCAGCACTGGAAAATTTCTTATTTAATCTAGCAATGGCTGAGAACATAATGATGTTATGATATAAATAAAAGTATGGCCCAACAAAACATCATTAATATTATCATAAATATATTTTTATATATAAATTAATATTATTATACTTATTCACTATAGAGTTATTATTATTTATAAGATATACAAATGTGTAGGTTTTGTATTTAAAAGCATAACTTTGTAAATATATATATGTAACAAGACTATTATATTTTACATGTTTTATACACATATTCTACACCTGTATTTTATTTACAATCTTTATTATACTTTATGTACTATAATAATAGTACATTATGTAAATATATCCTCCTTATACTCTTATACACCTATGAAAAAATCTTACTTTTTGTATGAATACATTCAATATATATATATATATATATATATATATATATATATATATATATATATATATATATATATATATGTATGTATATATATGTATGCATGCATGCATGCATAAAAAAATTTATATTTATAAAAATCTATCTAATTGTTATTAAGTATCTTGGGTACTGACATCAACTAATGACAATCATTTTACACCCCAAATCTAATATTTTTCGAATGTTTTCTATACTTATAATTGGAATAAATGCTTTATTGTACAGTCTAAAAATAGAATTCAGAAAAAATAAATATTTAAAAAGTGTCTATCAGCATTTGAAATTCCGAGTATATTATGATTTAAGTAAATATGAGCAATTATATACTATTAAATATTTTTTTTAAAAAAAAGAAAAACTAATTAACACTAAGTTAAAAATAAATTCTCGCACACAATTAGTTCTGATAACAATATAAACAACAATTAAATGGATTTGATTCAACAGCTGAGATAAAAGATCTAATCAAAAAACGTAAAATTTAATGTTTAAATTGGTGATATCTGCTAAAACTGTTTTCAAGTGAAACATTCGTCACAAATATTCATAGATAAATATTTGAATGAGTCTTTGTTCTTGTTAAAACGTTATATTTTCCGATAAAATATTTTAAAAGCCAAAATGAAGTCATACTATTTACATTAAATAAATTAATAATGTATGTTATTGATACAATTGTTCATTTGATTTAATTGACTTTTATAAGAATTAAAGTACGAAATACAAATATTTATTCAAAATAAAAGTAATGTCGTTCTACACAGTACCCAAAAATTGAAAATTTTAAGTATACATAACTTGCATTTTATTTCAAGTCCTGTGGCTAAATTCACTTTTACAAAAGAATTATTTTTCTCAGACCAGGAAACCAAGACAATTTTTCTGGTCGAAAAATTTCAATAAGATGATGACTATTCAAATCCGCATGACAAACAATCAATAATGATTAATATTGGACATTTTTGGCCAGAAAAAATTGTTATAATTTGTTGGGTGAAAAAAAGAATTAATTTATGAAAGTTATTTAAAAATTGTCCATCAATTCAAGAATAACCTCTATTATATGATTTTGGATTTTTATCCAATTTTACTCTTAAGTTAAACTTGAGGCATAGTCAAAAAATTTTTCCATGTCTTGTCTTGTCCATGTCTTGTCTTGTCCATGTCTGAATTTTTGGAACTGTTGGAAATGATTTATAGAACCAACTGAATTCTTTGCATATAAACTGTATATTTATAATTTTAAAAACAAATACTTTCTAGCGTGTTTAACAACCCGTAAAGATTAATTGATTATATATATATATATATATATATATATATTTACAATAATTTTTTTAAAAAAATACTTTATTGTATTTTCTCTTAGATTACCAAAAGGGTAAAAACAGTTGTAACAGAATTATGCTCTTCGTCATCTAATATATATATATATATATATATATATATAAGATTAATTATAAAAAAATATAAAATTATTATATATATATATATATATATATATATATATATATATATATATATATATATATATAATAACGGTTGATTTAAAAACTCTCAAAATCTGAATAGCAAAAAATGATAATATATAAATTATTTTACAAATAAAGAATGTAATTAATTAATCTTAATCAATGGTTTAATTAAGTTTCCAAATATATAAAAACAAAATACATAAATTAAATCAAGTAACACGTGCCTGATTTGAATTCTAAATGTTTTGACAGAAAGTTTTATTTGATGTTTCAGTTTTTCCATCGATAATCCAATTTATTCAATATGGGCAGTTTGATCCCGGTTTTCTTGGCACTATTACTAAATTGGTTAGACGTGTACATTTTCCGAATGCAGGACCAAAAAGCGCCTAAATCTGCTCCATTAATGTCGAGTGTTATATTTCAATTGGGTATCTTTGTGTTGTTATTAGACATTCGATTGTACCCAAGATCATTCCGAGCACTATACTGGATTCCGTTATATTTATACGAGGTAATGCAAATAAAATAATTGTTGGATAATAATCATTGTATGTATTTCCAAATAGCTGCTGGTTTCAATACTTATTCTGGAAACTGCTATGGCCGACGTTTGGTTTCCCTTGGAATCGTTGCTTTTAACACAATTACCAAACTTAGGGCGTCTCTGGAAAGAAATTTTGAAAGCTGCAAAACTAAAGATAGTGTATTTATGTATGATTGCAGACTTTTTGAACAAGCCGTATGCTAAAATGGGATTTAGTTATTCGATTAGTGTGATTTTCTTAGCATGTGCACTACATGCAACAAGAGCAGTTGATTTCCGACTTTTTCGGTAAACAAAATTATTTTTATATCTGTTTAAATTACCATTAACGAGTAAAATAATAGCTATATATAATATATCATCCCGTCCGTTTACGTATTATGTAACCACAAAAGAGATAATCAATATGTGAACAGATTAATAATTGTATTTTACTATAACACACTAGCCTCTACTCATATTAAAATAATTATTAGATAGAGGTAAACTTTGTTTAATAAATTAATCTTTATCTCTCTTCATAAACTACAAAAAAGTTCATGATAAATAATATTGAATAATTAATTATTGATCACTTTTGATTGTTACTTATTTGTAATTTGATGTCGATGTCGTCATCCTCATAGCTTTAAGATACTACAAAAAAAATATACATAATTTTCTTTGATTTGATCACTCGGAGGATAATAAAAAAAAATATTTTATTTGTGTAGCGAGTGAAAAATTCATTTGTAAAAATCACAATTACTTCATTCTTTTCTTCAGATAGGAGACAAATATTCTAGAATTTTTTTTATATACTCTATTATTTGGAACATTTCAAGGTCTATTTCCTTATTTCCTATCCAATTTTCAATATTTTTTGATTTCTGTTTATGTATATTTTTCTCTCTGAGGATGACAGCATCGCCATCGATATGCACATGAGCCACAATCAAAAATAATTGTGTTCGAAAAGAAAAATGAATTTATAAAGTTAATTTATCCATAGTGCTACAACTACCTTGTGGCAAACTTTTTTATATAACAGAAAAACGGACGGAGTCTCAGTACATACAAAATGAATTACTATACACACATTCATACATAATTTTTAATTAAATTTAAATTGAATATTATTCTTTTCACCAACAGATGCGGTGTGTCGTATTTCCTAAAAGATATCTTTAAACGAATCATGAGCAAAAAAACGAAATTTTTACGAAGATTTCAATCCTCGAGAACGTCTAGGTGTTCTAATATGTATAATGAATGTTTATAAATAAAAAAAAGTTTTTGTTTATTAAGAGCTTTGATTTTTTTATTTATACGCTTTATTAATAAATATTCATTGTATTTCTATGTACCGCGATTTACAACTGGTTTAAATATCTCTGTCATCGTTGGACAGCCTGTGATGAATTGTTTACACTTTTGCAGCTCAAATTTAATTTAGAGAATTAAATTTCAGTTCCAAAAGCGAAAAATCGTCGAAAAAATACTTTAAGATAATAAAAATGGGGTTCAACTTTTTCGACAATTAATTTTAAATTGTCTAATACCATAAAAAATATTTTTCTGAACAATTTCAAGATATATGTGAATTATTCAATAGTAGACATTTAAACAAGAAATATGATGTTGATATTTCTTTCATCAACTATAGAAAAATGTATTTAATCGATACACAAACTTAAAAGTTTATAAAATATCTTAAAAGCTATCGAAAAAATGTTTCAAGGTATTAAATTGTATTCTTTACAATAGTTTTCAATTAAAGTAGTTTTTCTACATAATCTCCCATAACTTCTATGCACTCACTGCAACACTTAATGAGCATCTGGATTCCGTCCTGAAAGAAACTTTTTGATTATTTGCGCAACCATTGTTTCATTATACTACTGATCTCCTTATAAGTAAGACAAATTTATCCTCAAGGGAGAATATATAGAAAAATTATCTTAATAAACAATTTTGTGTGTAGCATTAGAGTTTTTACTTCTTAAATGTCCTTTACTTTTAATTCATCCTTATTTTATATATATATATATATATATATATATATATATATATATATATATATATATATATATATATATATATATATATATATATATATATATATATTTTAATTTTAAACGTGTTTTTTTCTTAAAATACGAAATTATTTTAAGAAACAGAATTTATTACAATATTTAAAATTTGTCTGAATATGTGTGAATTTGTATATTTGAAAACACACTTATTTGTTTATTAATTAAATTTCAATTATGATTTGATCTAATGAAATCTTTTCAATTTTAAATTGAAACTATTTTAAAAAAGCATAAATTTCTTATTCAGTAGAACCAACATAATTAATAAAAAAATTATGTTCAATGTTATTTTTATATTTGATAATTTTAAAGATTTGTTGGGTGTAAAAACTGGTAAGAACAGGAAGAACAGTGACACAAAGTGTATAGAAGTATTTATGTTAAGATATTTTATAATAATTCTAAGGATATTTTGTATATACATCATAACCTTTTTTATTTTCAACGTCAAAGATGTTTAGAATTTTAATACAAAGAATAACTAAAGGAATATCATATTTAAATATTTATAATCAGTATATGAGAATTGCACCTTCATTATTGAAAATATCTCATTATAAACAATTAATATTAAAAAATAATGTTTCTAATAAAAGATGGAACTTTTATTATCCCGTGTTATTCAATTTAAATCTATTAACTTATTTGGGTTTAAAAAAAGATGAGAGTTTAGATCCTGAATCTGAACTGATAATTACAATGAAGCGTGCTGTACTTTTAACTCAGCGTGGCGAATATGACAAAGCTGAACGCATGCTTCATATTTCACTACGAATGGCCCAAAATCAAAACAATCAGAAAGGCATCACTTATATTTACGATTTAATGGCTAATTTAGCACTTGATCGCGGCGAGTTTAATAAATCAAAATTGCTCTTTATCAATGTTATGCAACGTTTGTTCGAAGAAGGTGTAAAGGAAGATGATATTAAAGTAACTGAAAGCATTCATTCTGTTCCCATTTTATCTGACCATTCTATTTTTTTGTATTTTAGGTAATTCATATCAGTTTGAAACTGGCTAGACTTAGTCAATATATGTCTGAATTTGAAACTGCAGAAACCGGTTATCGGTGGTGCTTAGAAAAATTGAAAAAACCTACATTTGAAAATGATCCAGATGGACTTTTATTGTATGGTATTACATGTGATTGGTATGGGCAGTTCCTTTTAAGAACAGATCGGGCTAAGGATGCTGTGATGTACTTCAAAAGTGCATATGAAACATGCATTAAGTCAAAAGGTGTTGATACTGAACAAGCTATCATGTTAATGAATGATATTGGAACAGCTGAATGGTATGCTGGTAATTTAGAAGAAGCTGACAAGTACTTAAGAATTGCATTGAAACAATCTAATACTCTTTCTGATAAGAATATTACTACAGTTATTAAAGTCAATTTGGGAATGGTGTGTTTAGAACGTGGATTAATAGATGATGCACATATTAATTGTAAAGAAGCTTGGAAACTTGCTAAAGAATGTGATAATGAAAGTGCTTTGAACCAAGCTAACCGTTGTATCGAAAAACTGAAAAATGTTAATCGATTATAAGTATTTAAATGTATTTAAAAATAATTTATATTTTTTATAGATAATTCCGTGCAATATTTTATTAAAAAAAAGTATTCAATTGTACAGAAAAATTGAAGCATTGCAAAAATATTAAATTATTTGTTTTAATCACAATTGAAATACATTATAATTATCTTAATGTCACTAAACTAATTTTTATTGAACCTATTGAGTCATTAAATAAATATCAACAGATAAGTAGATAATAAAACTGTGATAAGTATAACAGTAAATATAATAGAAATAAGGTTTCATGTATTTATGGAATGTCACTTATAAGTACAACAAAATAAATTTGTTACACAATTATGCAAATACATATGTATTCATACAAGTTTATGTGAATCAAAATATTTGTTTTTATTAAAAAAAATTATCCTCGATATACATGTCCAGTGAACCACACTTAAATTTCTATTCTTTTTACATGGATTTATGTGATGTCCAGTTATTGATCACTAAACTAAAATGTTCATTCATATTCAGCAATCAACACCATCATATAAACACCAGCTAGAAGAGCACCTATTTCAGCAATTGACTGTATTAACTTTGATGGTTTTGAGTCATCTAATAATTCAGGCACAACCGACACTAAAGCAACATAAATAAATCCACCGGCTGTAAATGCTAATATCCATGAATTAGCTGCATCATCTGCAATTCCTCCAGACAATAGTGATGTTGCTGTGCCTGCTAATGCTCCTATCGCTGTGGTAAGCTGAAGAAAAATTGCTTTCGTTCTTGAACACCCAGATCTAATTAAAATTGCATAATCTCCAATTTCATGAGGTATTTCATGCAACAGGACTGTAATTGTAGTGATAATACCGACATTTTGCCCTGCTAAATATGATGCACCGATTGCAAGCCCATCGGTAAAGTTATGAGAAAAATCAGCCACTAAGTTCAAATATCCTGTAATATGCATATCTTCGACTGGTTCATCTGTTTTTTTATTTGTTTTCTTTTCAGATTTTTTGTCTCTTTTATTTTCAATTTTTTCCACAGGCCCATGAGAATGTCCATGACCCCCTTTAATAGTACGAACTCCTTTCTCAACAGCGAGAAATGCAACAATACCAGCTAATACCCACGATCCAACTCTGATATCGTGTCCGTGACTTTCATGTGAATGGCTGTGATCGTGCCCGTGCCCATGACCGTGTGGCAAAGCTGCATGTGGTATTAGGTGCAAAAACGCATCACCCAACAAACCTCCGGATGCAAATGCCAACAAAATCTTCAGTAGGGGTTTTTTTTCATCTGTTCCATCAAGAGGGATTAAAAACAGCACAAAAAAGGGCGCAGCACTAATTAATAAGGTTGAACTGATGGCATTAAACCATAAACTGTACATATCTTCCTTGTTTCGTACATTCTTATCATGAACTTCTTCATGAACGTGTCCATGGTGATGATCGTTCTTTTGTTCAACTTTTTCATTAGCCTCCTTCGAATATTTATAAGATGGAACTTCATCATGTGAATGACCGTGAGTGCTACATAAAAACGGTAAATCCAAGAAAATTAATGTATATAAAATTATTAACGCTATCGTCGTTAAAACACGTTTACTAGGAAGATTAAACATGATTCTAACACGCGCTCACTTCACTGTCATTCATTGGTTTGACGCGTTTGACGTTAACCTACTAATAACTATAGATAAAGACTGGTCCATATATATATATATATATATCCCTTACTAGATACTTTATACTTACGAGATACTTTATCTATGATTTGAACGTACTTATGGAAATTTGTCTGGCGTGCAAGAGGTGTCATTTCACTTTTACCAATGATTTATTTCATTACACTATTTTCGTCTAGACTTGAACACAATGAATCACTGAACGGTATGAATTACAATTGAGGATAAAAACTTGGACAATAAAAAAACAACTGCCGACCTAGCCAACAATCGCCGACCTAGTAACAAACCTATTGTGTGATCCTTTTCGCACTTCATTTCTGATATGCACGTTGTAATCAATGAATTGTAACAATGGTAGAACTAATTGACTATGAATTTGAAACAAGAAAAAATAAAAATTATTATAAAAGTCTATTTTATTTTTCAAATAAGACATCAAATACGTATCTGTAAATATACACACAAATATATAAATTAAAAAATAATCATATTACTTTATAAATTGTATATTTACTGATATTTTTCATGGGGTTTTCTCACGTTCATTCAGTTAATTATAATCACAAATTAAAATTATTTTAAACAATCAATTTCAACTTAAACATAATCTATGTATTAAATTATTAAAACAATAAACTGTTTATATCCCGAACGTTGCATTTATTCCATTTTTACATACAAATATATGTAGATATACAAAAAAGGATAAAAATATAGTTATAAAAAAATCTGTAAAATCTATGTACGTATGTGTGTATGTATGTACAATAGATACTTATTGTAAGATTTTATTAAAGCAAATTATCGGTCATAGTTTTCGAATAGGAAGGAAATCATAAAACTAAAAAACCCAATTAATGATCAAATATGTCACGCAAATGTAATGTGAAATAAAAACTTAATGCTGCCATTGAAAGTAAGGCAGGTCATGTATTAAAAAAACATTGAAATCATTCACCTTTTTATTGCCTTTCCTTATGTTTATTTTCTTTTGTGTTAACATATCATCAATAATTTCAATGCAAGGAATATGATAATTTAAATATTTTTTTTTATTTCTATGGGAATGTAAAAAAGACAGTAGATATTTTAACTTCGAAAAAATCGATGATTTTCGTATATTTTTAATAAGTCATTTGCGATTATTCTTTGAGCCAGTTGAAAGTCTATGACATAGATAATTATATATATATATATATATATATATATATACATATATACAAATATATTAATACACGAGGGGGCTTCGCCCACTGCTCGCTGCGTTCACCGACCCCCGGACTGGCTACACTTGTCCACTTGTCAATTATAAGCATGTTATGTAACCGAATGAAACAATAAACATATTTTTAAAACTCATTTCTATAAAATCATTCTCGCCGATATATTGGAACGTGTTATAATTATGTGTGTGTATATATATATATATATACATATAAATATATAAATATATATAAATATATATATATATATATATATACATATATATATATATATATACATATATATATATATATACATATATATATATATATATATATATATTTAGTATGCATGTAATTACTATCACAAACAGATTACACCATTTATTTTATATATGAGAAACATATTTGGGTACCATAGAAACCTCGACGTCATAAACAAATAATTGACGTCATGGATTTTTTTGTGAATAATTTTGATTATATATATGCATATATGTATATATATATATATATATATATATATATATATATAATGTCATCTGCATTAGCCATATGTAAAATAATTCAGAGAAACTTTATTTAAAATATTTCAATTTATTCAATTTTACCATTTATATATATATTTCATCTGCATTAGCCATATGTAAGATATTTCAGTCAAACTTTATTTCAAATATTTTAATTTATTAAATTTTATCATTTATATATTTCTATAAAGAAATAATGACAAAATCCATTCCTTACTTATTTTGTGATAAAATTTCACTGAATTTTTTTCGTATGTTGCCACTTCTACACCACGTTGAGGTTGCAGATATGTAGAAGACCTACCATGTTGGTCCGAAAACCAACCCTAATCTAATCCTAACTTTAATTAAGAAATTATTTAAAATTATTTAGAAAAGAATACTAACAAAATAAAAAAAAATCGTTTGAAATAATTAATTATTTTCTATTGAAAATGAAATAGAAATTAATATATTATAAAAAACAAATAAGATAAAAAAGATAAGATAAGATAAAAAAATTAGATAAAAAAAGATCAAAAATAAAAGTGTACTTAAGAACAAAAAGCTAAACCTATTCTAGCTAAACTCGAAATCACTTATTATATTTCTAAACCAGTTTACCAAAATACCATATATTCATTATCATAATACTGATGAATAATTGAAATTTAGAATTCCTCGCTATTTCGAAATACCAGTGATTCCTTATTAGATGAAAATCGTTTAGTACTCTTCCAAATTCTTTAAAATTGAAACATCTTGTTCCGATAAAATTTAAATATGAAATAATCTGAAACAAAATAATATTTAAGCTGAAAAAAACAAAAATATTAGGAAAAAACACCATATATCCATACTTGACTCAACCAGATCTATTTTTTTAGTAATCCATTAGATTGAAAATTCTATTTGTGACAGACCATATTTTATTCCATATTTTATATATATATATATATATATATATATATATATATATATATATATATATATATATATATATATACACATTCATACCCACACACAACATTCATACATTATTAAACCTTAAAAGAAAAAAAAATTATTGCTGAAATAAAATATATCATTAAAATCATAAAAAAGTTAAGTAGAAAATAAATATTTAAAAAATATTAGAATCTGAAAGAAAACAACATTAGGATTGAAAAATGTTATTCCTAAAAACAAAAATTATCAATTAAGCATTAATAATATTAGTTATATATATATATATATATATATATATATATATATATATATATATATATATATATATATATATATATATATATATATATAAAACACACACACAACCATTCATACAAAGCTGAAAGAAAAGGGATTAGACATTAAAATAGAATAAAAAACCTTTAAATATGACCTGAAAAGAAAATTATTAGCTTATATTTAGAACTAAACTATAACTTAATTAAAAATCTCATATATATATATATATATATATATATATATATATATATATATATATATATATGTATTTAAAACATACACACAACCATTCATACACAGCTGAAAGAAAAGGGATTAGCCATTAAAATAGAATAAAATAATTTTTAAATATGACCTGAAAAGAAGATTATTAGCTTATATTTAGAACTAAACTATAACTTAAGTAAAAAGCTCATATATATATATATATATATATATATATATATATATATATATATATATATATAATTAAACATATTAAAAATAAAAGAATCTGAAATAAAAAAAATGTTAGACAAATTAAATAAAACATAAAATTACCTCTCGATTTAAACCTTTATTACCTTTGCATATTTATTTTCTTTTTTTATTTTCTATACTCATATTTCTAGTTTGATATAAATTGCTTCTATTTCTCAAATATTATTACAATTATACTTTTTTTTTACTAAAGTGTGGAAGAATAGTTAACTATTTTTCTCTTTAAACTCGTTAAAGATAAAATATTAATTATATTTTTGTTTAATTGCCTTGTTGTTTTCGGTATACACTTCTTTCCTAAGAGAAAAAAGAAAATAATAATTAAAGCTTCGCCTTTCATTGCTCATTTATATCTTTATCGGATGTTAAATTTTTTCGACATTCGATTTTAATTAAATTCCGTTCTAAATAAAATCCTATTCTCAACTTTAGATCCAGGTTTCCGCTTTATTTAAAAATGTGTATTAATCAAAACTGAAATGTACTTTTTTATCAATTAGTCGTATCATTTAATTCCAACATTTAGTCCATTATTTAATTAATAATCTTCCTGTACAAACACTTGAGATTAATTCTTTTTAGCCTGCTGTGAAAAATATTGATTAGTATACACAAAAATAAACAGTCTACATCCCAATGTTGAAAAGTGAAGCAGGTATTTTTTCATAACATCTTTCATTTTTTTTCGGTGTTCAGCCTTTTTATACATCAATCACATTTGCATATTGATTCCAATTTTGAAGTTTTTTTTTTGGTAACGTTTAAGTATACTTCTTATTAAAAATATCATCTCAAATTTTTTCCTTGATTTGGATTGAATTTTTGTGTTTTTCCAAAATAATAAAATACATATCTGAAAATCATAGTTAGAAAAGACACACATACGCATACACACACACATACGTGTGTGCATATATATATATATATATATATATATATATATATATATAATGAAAGAGAACCCTTGTTTCCGTCCATTTTCCATTTTAAAATTTTATTAGTTTAGAAGTTTCCATTCATTCTAATATTTATTAATTTATTAACGTTTTTACTTTCTTCTTCACTATTTTATTTCATTAATATTTAAACTATTTCTTTATCAGAAATAAAAGAGTGATTTTAAGTTAAAAGAATGGATTTATCTTGTAGACGACTCAGCTATCTTGGTATCTGGATGAATCAATTAATAAAAATATAAATAAATTATTTAATTAAAAAAAATGTAATTAAAATACTGATGTTTAAAGAACAGATTTTTAGAAATACTGTAATTTATATTTTTGTAATATTTTCAAAAAGTCTAACATCATTTTTATACAATTTCTGAAACAAATTTATTTGATTTAATAATAAATAATTTTAAAAAAATCCTAGACATATTATAGGAAATCTTTTTGACTGATTTTTAATTATTTGTTTTCAAAAATCACTATCGATTTAAATCTAAAAAAAATAAAAATAAAGTTACTTCTAGTATATTTTGAAAAAATGTTTAAACAAACTTATTATCACTTTCAATGCAAGAATTACACAATAATTTCTTCAGGCTTCTTCATTCCATCATGATCTTCATTTATTTTCTTACTGGATTTATGTGGATGAATCAATTAATAAAAATATAAACAAATTATTTAATAAAAAAAAACTGTAATTAAAATACTGATATTTATACAAGAGATTTTTAGAAATACTGTAATTTATATTTTAGTAATATTTTCCAAAAGACTAACATTATTTTTATACAATTTCTAAGACAAATTTATTTGATTCGATAAGAAATAATTTTTAAAAAATTCTGGACATATTCCAGGGAATCCTTTTGACTGATTTTAAATTATTTTGTTTTCAAAAATCAATATTGATTTAAATCTAAAAAAAACTAATAAAGTTACTTCAAGTACATTTTGAAAAAAAGTTTAATCAAACTTATTATCACTTTTAATACAAGAATTTCACAATAATTTCTTCAGACTTCTTCATTCCATCACGATCTTCATTTATTTTCTTGCTGGATTTATCTTGAAGGCGACTCAGCTAACTTGGCATTTGGATGAATCAATTAATAAAAATATAAATAAATTATTTAATTAAATAAAATTGTAATTAAAATACTGATATTATATAATACAAAAATTTCACAATAATTTCTTCAGACTTCTTCATTCAATCATGACCAATCAAACTAATTAAAATCTACAAAAAAACTCTAAATTTACTGAATCGACAAAGAAAAAAATTTACTTTAAATTACAATGAACAAAAAAAGAGATTGAATTTTTTAGACCTGAAAGAGAAAACATGAAGAGAAAAACAACCCCTCGATCTACGACTCGAAATCCATCGAAGGAGGGATTGAATTATGAAAACAAAATTAAGCTACTTTAAATCAACTAAAATTAAAACTAACAATCAAATAGAAGCTACAATTAAAGAAAATCAATACTTATATTAAAAAGAATAAAAGCAAAAAATTAACAACTAAACTAACTGAAATCTATAAAAAACTAAATTTACTAAATCGACAAAGCAAAAAATCTACTTTAAATGACAAACAAAAAAAGAGATTGAATTTCTGGGACCTGAAAGAGAAGACATGACGAGAAAAAAAACATTGATCTAGGAATCGAAATCCATCGAAGCAGGGATTGAAGTTAATTATGAAAACAAAATTAAGCTACTTTAAATCGACTAAAAACAAAACTTAAAAATCAAATAAAGCTATAATTAAAAAAAAATAAAACTGAAACAAAATTAAACTACTAGTAATTCATTAAAAACAAATCAATATTAATATTAAAAAGAATAAAAGAAAAAAATTAACAATTAAACTAATTAGAATCTACAAAAAACTCGAAATTTACTGAATCGACAAAGCAAAAATTCTACTTTAAATTATAACAAACAAAAAAAGAGATTGAAGTTCTGGGACCTGAAAGAGAAAACATGAAGAGAAAAATAACCATTGATCTAGGACTTGAAATCCATCGAGGGAAGGATTGAAGTTAATTATGAAAACAAAATTAAGCTACTTTAAATCGACTAAAAATAAAACTTAAAGATCAAATAAAAGCTAGAATTATATTAAATAAAACTGAAACAAAATAAAACCACTACTAGTTCAATAAAAACGAATCAATACTAATGTTAAAAAAATAAAAAATGAAAACAAAAAATTAACAACTAAACTAATTAAAATCTACAAAAAACTCTGAATTTATTGAATCGACAAAGCAAAAAATCTACTTTAAATTACAACAAACAAAAAAAGAGAATTAATTTCTGGGACCTGAAAGAGAAAACATGAAGAGAAGTACAAACCTTTGATCTCGGACTCGAAATCCATCGAGGGAGGGATTGAAGTCAATTATGAAAACAAAATTAAGCTACTTTAAATCGACTAAAAATAAAACTTAAAAATCAAATAAAAGCTAGAATTAAATAATATAAAACAAACAAAATAAAACTACTACTAATTCATTAAAAGAAAATCAATACTTGTATTAAAAAGAATAAAAGCAAAAAATTAACAACTAACCTAACTGAAATCTACAAAAAACTCTAAATTTACTGAATCGACAAAGAAAAAAATCTACTTTAAATTACAACAAACAAAAATGAGATTGAATTTCTGGGACCTGAAAGAGAAAACATGAAGAGAAAAAAAACATTGATCTAGGAATCGAAATCCACCGAAGCAGGGATTGAAGTTAATTATGAAAACAAAATTAAGCTACTTTAAATCGACTAAAAACAAAACTTAAAAATCAAATAAAAGCTAGAATTAAATAAAATAAAACAAACAAAATAAAACTATTACTAGTTCAATAAAAACGAATCAATACTAATGTTAAAAAAATAAAAAATGAAAGCAAAAAATTAACCATTTACTGAATCGACAAAGCAAAAAATCTACTTTAAATTACTACAAACAAAAAAAGGGAATGAAGTTCTGGGACCTGAAAGAGAAATCATGAAGAGAAATGCAAACCTTTAATCTAGGACTCGAAATCCGTTGTGAGAGAGATTGAAGTTAATTATGAAAACAAAATTAAGCTACCTTAAATCGACTAAAAATAAAATTTAAAAATCAAATAAAAGCTACAGTTAAATAAAATAAAACAAACAAAATAAAACTACTACTAGTTCAATTAAAAAAAATCAATACTAATGTTAAAAAGAATAAAAGCAAAAACATAACTAAACTAATTGAAATCTGCAATAAACTAAATTTACTGAATCGACAAAGTAAAAAATCTACTTTAAATTACAAAAAATAAAAAAAGAGATTGAAGTTCTGGGACCTGAAAGAGAAAACATGGAGAGAAATACAAACCGTTGATCTAGGACTCGAAATCCATCGAAGGAGGGATTGAAATTAATTATGAAAACAAAATTAAGCTACTTTAAATCGACTAGAACAAAACTTAAAAGTCAAGTAAAGTTACAATTAAAAAAATAAAACTGAAACAAAATAAAACTGCTACTAATTCATTAAAAACAAATCAATACTAATGTCAAAAAAAATGAATGCAAAAAATCAACAATCAAACTAATTAAAAGCTACAAAAAATTCTAAATTTACTGAATCGACAAAGCAAAAAATCTACTTTAAATTACAACAAACAAAAAAGAGATTGAAGTTCTGGGACCTGAAAGAGAGAACAAAGACAAAAAAAACCATTGATCTAGGAATCGAAATCCATCGAGGGAGGGATCGAAGTTAATTATCAAAACAAAATGTAAACTACTAATAATATGAATCTCGATAATGAGACTCTAGGAAGGTACAAAACCGTTGTGAACGAAGAACATTTAAGAGCCATAGTGGAAGCTAATCCACATACAACAGTTCGAACTCTCGCATGGGATTTAAGTGTTAATGTTATGACTGTTTCTCGTCATCTCGCTGCCATATGAAAGGTGAAATAGTTGGAATAAGTGGGTGCCGCACGCATTGACAGATGCTTAGAAACTGAGACTGAAGAAAAGAAACTGAGAGATTCGGAATGATAAAACTCAATTTTTAAATCGAATTATTACTTGTGATGAAAAGTGGATTCTGTATGATAACAGAAAAAGATCTGGACAACGGTTAAATGCAAATGAAACACCAGGTCACGCACACAAGCATTCATACTAAAAAAAAAATTTTGGTTACTGTGTGGTGGACAAATAAAGGGATAGTCCATTATTCTTTTTTTAAAATGGCTGATTCATATTGTCTCGAAATCAACATGAATGAAAAATTAAAAACAAAACGGCCATTGCTAATCAATAGATATAGACCGATACTATTACAAGACAATGCTCGACCACACATCTCGAATCACAATTTCCAAATTAAATTCAATAAATTATGAAATTTTACCACATCGCCCTTATTCATCAGATCTTTCACCGACAGACTATCGTCTTTTTCGCCACTTAGAATATTATTTAAGAAATAAAAAAAATCTGAAACCAAACATAAGTGATTCAAGGATTCGAAAACTTTACAAGCTCTAAAAATGTCTATTTTTATAAAAATGGGATAAACAATTTAATTTCTCGGTGGAAAAAAAACATTGACGCCGATGGAGCTTATTTTGATTAAATATATTTTGTTCTGTTAAAAATACTGCGTTTTAATTCTCACCTACAAATTCCGCAATTTCATATATTACACTCTAATATTTCAAAAGATACAAGTATTTAGATTTAATTTTTGAAGCTTTGATTTTACTGATTGGCTTAAGAAATACCTGGATGAGAGAACTGGTAAACTTGTTATCTGAAATAAAACTTTTAAATTATGTAGCAGAGGTTCAGAGGTTAATAAGTATTACTGATAAAAATTGAGAAATATTGAAAGGTTTAATAAAAATCATAAATGATTTTTATCTACTGAATTTTTTTTTTGTTATTCATTGGAGGATTAATTAAAAAATAACTGGATCAGACAAATTATTTCAAGTTCAATTTTATTATAGGAGGGCGATCGAGGACGCAATCGAAGACACAATCGAAGACTCGAACGATACTCGGCATTACTTTTACTACTTTTCGCGCACGCACAGAATTCTCAGAGATATCATTTTGTTTTAGACGAATTCGATGACAAATTATTTTTAAAAACAACACGAACTGACGGTTCTGAGTCGTTTTATAAACGCGACCGGCGTCGCTACCAAACCGAGACCGCATTAGAGATGGTCGAACGGTATGAGGAGAGCATTTTTTCTAATTTAATCAATCGATCCGTGATCGATTGATTAAATTAGAAGTCAGCCTGTATTGTTCTCATGAATGACAATGAGAACTTTAAAAATCATAAATACAAGTTTTATCTATTGAAGTCAAGTTTTTTAGTCATTCATTGGTGAAATAAATTAAAAATGACTGGATCGGACAAAAAGTTTAAAGTTCAAATGGTTGAAAAGAAGAAAGAGAAGAAAAGAATTTATTGAAAAATGACTTGTGTTGAATGACCTCTGAACCATTTATGTATAAAAGAAGGAATTATTGAAGTGACAAATTAGATAATCGAGAAAGTGATTGTCGATGTAGAAAAAATTAGAAAAGTTACTAACAAATATGTCATTCGAAAAATTATTATATAAAGAAAGAGGAGAAATTAATTGAAAAAGGATTCATGTTGAGTGATCTCTGATATATTTATGTACTTAAAAATTAATTCTTGAATCAGAAAATGAGAAAAACTAGAAGTGATTGTTGATATAACAGAGACTTGAAAATTTATTAACAAATATGTCATTCGAAAAATTATTATATAAAGGTAGTAGAGAAATTAATTGAAAAAGGATTCATGTTGAGTGATCTCTGATATATTTATGTACATAAAAATAAATTATTGAATCAGAAAATGAGAAAAAATAGAAGTGATTGTTGATATAACAGACTTGAAAATTTATTGACAAATAACTGTCATCAGAGATGTTGTTTAAAATTCAATTTTTGTGAGGAAAGAAGTTTAGTGAAAAATAGTTGTATGTTGAACGATATCTGATCTATTTATGTACATAAAAATAAATTATTGAATCAGCAAATCAGAAAATCGTTTAACAGGTTGTCGATGTAGTAGAATGTTGAAAGTATTATTGAAAAAATACTGTTATCTAAGAAATTGTTCATAGATCAATTTCGTGAAAAAGAAGAGAAATTTATTGAAAAAAAATATTTTGGGTGTTCTGTCAACTATAAATATTTATAAAAACAAAATATTGAAACTAAAAATCAGAAAATCAACAATCTGATTATGGATCCAATAGATATTTGAAAATCTATATCTTTTCAGTCAGATGTAAATCTTAGATGAATGAATTTACTATGGAAAAAAACCTGTCAGTTCATACAAGGGTAGTTATGCTGTTTGTATACTATTTAGCTTGGTGGTGATGTTGACAGAACTTAATGTTATTGGAAAGTAAGAAATTTATATGAGAATAGATTAATACATTTGGAAACGAGTTATTCATTGAAATATCATTATTATATTTGATTTGACTATTTGTAGTATTGTTAGATATTTTGAGAAAGTTTTTGAATCTTTATATGTTCAATGAAAGAAATATCAAGAAAAGAAAATCGATGAATTATCTGAAGAATGGTAATTGAAATTTCTGGTAGTTTATTAAATGATAAAAATTAAAAACATTATCGTTTTTAAAAAGAACTGACAGGTAATTGAAGCGGATTAAATATTATTAAAAAAATTAAGTGACTGAACGACATGGTTTTCTTGACAGCTGAAATAAAATGTTATTAGAAAATATATCATTTAAAAAAATATGAATTTACCATTTTTACCTAACGAATCCATCGATGGTAGACACTTTACACTGAATACACTCCGCGAATTTAATCAAAACTAAATTAACCATTTAACCAGAATCCAGAAGTATATACGATTTGTATGAACATATTTGTAAGCAGCAGTTACGATTTTCATAACTCTCTTTTGAGCATTACTCGAATCGATAGAAAGCTGAATACATCTAGTATTCATAAAAATCATACACATTTTGTCTTCCGTTTAATAGTTTGCCATTTTGATTAAATTAAGTTTTATCAGATGTCAATGAAATTTGATCTATTTTCAGATATAAAATGTTAAGTCTGATAAAACAAATCGAGTTAACTGTATGCACTAACTGAACTTAAATAACTAATTTATATATATATATATATACATATATATATATATACATATATATACATATATATATATATATATATATATATATATATATATATATATACATATATATATATATACATACTGTAATACAAACGCAATTTCGGGAATCACACATTAACCAAATAAATTACGTATCAAAGGCGAATAATACATACAAGATTCCAAAACGCGTTATCACTTGTATTAGAATCTTAATATATAGATTCTGTTATGAAACATAATTGATTTGATTACCAAACACACATGGCAATGATACGATTTGTACCATTACCCCACAATCCATGGCGAGGGAATGAAGTTAATTATGGAAACAAAATTAAGCTACTTTAAATCGACTAAAAACAAAATTTACAAATCAAATAAAAGCTACAATTAAAAAAATAAATCTGATACAAAATAAAACTACTACTAATTCATTTAAAAAAAGCAATACTAATATTAAAAACATAAAAAATAAAAGTAAAAAATTAACAATCAAACTAATTAGATCTATAAAAAACTCTAATTTTACTGAATCGACAAAGCAAAAAATCTACTTTAAATTATAACAAACAAAAAAGAGATTGAAGTTCTGGGACCTGAAAGAGAAAACTCGAAATCCATTGAAGGAGGGATTGAAGTTAATTATGAAAACAAAATTAAGCTACTTTAAATCGACTTAAAACAAAACTTAAAAATCAAATAAAAGCTACAATTAAAAAAATTAAACTGAAACAAAATAAAACTACTACTAATTCATTAAAAACAAATCAATAATAAGATTAAGAAAATAAAAGAAAAAAATAAATAATCAAACTAATTATAATCAACAAAAAACTATATATATATATATATATATATATATTTGTATTAAAAAAATAAAAAATAAAAGAAAAAAAATGAACAATCAAACTGAAATCAACTAAAAACTATATTTACTGAAAGACAAAGCAAAAAATTCACTTTAAATTACAACAAACAAAAAAGAGATTGAAGTTCTGGGACCTGAAAGAGAAAACCTGAAAACAACAAAAAAAAAAACAATAAGCTAGGACTCGAAATCCATTTGATCCGAGCCACTTCTATGCTACACCTGCTACAAGGTGAGACCACATATACAACCCGTGAAGCGGATTAATATATGAGTTCCTAATCTAAGCTGCACGACGGGCAGCCTTTACCTAACACCTGAAAATCATGTGTAGAAAAATCGTGGAGTCGAAGGCTTCAACTTCGCTTTACAGCAATTCATCCACCCCGAAAGCTCCGTGCGTCGATTACAAAATTGATAATCGTTCAATATATCATCTCATATATTGAAGACCACCAATCTTGAAACCAACCTAATGTGCGAAAATAAATAATAAGTATCCATCCACATACATACATACAGCTGATATCGTTTCAATGACTAAATATTAAAATGAATGTCGAATTCTTTTAAACATTTCTTTTAAACGATATCAGTGAAAACTC
The DNA here is from genome assembly GCA_034766995.1 of Acanthacorydalis orientalis. Lineage (NCBI taxonomy): Eukaryota > Metazoa > Arthropoda > Insecta > Megaloptera > Corydalidae > Acanthacorydalis > Acanthacorydalis orientalis. The sequence continues at coordinate 28,937,332 of CM068322.1, read as the reverse complement.
ACTGAGATAGTAAAGGAAAACACGATGGAAATTGCGTTGGTTTACAGTAAAAAATAATTGAATTGTAAAAACCTGGATACTTTCTGACGTTTCGTCTAGCAAACCTTTGTAGATCATTTTCTTCACACTAAACACAGCTCTCCATTTCGGACAGGAACCACAGAACACTTAATTGAAACGAATATACTATATACTATTTTTTAACGGACGGTCGTACGTCCGATCTGATAATCAAAAAGCAAACACTCCCGGTTACCTCTCTACTACAGAGCATCGTAGCACTTTTTTTCTAATTTAATCAATCGATCACGGATCGATTGATTAAATTAGAAGTCAACTTGTGTTGTTCTAATGAACGACAATGAGTCTCTTAAAATATTAAATTGAAGTTTTTTTTGTCATTCATTGGAGAATTAATTAAAAAATGATTGTATCAGACAAAGAGATTAAGGTTCAAATGGTTAAAAAGAGGAAAGAAGAATTTATTGAAAAATGACTTATGTTGAATAGCATTTGAACCATTTATGTGAATAAGAAGGAAATATTAAAGTGACAAATTAGAAAATTGAGAAAATGATTTTCGATGTAATAAAAATTAAAAAAATTTATTAACAAATAAGTCATTCAGAAAATTAGCATATAAAGAAATAAGAGAAATTAATTAAAAAAGAATTTATGTTGAATGATCTGATATATTTATGTACATAAAAATAAATTATTGAATCAGAAAATTAGAAAAGCTAGAAGTGATTGTTGATATAAGAGTAACTTGAAAATTTATTAACAAATAACTGTCATCTGAGATATTATTTAAAGTACAATTTCTGTGAAGAAAGATGTTTAATGAAAAATGGTTTCTGTTGAATGATATCTGATCTATTTATGTACAAAAATAAATTATTGATAGTATTGTAAAAAAACTGATCTCTAAGAAACTGTTTATAGATCAATTTTGTGAAAAAAGAGAAATTGATTGTAAAATTATTTATTATTTATGTTCTGTCAACTATTAATTTTGATAAAAACAAAATATTGAAACAGAAAATCAAAAAACTGATTGTGGATCCGATAGATATTTGAAAATATATATCTTTTCAGTCAGATGTAAATCTTAGATGATTGAATTTACTAGTGAAACACCTGTCAGTTCAATCTAAAGAAGGTATGCTAATTGTATACTATTTAGCTTGGTGATGATGTTGACAGAACTTAATGTCATTGGGAAACAAGAAATTTATATGAGAATCGATCAGTACATTTGTACACAAGATATTCATTGTAGTATGAATATTATTTTTGATTTTAATGGTGGTATTGTTAGATGTTTTAAGAAAGTTATTGAACCTTTATATGTTCAATAATAGAAAGAATGTCACGAAGAAAAATCGATGAATCGTCAAAGAAATGGTAATTGAAATTTTCTGATCGTGGATTAAATGAAAAAAATTAAAAACATTATCGTTTTGAAAAAAATGAACTGACAGGAAAAGGAAACAGATTGAATATTATCGAAAAAAAATAATTGATTGAAATCAATGTGGATTTTCTTGACAGCTGAAATAAAAAGTTATTAGAAAATATATCATTTAAAACAATAAGAATTGTACATTTTTTACCTGACGAATCCACTCGATGACCGACACTTTCACTGAATACACTCCGCGAATTCAATCAAAACTAAATTAACCATTTAACCAGAATCCAGAAATATATAGAATTTGTATGAATACATTTATAAGCAGCAATTAAGATTTTCATAACTCTCTTTCGATTATTACTCAAATCGATAAAAAGCTGAATATATTTAGTATTCATAAAAGTCATACACTTTTTGTCTTCTGTTTAATTAGTTTGCCATTTTGATTAAATTAAGTTTTATCAGATGTCAATGAAATTTGATCTTTTTTCAGATATAAAATGTTAAGTCTGATAAAACAAATCGAGTTAACTGTATGCACTAACTGAACTTAAATAACTAATTTATATATATATATATATATATATATATATATATATATATATATATATATATATACTGTAATACAAACGCAATTTCGGGAATCACACATTAACCAAATAAATTACGTATCAAAGGCGAATAATACATACAAGATTCCAAAACGCGTTATCACTTGTATTAGAATCTTAATATATAGATTCTGTTATGAAACATAATTGATTTGATTACCAAACACACATGGCAATGATACGATTTGTACCATTACCCCACAATCCATGGCGAGGGAATGAAGTTAATTATGGAAACAAAATTAAGCTACTTTAAATCGACTAAAAACAAAATTTACAAATCAAATAAAAGCTACAATTAAAAAAATAAATCTGATACAAAATAAAACTACTACTAATTCATTTAAAAAAAGCAATACTAATATTAAAAACATAAAAAATAAAAGTAAAAAATTAACAATCAAACTAATTAGATCTATAAAAAACTCTAATTTTACTGAATCGACAAAGCAAAAAATCTACTTTAAATTATAACAAACAAAAAAGAGATTGAAGTTCTGGGACCTGAAAGAGAAAACTCGAAATCCATTGAAGGAGGGATTGAAGTTAATTATGAAAACAAAATTAAGCTACTTTAAATCGACTAAAAACAAAACTTAAAAATCAAATAAAAGCTACAATTAAAAAAATTAAACTGAAACAAAATAAAACTACTACTAATTCATTAAAAACAAATCAATAATAATATTAAGAAAATAAAAGAAAAAAATTAATAATCAAACTAATTAAAATCAACAAAAAACTATATATATATTTGTATTAAAAAAATAAAAAATAAAAGAAAAAAAATGAACAATCAAACTGAAATCAACTAAAAACTATATTTACTGAAAGACAAAGCAAAAAATCTACTTTAAATTACAACAAACAAAAAAGAGATTGAAGTTCTGGGACCTGAAAGAGAAAACCTGAAAACAACAAAAAAAAACAATAAGCTAGGACTCGAAATCCATTTGATCCGAGCCACTTCTATGCTACACCTGCTACAAGGTGAGACCACATATACAACCCGTGAAGCGGATTAATATATGAGTTCCTAATCTAAGCTGCACGACGGGCAGCCTTTACCTAACACCTGAAAATCATGTGTAGAAAAATCGTGGAGTCGAAGGCTTCAACTTCGCTTTACAGCAATTCATCCACCCCGAAAGCTCCGTGCGTCGATTACAAAATTGATAATCGTTCAATATATCATCTCATATATTGAAGACCACCAATCTTGAAACCAACCTAATGTGCGAAAATAAATAATAAGTATCCATCCACATACATACATACAGCTGATATCGTTTCAATGACTAAATATTAAAATGAATGTCGAATTCTTTTAAACATTTCTTTTAAACGATATCAGTGAAAACTCACTGAGATAGTAAAGGAAAACACGATGGAAATTGCGTTGGTTTACAGTGAAACATAATTAGATTAAAAAAACCTGGTGTAAATTTTATTCTCCACACTAATAATCCTCCACAGCAAACACACCGACGATCCTCCACACCAAACACACTGACGATCCTCCACACTAAACACACACTATTCTTCACACTAAACACACACTATTCTTCACACTAAACACACACTGACGATTCTTCACACCAACTGTAAAAATAAACACCTCTGTTATGAATATGTAAAAAAAAATATTCTGGCGATGATCTGCTCTGTTTTTTTTTTATAAATCTGATTAAATGAATTCGTTCTAGTCATTAAAGATCAACATTGAATTTTAATTGCGAAAAATCAAATATTATGCAAAACTTAAAGAAAATAACTCAAAAATAACATTTTAGAACTGATAATTAACTGATTTCTGAAGAAATAAATTTAAATTTGAAAACGTTCAATAAATAAATGATGAACAATGAATAAAAATTAATTGTAATTCAAACATTTAACATTTTATTACAAAAAAAAAGCACAACAGACCAATATCCATTCATGTATCAACGTAAAAATTGCAGGATATAGTGGGAAGTGTCATTTAAAAAATATTTCATTTAACGTATGGAATTCAAAACAGCGAAAAAATATTATAAATGTATAATACCTCAGTATAATAAACACCTGAACATTTTAACTGAACGCACAAAAAAGATTACTTAAATTTAATTGAGATTGGAGTAAATTTACTTAAACTCGAAAACAACCCGTCATCAACGAAAACTGACTGGAAAATGAGCATCAGAGAAAAATGGAAAGTCTGATTTCAAAATGGCGGATGATTAAAGAATTAAAAATGTTTTTTAAATTTATTTTGACTCAAATTCGACATTTTAAAAGTAATGTATAACAAATTTTATGCAGATTCGAAAGAAATGATTGTAAACATTAAATTGACTCAATTTAATGAATAACCAATTATTAATAATACAAGAATTTTTAGAAATAACATTGACAAGTTTGGCATTCAAGATGGCTGACAAAAAAAAAGATTATTTTAAATTATGTATAAAAATTCATTATAGGAGAAAAAAACCAAAACAGGCAAACATCCATCCATGTATCGACTCAAAAATGGCAGTATATGGTAGGAAATGTTATTTTAAAAATATTTCATTTTATGTATGAAATTCAAAACAGTGAAAAAGTATTATACCTTTATAACACCTCAGTATAACAAACACCTGAACATTTTAACTGAACGCACAAAAAAGATTACTTAAATTTAATTGAGACCGAAGTAAATTTACTTAAACTCGAAAGCAACCCATCATCAACGAAAACTGACTGGCAATTGAGCATCAGAGAAAAATGGAGAGTCAGATTTCAAAATGGCGGATGATTAATGAATTCATTTTTTTAAAATTTATCTTGACTCAAATTCGACATTTTAAAAGTAATGTATAACAAATGTTATGCAGATTCGAAAGAAATGATTGTAAACATTAAATTGACTCAATTTAATGAATAACCAATTATTAATGAAACAAGAATTTTTAGAAATAACATTGACAAGTTTAGCATTCAAGATGGCTGACAAAAAAATTTTTTTTTAAATTATGTATAAAAATTCATTATAGGAGAAAAAAACCAAAACAAACATCCATTCATGTATCGACTCAAAAATGGCAGTATATGGTAGAAAATGTTATTTTAAAAATATTTCATATATTTATATTACAATATGAGCTAATATATGCGATACGAGCGAAGCGAATCGTGAGAGCGAGTTAGCACGGTGCCCCCCGGGTCAGCGAGCATAGTGACTAGTTAATTTATAATAAAAAATTAAACCGTGACACTTTAAAAACACATTGAACACTTCATCCACCTTTTTCAATTAAAAACAGAACATTTAAGTAAAATAATTAATCAAAGAATGAATCGTACAGAAATCAAAATACACACCTACAAATAATATTTAATTGCATAACCACAAAAAAGTCACTAAAAGAAATGCCTCCAAAAACTCCGTGTGTTTTGTTGCGCTCACGACAAAAGACTCAAACAAAGTGATAACAGCAAACTGAAAGTTTTTAAGTGTAGTGCCAACATTGATTCAATAACTTATTAAATTAGGTTCTTTCCAGAGTTAATGCCAACTTCAAAATTATATATCAAAAGAATTCAATGAAGTTAGCTAGTTATTTGGGTCTTAGGGCGCATCGACAGCTAAAGTCAGGCCTGACAGTACATAGGAAACCTATAGGACGCCTTTTAAAGAATTCTGACACGCTGGGATGGCTTTAGTTGTTCGATTTATAAGTCATTTTCTATATCGTTTTACTGTTGACAGAAAACATAAACATATATATGCTTTCTTATTGGCCAAAGAAAAATTGGATTCTTAAAAAGAGGCTATTCGAAAATTACATCTGTTTGACATTTGTTACATATAATCATCTAGAGAGTCTGTTATCTATGCCTAAAGTCATCAACACGCGGAATCAATGAACCAATTCATTTATATTGTTATTGTTGTAAATAAAAACATTTTAATTAATTTTCTCATAAATATGTAATTAATAAACCAAATTAAATAGATTTAAGCAATTTATATACTTCAAATAATGCATCGTTTATTAATATATTTTATTTTTGTATCCATAAAAAATCGGATTTTTAATATTAAATTTGACACAAATGCAAATCTTTTTGTAAATGGGCATATGTGTATATATCAATTAAATAATAATATAATAGAATAAAAATTAATTAAAAAGAATCAATACATTTGTAATTTAACATACAACCAATAAATACATTGCAACACAATTTTTTTTTAAAAACTGCTTATTTCATATGTTATTAAAGAGTGTAGACATTAACAAGCTTTGCCTTCTTTTATTCTTTTTTTATAATCTCAATTCTTAAATAAAACAATAATTTTAATAAAAAAATTTGAATACTGATAAATTTATATTTATTTTTACATATGAAATTTTTCTACACAAATGAAATTAAATCATTCAAATTGAAGCTGATATATTTTAATTTAACTAGTTATACAATATTACAAAACATTTAAGATAAATAACTTCACAGAATGCATTTATACCTGAATGTGTAATTGAAGTATTAATAAAAAATATACAATGATATAAATTTATTTTTTTATTTATTTGATACAGTATTGTGTTCTTGTTTTTTGTACTGTCTGTCTCGCCATTTTAATTAATCATTATTTATATTTCATTATTAAAAACAAAATGTTTCAGCAGTGAAATGATTGGATTTAATGAGCAGCAGCTCATTAATCCAATGTTAAATTTATATTTTTGTAAAACCACATTTATTTTTGAATGCATATAAATTATATAATTATACTTGAAAATTTATTATAAATTCTTTTACAAGACGAAATTATTGAAAGTAATAATAATTTAAATAAATAACTGTGTAAAATGTTATAAAAATAAAAATACCCTTACATATAATCGATTTTACATTAAATTAATAAATATAAATTAAGCTGTTTTATATGAAATGATCATTTTTGTATTCTTTACTAAATGTTATTATAAAGTGAATTTTCATTAATGCTACGATTTTTTTTAAAAAAAAACTAAATATTAATTAAAATATTACCATACGAATAATTGTATGACATTTGGTATATTAGTTCTATTGTTAGACATTTTATTACTAGTACTAAAAATATTCAATAATTGTAATATTTTCAAAATCATATCTTAAATAGCAATTATTTATAATATAAAATCATATTTTAATTGTACCGTTTTTTATATGCATTTTCTGTAACCTCACTTAATGTACGTATTTTTTTTTAATAGATTTACATTGAACAAATGAAAAAAAAGGTTAAATGAGTACATTTTATTTTACTCTTGATTTTATTTCATTTATAATTAATTATACTTCATCATTACTATGAATACTAATGACTTGAAGTTTTCTGAACCGCAGGCTAAGAAGGTATAATTTGAAACATATACATATATATATATATATATATATATATATATATATATATATATATATATATATATATATTTATGTGAAGTTAATTATGAATTTCAGTCTCGGTACACAGAAACAAGTGATTCAGATAATGATTCGTATGTCCCTTATGTACCAGTTAAAGAACGTAAAAGGCAACAGCTCTTAAAATTGGGAAGAATTGGACAGGTTAAAGAAAAATATTTTAGATGTTTCTGTTCTTTAAAATAGCAGCTTATTTAACTTTGTTTTTTTAGTTAAAAAATGCTGAAGTTGCAGCAAAAGGTAAATCATCTAGTGAAAATGAACCAGACGATGATGAAGGGGAAGATGGTCAAGTTTGGGGTAGAAGATTCAATATTTCTTTGTTAGATCAACATACAGAATTGAAAAAACTCGCAGAAGGTAAAGTAGTTCCTATAAATTTTAAATGTAAAGCATTATATTGATAAAAACATAGATAAATATTATTGTAGCAAAGAAAGTAAGTGCAGTTGAACGTCAGTTGAAAGAAGAAGAGAAAATCCTTGAGAGTGTTGCAGAAAAGAAAGCGTTAATGGGTGTAGCTGAATTAGCTAAAGGTATTCAGTATGAAGATCCTATTAAAACCAGGTAATGAATACAGTTATATATTTCAATAAATATTTTAATAATGTTTTGTAATTTGATTGATAGTTGGAGACCACCAAGATACGTTTTAGAAATGCCAAAAAGTAGGCATGAAGAAGTAAGATTAAACATGAGAATTTTAGTAGAAGGAGATGATGTTCCTCCACCATTGAAATCTTTTCATGATATGAAATTTCATCGAGGTATTATTGGTGGCTTAGAAAACAAAAATATAACTAAACCTACACCAATTCAAGTACAAGGAATTCCTACAGTGTATGTTATAAATGTGTCTGTGTGTAATCAACATTAAATTGATTTATGAATCTTAACTTTTAGATTATCTGGTCGAGATATGATAGGTATAGCATTCACTGGTTCTGGGAAAACGTTAGTGTTTGTATTGCCATTAATTATGTTTTGTTTGGAACAAGAAACAAAATTACCATTTATTAGAAATGAAGGTCCTTATGGATTAATAATTTGTCCATCTCGTGAGCTGGCAAAACAGACATTTGATATTATTCGACATTACTGTGATAGTGTAAAAAAACATGGTCAACCTGAAATACGCAGCTGTTTAGCTATTGGTGGAGTTCCTGTATCAGAATCAATGGAAATTATACAAAAGTAAATTTTCAGTTTTAAACTGTTAACAGTTCGAGAAAATAATTTTAAATTATTTTATTTTAGGGGAGTTCACATTATGGTTGCTACTCCTGGAAGATTAATGGATATGCTTGATAAAAAAATGGTCCGACTTGATGTATGTCGATACCTATGTATGGATGAAGCAGATAGAATGATTGATATGGGCTTCGAAGAAGATGTGCGAACAATATTTTCTTTTTTCAAAGTATATTGTGTTATTATTATTTTTATTTGCTTAAAATTTTATTTCTATGATATTTTAATATTTAATGCTTTCAGGGCCAAAGACAAACTTTACTGTTTTCTGCAACTATGCCGAAGAAAATACAGAATTTTGCTAGATCTGCTTTAGTAAAACCTGTGACAATCAATGTAGGTCGTGCAGGAGCTGCCTCAATGAATGTTATTCAGGTAATATCCCTGTTATCATGAATATAAAGTCAGTACTGAAACAAATTATTTTTAAGCACATTTAAATTATTATTATAAAATACTTTTATTTATTTTTTATCTTTAGGAAGTGGAATATGTCAAACAAGAAGCTAAAATTGTTTATTTGTTGGAATGTTTACAAAAAACACCCCCACCTGTTTTAATATTTGCTGAAAAAAAACAAGATGTTGATGCAATTCATGAATATTTACTTTTGAAGGGTGTTGAAGCTGTTGCAATTCATGGTGGAAAAGGTTATTGTCAATTTGTAATTAAATCTCAATCTAATGTTAAAAATACATGTTAATGGCATAATTTATTTTTTTTAGATCAAGAAGAAAGATCCAGATCAGTGGAAGCGTTTCGAAATAAACAAAAAGATGTACTTGTTGCAACAGACGTTGCTTCAAAAGGTCTTGATTTTGCAGATGTTCAACATGTCATTAATTATGATATGCCAGATGATGTTGAGAATTATGGTATTTTTTTATTAATTATGTTTATGATAAATATGTATGTTTGCATATGTTTTTATGTAAATTTTTTTTAGTTCACAGAATAGGCCGTACCGGTAGGTCAGGTAGAACTGGTATAGCAACTACTTTTATTAATAAATCAAATGATGAGAGTGTACTTCTTGATTTGAAACATTTGCTTATGGAAGCTAAACAGAAAGTTCCTCCGTTCTTAGCAGAACTATGTTCTGAAAATGAAAAATATTTAGATTTAGGAGGTATGTACTATTTGTTTATTTATTATTGAGTACGATAGCTTAACAATTAATTAATTGTACATTTAAAGACGAACGAGGTTGCAGTTATTGTGGAGGATTGGGTCACCGTATCACTGATTGTCCAAAATTGGAAGCAATACAGAATAAACAAGCATCCAATATTGGACGTAGAGATTACCTCGCAAACACAGCAGCAGATTATTAAATTATGTATTGTAAAATAAATAAATGTACATCTATGATTTTTTTTAAACTAAATATGTAAATCAGTAATTTTAATTTTCTTACAACTTTTCTCTCAATATATACCTGACAGAGTATAAAAGATAATATTCATTTAAATGTATTTTTTTTTTATAAATTAAAAACGCATTTTTTACTATTTGTTTTTAGTAGAATTTATAAATCAATTGATTAATAAGGATAAAATGTTGACATACTTTTTTTTAGTATACACGTGATTATAGAAGGTACATGCCTATGACTATTAAAATATTTTTACATACTGTATTAGTGCAATTAAAAGGTTAGTTAATGCATATGTATATTTTTACATTATCGAAAAAAAATATTTTGAATTTTATTACATTTAAAACTTTAGTAATATTTCTATCATTCAGATTCTTGACCAGGAAAATTTAAGATTTAACTAGTGGTACACAGCTATTACTCGACAGATTTTGATGCAATACATTTGTTCATATTTGTGTATGTCACCGTGTGTGTTTTGTTGTTGTTTAGTGATCGATCAAATTATTTAAGTTAAAATGGTTGAATCAACTGATGTTGAAATGAAATCTGCCGATAGTCCATCAGGCGGCGAAACAGAAGAGTCAAAACGTGATGTAGACCCATTAACGCTTCAGGACATAAGAGAACACGGCCGGCAAATAGAAAAAGCAGTTACTTCTAAAGAACCACGTTTTGTATTACGCGTACTTAGAGCATTACCGAATACTCGTCGTAAATTAAACGGTACTGTATTGCGTGGTTTAGCAACTCAAGTATATCCTGTCGGTCCAGAACGTGAGGCTTTATTGGCTTTCATTATAGAACCAACGACATCTGAAACAGAATCAGTAAGGTCTAGAATTAAAACTCCATTAGCAGAGGTAGATGCGTACGTACATTTATTATTTGTGGTTTGGTTACTTGATTCAGGCCGACATGAGGAAGCTTTTTCTTGTTCTCAGAATCTAATGAACAAAATTACAGCACAGAATCGTAGAACATTAGATCTCGCTGCTGCAAAATGTTATTTTTATCATTCACGATGTGCAGAGTTATGTAATAAGTTAAATACCATACGAGGATTTTTACATGCTAGGTTGCGTACTGCAACACTCCGTAATGATTACGAGGGACAGGCCGTATTGATAAATTGTCTACTGAGGAATTACTTACATTATTCTCTTTATGATCAAGCTGATAAGTTAGTAAGTAAATCTGTGTTTCCTGAGACTGCTAGTAACAATGAATGGGCACGCTTTTTATATTATTTGGGTCGAATTAAAGCAGCAAGATTAGAGTACAGCATTGCACATAAACATCTAGTTCAAGCTATGCGAAAAGCACCCCAAAACGCTGCGATCGGTTTTCGGCAAACGGCCCAGAAACTCGCCGTTGTCGTAGAGTTATTGTTAGGAGATATTCCGGAAAGGCAGGTATTTCGACAAGCACAGTTAAGGCGCTCTTTAGCCCCTTATTTTCAGTTAACTCAAGCGGTAAGAATGGGAAATCTGCAAAGATTCGGAGAAGTTTTAGAAAATTTCGGTCCGCAATTTCGCCAAGACCACACTTACACTCTAATTTTACGTTTACGTCATAATGTAATAAAGACTGCTATAAGAAGTATCGGTTCCGCATACTCTAGAATTTCACCTCAAGATATCGCTCAAAAATTAGGATTAGATTCAGCAGAAGATGCAGAATTCATTGTTGCAAAAGCGATTAGAGACGGAGTCATTGAAGCAACTTTGGATCCAGAACGAGGATACATGAGAAGTAAAGAAAGTTCTGATATTTATTGTACACGAGAACCTCAGTTAGCATTTCATCAGCGTATTTCTTTTTGTCTTGATTTACATAATCAGAGTGTAAAAGCGATGAGATATCCACCAAAAGCATATGGTAAAGAATTAGAAAGTGCTGAGGAAAGAAGAGAAAGAGAACAACAAGATTTGGAGTTAGCCAAAGAAATGGCCGAAGAAGATGATGAGGGTTTCCCTTAATATTAGTATTTTTTTACTTTTACTGGCTTTTATACTTTACAGTTTCAAAGATGTGTACTAGCATAATACAAAGTATTGATGTTATAAAAAAACTGTTGGTATATAATTAAAAGTTAAATATATAAAATTGTATGAATAACTAATTTCTTTTTTTTTATCATTATTCAAATTTTAAATTAAAACAATGTTTGTCTTAATATGTGTTCTTGGTGAATTATATTTGTAGTATATGTAATAGTTTATGTATAAACATATGTAGACTGCATATAGGTGTGTGTGTATGAATTGCATATATATATAATATATATATATATATATTTATATATATATATATATATATATATATATATATATATATATATATATATATATATATATATATATATATATATATATATATATATATGTAACACATTTTTTTACATGTTAGGAATGAAATTATGATTCTTAATAATTTAAACACAATGTTTTATATTTATCTGTACATAAAATTGAATAATTTTGAGTGGTGTCATGTATTCAATATGATGTTTTATTTATACCTTTTGTCTGTGGGTTTATTTTGTAATTTTTGCAAAAATTTCCATAGAATAATGCAAGTAAGAGCTTATTGTTAATAGGAAACAAGTGTTTGTGAATTTAATTTATAGGTCAAACAAAATTGAAATTGTTTTACCAATAAAATGATTATAATTTTATGTGAAATGTACAATATTTTTTTCATTGTTATATATGACACGTGAAAAGTGATTCACTTTTTGTATAAAAATAGGTAACAGTGAAGAGAATCCATAATGGCATTTTACGTATATATTAAATGATTGATGTTAATTTTTATGGGGTCATTTCAATAAATTGTATCATTAAAATAAGCGTTTACGTAACTTTACGTTTCTAAACGAGAAGTCAACAGGCTGCCAACTTAATTAGTGTAATTGTAAATATTGTTTTGAAAGTTGCATTGAACTTTTTGCACGAGAACAAGTTTAGATTTTTGTACTTTTTCGTATATAAATCTAATTACACATCAATGAAGATTGTTTTGCAAATGATGGTTTTTGCTTTTTAATTGAAAGTTGACGCCTGTTTATTTCATTTATTATAATTACGTTTGTAATAAAACGTAAACAAAGTATTTACATATCTGTCAGACGTGAAGAGCGATTTTATCGGCCGAGTCAACGGAACGGTATTCGTGTTTTCTATTGTGTAATCGATAGAGTACGTTCCTCGACTTCTCCATCTGTAAAAAAGTGAACCTGCTAGTGAACTAGCGTGGCCTTGGCCAAATTTTATCAGTCATTCATTTCTGTTAAAGTTTTGTGATATTTTACACCATCCGCATATTGCGATATTGATCGTAAAGGGAAAATAAACGTTAATATCGCACGACGTTGCTACAAATGCCGTACGCATCAACGAATCTCCTACCAGTGTGTCTAGTATAGAGTAATGGTCTGGTGCAGACTACAGGTGATGTGAATAAAAATGTTTGCGGTTATATTAACGTTGAATATGTCGATAGGTATGTCGTAACGTTATCGTGCTCTATTTTCGACAGATCCACGCGTGAAAAATCCATGGTTTCCGGAAATGGTCTGTAAAGAAGACATCCTGTTATGGTTTAAGGAGTCAGCTAGTTATAAGAGAATCGATGTCATTTACAATCTTCTAAATATGTGTGTGCCGTTCGAATTGCGTTTCGTCGGGACGGTCGTCGAAGACATCGGCAAACGTACGTATCAAGAGCTTCGCGGCGCGGAGCTCAAAGCGAACGACCCGTCCGAACTTGCGACCGAGGCGACGGCTTCGCCCGGGCTACGTGACGGCGCGTTCAGAAGGAAGATCACGTTATACCTCTCGCTTTTACACACGTACAATCGTGCGTGCGCGAGGGGTATTTATGATATACTCACCGGGCCTGATGTCAGCGAAACTGCTGCGAACGGTGGAGTGTTTGCTCGTGGCGATGGAAATGCGCTTGAAGAACTATTGTTACTTTACACTATGGCAATAAATCACCCTGCATTTACTTTTGAACAACAAACGCGTCTTGGAAAAATATTAGTTCAATTACTAGAGGAAGAAAAAGTAATCCATCCCCAACCTGCACCGTATCAGGTTCCTTTGCAGCGAGTACCAATCGTTATGCCGAAAAATTTTGTTATATTAAAGAACCCAATGCAAGTGAGTTTTCTTGTATCATATTAATTTTAGATGTTAGTATATTTGATAAAAGTGTCTATACAGTTTATAAAAACAGTTGAGACATAAACCTGATTTGTATTGTAAGTAGACATCTTAATAATAATTTGTGAACATGTTCAATTAGAGTACATAGTGAAAAATGTTAACCAAACAAAGACATCATTACTTTTTAATTTAACAAATGTTACCTTGTGTTTATTTTGTATATGTAAATATTTAATTTGTTTTGTTGTCTTAACCAGTTATTTTGGAATGTGTATATTTTTTTAAATTTTTTCTTTTATAAATCAATTATGGCCTAAGATAGCTTCACATTTTTAACAGATGCAGATTTAAAAAAATGATAAATTTTGTTTTTGAATTGTTTGTCATTATTAATATATTTTAGACAACAAGCACTAATTACAATTACATTTTTTTTTTTAAAGTAAGTAGTGATTTTTTCAGTAATATCAATATTATGTGATGTACTGTGCGCTTTTTATTCACAGGAGGATGTACCTGCTCCTGTACCAATGACTGGCCCTCCACCAGGTATGCCAATGGCACCACCTCTGAGAGAGCCAATCATGACACCAGTAGCTTGGGGTGCACCACCAGATCCACCATCCCCACATTTAATTCAACATCAAGAGTCTCCAGTTCAAAGTAGAACTGCATCACCAGTGAACCCCGGTCCAAATCTTCAACCAGTTAGATCTCATTCGACAAGGCGGCCACCTTTTCAATCTCGACAAGAAATTCAAGTCCGAAAAACGGTAAGTAAATGTAATTTTTTAATCATATATCTGTTTAATAACTAAACATATGTTTTTTTTTTTGAACATCAAGATTTATTATCATGTTAGAATATTATTCTGATGTAAAATTTTAATAAATGTGTTATGTAACATTTTCTTTAAAAGTTAGTCATTATTTTTATTATTACCACATCATTGTATTTATAAAATGAATTCTGAGATGGTGAAAGAAATTTCTATAAGTTTTGTAATACTGGTACTTCAAATGTTTTTATACAAATTTTTGTTTGTAATTTGTATAATATTGTTAGTTACTTGTGGATATTTTTATATAAATTATTAACTATTTTCTCATTTCAACTTCTAGGATACTGTTTTTGTAATTGTTATTTTTTAATAAACATTTTTTTAATAGCATATTAAGGTAGAGGGTTTTATTATGAAATAATATTATTTTATTTTGTGTTGTATTATATTTCTCTTGTTTAAATTCAAATGTATTGAAATTAAAAATTTTTTCCAATTTTTGGAATCAATTTTTTTTTTATAATACATTTGTGCTTTAGATACCATGTTCCGAAGAAAAGGACATTGATGTATGTGCACCATGGAGAAATACAAGAAATGGTTTAAGACCAGGAGTTCGTGCTGGTTTGCCTCCAGTTCAATGTTGTCCTCAACAACATACATATTGTACAGCACAGCTTGAAGCTCTTAGTCTAGATCCAGATGCATCACGACATTGTTCTAGTTCAAGTGAAAGTGGACGGTCGAGTGCAAGTCATTCCCCTCCAGGAACGCCTCTTGCGCCTGGTCGACGGAGACCGGATGGCGGAGCAGCTCCTGGACGGAGTGTGCGTTCAAATGGACGACCGCCTCCGCAATGCCCCGATCCAGTTGTGGTTCAGCAGCAACAGCAACCTGCATACACACAGAGTGGTGCACCGTACGCAGCAGCACCATATACTATACCTGCTACAACGACATTTCCTCGTCTCACATATGGTCCAGCACAGAACTACCGACCACCGTTTGCTTATCAGCCGAACGGTGAACTGATGTATTCGTATCCGACACAGTTTGTCCCTGTTGTTGCATATCCTGCACCACCTCCAAAACCGAGTTGTTATAACTGTGGAGCAGCAGGTCATACAGGTCATGAATGTTCAGAGCCTTCGATAGAGGAAATCACACGACCTGGGAATTACAGGTTAGATTTTGCAACGCCTTCGCCTGACTGTGCAGCTGATAAGTAGCGGCGCGCTGTGCGTAGGCCAGTACCTCCGCCTGACACAGCGAGGCTTCGTCGCGAATGACGGGCACCGCCTCTTCGTCTTTCCGCCGGTGACGCACCGCTTCTTCTGCGATGATCTTCAGAACGATACACAGCATAGGGATACTCGATTGATGTCAGTGCCCGTGACTGTACCGTTTCATTTGCAGCAAACGGGACTGGACTGAATTCTTATTATTTTTTAAATGGGAAAAACATATTGATCGATGATAGACGATTTCGAGAATTTTTAATCACGAGACCAGTTTGTAAAAATTGTGTGTGAATATTTGTTGTTATTATTAATAATATTATGATGCATCTAAAATAACATTTTAATTGTATTTATTAATTTGTATAAAGGTTATTAAAGAACACAGTGTAAAAACTGAAGGCCGGACGTGTCTTTATTATTTTATATGTGATGAAGATTCATTTATCCCAGTTCTGTCCGTTCATTTTTAATATAAAAACATATATATTATTATTTAATTGTACCATGTTTTAGTAAATTTACTGCTAATGAGGAATTTGAACAAATATTTTATGTAAATAAATGTATTATTAATGAGGTATACAACATTGATTTTATTTATAATATAAGAATTAATTTTTATGTTATTTTTTTTTCAAAAGTGGCAACAAAATTGTAAATTATATTTCTTGATTGTAAAATTGATAATTTGTACAACATATTTTACCTGTAATTTGTACAACATATATTTTATAAAACAAACATTTCTAAAATAATCACTTGTCGGTTATTTATGCTAATATGTTTTTAAGTAAGTAAAATAATTATTATTAATAATGTAAATGGATTGGAAATTATCAGTGAAATTTTTAAATATTTCTTGTAAAAGGAATTTTTTTTTGTTAATTTTGTGCTTGATTTTATATTTTTATACCACTTTTGGATGCTATAATAATGTTAAACATTACTAATTATAAGTTTTTAGAATAAAGATGATAATGTTGTTTGTTAGTCAGTTTTGAAGACTGAATATAAATATATCAAAATTATAAAAATATATCGATGATAATTTTTATGTGCTGTTTTAAGTCTATTTAGATTTTTTAAATGGATAAGGCACAGAAGCATATGTATAATTAGGACCAAGAATAATTGCAAACAAATGGATGCAATTATTTAATGTATCAAATAATTATGAATTTAATTTTTAAATATAATGTTTTTTTCTTAAAAAAGAACCCAGTGGAAAAGCATATCTTACATCTATAATTGTCCTTCAAGCTAAACCATTTTTTTCACTGAGTATTGAACTCAACAGAGGTAGTTTAATTAAACTGTATAAAAATTTTAGGTAATAGAATGAAAAATATATGTGCTTAAACAATAATAGATGAAAACCTGTGGTATTATATATTTTCATATTATACATAGGCTACATTTGAATTGGAATATATGTTCTTTATATTTTTGATTCAAAATTAATTTGTCTTCATTTAAAAATGTTCGTTTTTAAAGAACTGTTTTTTTCATCAATATTTGTCTAATATATGTAACAAATACAATTAATAAAAATGTAACTAATCCATAGAGGAATATTGGGTATGCCAATGTGAATGTATATTATTATGCAACTCCTGCCTTTTTGATGTTCCGTATTCAGTGATTAAATATATGATCAGTATAACATTTACAAAAAATTTATTAATGTGCAAATTCCTCATTATTCCAATAATATTCACTGAAAAGAAAGCGATAGAGATGCCATGTAATAACATGGCGATATATATATATATATAAATATATATATATATATATATAAATCTAGTAGTTTAGAGAAAAAATTCTGTTATAAATTAAAAAAAAATTATAGTTTATGTATTGATATTCAGACAGCAGTAGATATAGTAATATTTTTTCATTTCTATAATTTTAAAAACTTACAGAACATTAATTTATTGTCATATAAAGAGTGAACTACAAAATATACAAGTTACTCCTTTAACAATATTTTCTTATGTATTGTATACTCAAAACTGCTTAAAATTACCATATTTTAGATTATTCTTAATATCCTAGTCATAATGAGTAAACGTTGCGCTCTAAGAGCAGATAAAATATTTTTTGATTATTTTGTAACATGAGTTGAACATGATCCGAGTATTGAGTATGAGAACATGTATTATATTTCTATAGTTAAAAGTATCGATCATATATTTTCATATATTTGTGTGTGTGTGTGTGTATATATATATATATACACACACACATATATATATATATATATATATATATATATATATATATATATATATATATATATATATATATATATATATATATATATATATGTGTGTGTGTGTGTGTGTGTGTATATATATACACACATATGTACATCCATACAATTATATTTTTTATCTTAACAAGCAGATAAGTTAGAAACATTTAGATTATAACAATTTATAAAAATTTTGATACTCAAATTTCTGATAGTTTTTACTGTAAATTTTCTTATGGCAAAAGTCAAATTAAGAAAGTTAAGTTAATACAAACTTAATATTTTATTATCAGATGTATTTTGATTCATATTGAATTAATGTATTCTGTATTGAATCAATCTTAAAGTTACTCATAAATGATTTATCGTACATGATTAGTAATAATTGTACATTTTTTATCAAAAAAAATGTCTATCGGTTGCTTTTCAGTAAGTACTGCTCTCTTGTAAATATTATTTTAGGTACTTTGAGTGATATTTTATGTATACAAAAAAAATCAATAAATCAGTTGTCAAGGTAATTTGTTTATTTCATTTATGTTAATGGAATTGTAATACAGAATTGAACTTGTAGATTGAAGTATTAATTCTTGTTACGATGGCAGAGTTTTGTGATATTAAATTACTAGCTAATATGTTAAATGCTTGTAAAGAGCAGTCAGCATCTGAGTCAAGTGATGAAGAAACAACTGAAACTACTTCAGAGATTCATCCACATCAAACCCAAAATGGTTTACGTTTTCTTTCAATTTAAATATTTATATATACATCTAAATTTTATGTTATATCACAGTTTATTCTTAAATAATTTATGGAAATTATTTGTGAAAATTCGAGTATAATCCAATTTTAATAAAGTATATTTTTAGTTAAAAGGGCCAAGTCAACAAATATTTATGAGAAAACTGTTCCTGAAATGATTGAAATCGAATCAGACTTTCTTGAAAATCAAGATGATTGGAACGATGGGAAAAAACCAGAATGGAATATAAGTTACAGACAGTCTGTTTCTGCAGAAGATGTTTTTTTGCAGGTAGATCGTAATATACTTTAATATTTCTTTGTGTGCTGATCAAAAAGCAATTATGAAATCGAAGGTGTTTGTTTTTGATTTGAGCCATTTGTCTATTAATTCCTATTACAACTTATGAATGATATACTTTTATCCACATTTGCTAAGTTTATAACAAAAAAAATACTTTAGATATTGAATGAAAAATATAATTTATTTTTAATGGATATATGTTGTGTATATATTTTATCATTTGATTATTTTTCATATTAGAAATGTTTAAATGAAATGAGGTTTATATAGTTCGATAAAAAGGAATTTAATTAAAATTTTTATAATGAATCAACAATTAAACTGAAGCCATTCTTATTTTTTAAAAATGGATTCAATAAAAATTAAAAAATATTAAATTTTAAAAACGGATTTGGTGTTTAAAAACAACATTGGGGTTATGAACATTCATTGATATGTATTTCATATTAGATGGGTCAAAAAACACCCGCAACTGCGAGTTGTGAAGATATGATACTGACAATTCATCTTCCTGGAGAACATATGGGTTCGATCGATTTAGATTTAACGCATACGAAACTAGAATTAAAATCGAAACGTTTCAAGGACGTCATACAATTACCACAACCAATCGATCCTCAATGTTCTAATGCTAAATGGGATTCGAGCCAAGAGAAACTCATTTTAACATTAAGAATGAATCGAGAATTAGATTACGTTAATTTTTAATTGTAAATTTGTAGTTTGTGTTATATATATTCCAAAATAAATGTTTTTAAATTTATTTTTCGATTTTTATTACTGCTACGTATTATATACTGTACAAACAGTAGAGAAACCATGAGCCTCCATAGCTCAGGGGTTAGAGCACTGGTCTTGTAAACCAGGGGTCGAGAGTTCAAATCTCTCTGGGGGCATCCTGTAAACTTTTTATTTTTTAAATTTGACATCTTGTAATCGTTACTCGGTTACGTGATATAAAATGATTAATTTATGAAACATTAGTGGAAAATTCATAGAAAGAGAGTTTCATAAGTCAATGTTTCTTTTATATGAAGTTTTGTATATCGTTCTTTTCAATTGATCAGGAGAACGAGCCGTTTTTGTTCATACTTTTTGAATAATTTATACATTTTTCTGTTCTTTATTAAATATTGTGATGTCTACAGAATATGTAAGAAATTTAAATTAATTTGATTATTTTTTTTTATTGAAACTTGTAGTTTGTTCATATTACAAACATTTAAATAATGTTTCTTTTTACAGTTGTTTTAATTAAATTGATTCTGATAAAAGGATATATAGAATTGAGTATAATTGAATATTTATTTGATTGTTCGCTATTTTTAGAAAGTAAAATTTAATTAAAAACAATTAAAATTTTAATAGCTGGTCATATTTTTCTTTTTATTGTATAACTTGGAATTATTTTTTATTCAATGTTTTAGTCTTATCAATCATTTATTAGAAACTATAATTTGATAATAATATTTATTTTATTATGAGTGTTTATTTTATATTGTTTTAATCAGAATATCACAAGCACGAAAAAAGATTGCGTACAATTTGTTAATGATATAAATACACTTTTTAATTTATTTTTATTGAATAAAATAATAAAAAAAACATTTAGACGTCTGCATTCAAGGCATTGGAGGTATTTTTTTCCTTTTGAGTATTAACAGGTTCCTTTTTTGTAATAATCGGGTTTTAACTCAATAAAATAATTAAAAAAAGAACTTCATTTCACAACATGCCTAAATATGTAATTAAATATTAATGAAAATGATTTTTTTTCTAAAATAAATAGAGTGAAACTATTTAAGTTTAATTTAAGATATATTTTGCTGTTTATTATTTACAAATGTTTTGATTTTTTTCGTTTGAATTTTCGAGTTTGTTTCTTCTGCAATATCTTAGACTTTCAGCATCTTCAAGTAGATTTTGTATTGAACAATCATTAGAAATTTTTCTATACATTATTTTCGATTGGTTTTTTTCAAATCATTCAAATCTTTCGAAAGTCTAGTTTAATTTTATACACTTTTATTTTCAAGATTTGATTAATAGTTTTCAGTAATTTAATTTTAGGTTTATATTTATAGTTTCACGATTGTTTGGTTTTTAATTTGATTTTTTCTCAAATCATTTAAATTTTTTATACATAGCTACATTAAAATGAATATATTTTCATACACACATACACACACACACATACATATATATATATATATATTATAAATAAATAAATCTTTTTTTACATTTAATGGGCGTTTATGATCTTGAATATAAAAAAGTGCATGTCTGGATATATATATATATATATATATATATATATATATTACGTAATACGTGCAATTTTTTTATAATATTAATCATAAACGCCAGTGAAACATAAAAAATATTTATTTGCAGATAGCATAAAGTATGAATACGATTAAAAAATATACTTGAACATAATTTAGAGACGTTAGATAATTAATATTTCATTTAATACACAAGGCTATATGTTAATTAGATTGAATTTGTGTCTAGGAAGTAGCAAACTTGTTTCGGCAAAATCTTGTTCTAAATATGGTATTGTTACAGCTTGTAGACTTGATACACCAATTTTTTTAGTTCATTTGAACCACAAGGTAAATTGGTACCGTGGTGACATCATTGTTTCATGTTATCTTCCTTGTTCCATAGGATCCTTTACTTTTTTATATATTATAAGTTTATGTTTAAGGTTGTTTTATTTTAAAGTATATATGTATATATATATATACACTTAAAAAGCGGTTATTTACCTTATTTTTTTATTATTCTATAAGAGATATTTTATATTGATCTTTGAATGATTGAGTTTAATTTTAAGAGAATTTCGTTCAGAATATATTTTTGATCCTGGATTAAATTCTCTTTCCCAAGTGATTTTTCACTCGCTTCACAAACTATGAATATTTTTTTAATCAAAAATGTTTAATAATTGATTATTAATCGTTTTTATTATTGTTTATGCGCATTTTGATGACCATGTCATTAATTTAAGACCACTAATGGATAGAAAATGCGATTACGTTCATAATGAATTATTGAAGATTTTTAATTAAAAAAAAATCAGTTGATTGTAAGCTGTATGTAATTTAATATGTGAAAAATAATTTGTTTGATAGTTGCTTAATTCCTAATAAGTAGATAGTGAAAATTTTGATATTATTGTTAATATATATTTTTTTTGATACGTGAGTCGAGAAGAAAAAGTCAGTAGTGGTTATTATTTGACTTACCCTTGACCATTTAAACCGTCAATTTATTTAAATTTGTAACAACAGCTCAGTACGAGTATTTATCATTATTAAGACGAATGCACATTTTATTTTCCTTCGTTTCATCATTTTATTCAACTTGAAATAGCATTTGAGTCATCATGTCTGGGGACACACATTTTATAATATACATTTTTTAAAATTAAATATTTACAATATACTTTTTGATTTTTTGCCACTGTGGATAAATCCATTTCTACAAATGAAATGTTCTGATCAAAAATATTCGATTTATGCGGATTTCGATTCCATCATCCTTAGAGAAAAATCTCTTAAAATATTTAGCTAGGGAAAAGTACAAAGCCTGATCAATTATTACATGTGATTTAAAGATATTTCAAATGTAACAAAATTGTACTCAAGAAGAAGTAAAAATGTATGTCTACATGAATTAATATGGTGACTTGAACAGTTAATTAATGTTTTTCAGTAACAGTATAATTTTTATTCGTTTAAGTTTGTCACTTTCAAGCTTCGTTAATTCTGCGAAATTATTTTTTTAGAGATTTTAAAAGAACACTTCAGTTTCCATTAATACTAATCGATTTATAAAATATAAATATGATCTTCAGTGCTTGTCATTTAAGGATTTTTTTGATTTATGTATTAAAAAAATATAATGTAAATGTTTGTATCTTAAAAGTTAAACTATTCATTCATAAATAACTGATTATGAATAAAAAGTATTTAGTGGTAATATATAGTTTTTGGTACTGTGGCTAAATTCGCTTTTACAAATTAATTTTTCACTCTTTTAAAAGCAACAAACATTTTTTTTTACCA
This sequence comes from Acanthacorydalis orientalis, assembly GCA_034766995.1. Taxonomy (NCBI): domain Eukaryota; kingdom Metazoa; phylum Arthropoda; class Insecta; order Megaloptera; family Corydalidae; genus Acanthacorydalis; species Acanthacorydalis orientalis. Next base: position 28,913,657 of record CM068322.1, on the reverse strand, counting down.
AAAATTGATCATTGATTACCTTTGCTCGTTACTCGGCAATGTCATCATTCTCAGAGCGTTAGCGTATAGAAAAATCTCTTAAAGCTCGGATGACGATGCTATAAAACTGATTTGGTGGTATTTTAATAACATTTTGAACCAATCGCTATGAAGAGGCTAAGACAAAAGTATGAATAAAAGTTATTCACACTACATTCAATCAAATCTTTTTTTCAAAGATATATTTAATTTTTCAATAAGAAATCAATAAACTTTAATTTGTTCTGATCAGTTTAAATTTAGATAATTATTCGGTTAAAGAAAAAGATCATGTTAAGTATTTGTAACTTTATACATGCCTTTTTACCAACACTAAAAAAATGTCTGTTATGTTTCATTTTTAAAATAAATTTCATTTATATATCTCATATTTAAAATTATAGTTAGGTTTTAAAATATTTACAAGTTTCACTAAGGCATTAATAATATATATATATATATATATATATATATATATATATATATATATACACACTTTTCTAAAAAGAACGATTAGAAATATAGGATTCCCTATAAACATACAATGTCGGAAATCATAAAAAGATGATCTTTGGCAGGTTTATATCTGCCCATCAAATAAAAAAAACGAGTTCTAGTTTGATGAACGACATAAATGATAAACCATCCATTTTGGATCATATTGCTGCACAGATCTTTCTTTCCTCTTCCCATTGTTTTAAATAGAACACATTTAATAGAACAATGGCGCGTTGCGTTCAAGGTCAACAGCAGATTTATATCCACGGTGGCGGGACATATATATATATATATATATATGTATATATATATATATATATATATATATATATATATATATATATATATATATATATATATATATGTATGTATATATATAATTGTGCTATTTTAGATCTGATAATAAACTTAATGTTAAATTTATTCTTTACATTCATTCGTATCGAACAGCTTTTACGATTGCAAATATATTTTCGGTTTGTTAAATTTAACTCGGGTTTCGATTATTTTATACAGACGTTTGTGTACACGTTCATGAAAAAACTGAATACACATGTCGTTTTATTAGTTTAAGTTAAATATTTGATGAGTTCAATGTAGAGTTGAAAAGATTCTAAGTTAAACATTGGATAATTTTCTTCATATTTCATTTATAGTCTCTTCGTTTTTTCGTTTGATATTAGACATATAGTTGGTTATACACTTACACACAATTTACATATATATATATATATATATATATATATATATATATATATATATATATATATATATATATATATATATATTTAATCTTCATATTAATGATTCACTGAAGGATGAAATCCTGTTCAATTTATTTCCACTTTAAATGTTTCAATAATTATATTTTATACACTCAAATGTATTTTTTAATATCCTTATCCTAACAAGTTTATTAGATTCTACATGGTTTGAACAATAATTTATGTTATTCTATTATTTTTCTTCCTCGAAATATGTGGCCGCATTTTTATTCAAATTTTTTATAAGTCCCTAATTTTCATTGGCTGTATTAATTTATTTTTTTATTTCTTCTTCTTATTATACCTTGTTCTATACTTCCCGTGTTGTCTGATGTTTCATTGTTTCGAACTATTTCGACAGTTGAACTTTGTTTCAATTTTATAAGTAAATAAGTTTAATTTTGAATGAAGTGCAGTTGTTTGCTTGAATATCGTGACGTTTATTTCAAATGAACAGCGTTTTATTTTTGTTCTATTGTCAGCTTCCCTAAGTATAAACTACCTTAGCTATCAAGTGATTTTCAGGTAGATTTTAGATAAAGCTGTTTATTATATTGTTTGAAATCAACTTGAAGATGATATATCTGTTGAAAATACTAGTGGAAGAGAGAAATGGATGTGATATAAGAGATGAAGATCACAGGACGAAGTATCGATCATGTGACAGGTATAAAACAAAAAATTCTAATCTTAAAGTTAAAAATGTTTGAATTACTACCAACGTACTGTTTATTATATTAGTTTCGATTATATTTTTGTAATTGTGTCGAAATCCATTTTCACAAATGAATTTTTCACTCGCCTCATAGACCATAACATTTTTTCTGTTCAAAAATGTTTAATAATTGATTATTAGTCATTTTTGACTGTCACTCAGGTACATTTTTAAAGGCGATTTTATCAATCTCGGCGCGATAAAATACAGAAAAATCTATTTTTTTGATGTACGAAAAAATACTTTTATGTATTTAACTTCTCTGAGTATGATTGCGGTGTTATAGAAACGATCAGTAATGAATTATTGAACATTTTTGATTAGAACAAATGTTGATGGTTTGTGAGGTGAGTGAAAAATTCATTGTGAAAATCATCTTCGAAATGTCATCTTAGGTCAGTACATATTTAAGACTATTGCATATTTTATTGCCGGGTAATGAAATATCTAGTGATTTATTCAATGGTGAAATTCGAACAGAAGATGAAACATATATACCTTTTATATATGATGTTATTGAATGGAAACTAACTTATTTTTCATATCCTTCTTAAGGATCTTTTCATTCCAATGCTTTATATATATATATATATATATATATATATATATGATATTAAAATTTTCCGAAGATACTGTTATTTCTTCATTAATTATTTTATCGAGTAAAGAATACCTACGTACACTGTTTATATTTTATTAACGATATTTCTCAATTGCACGATATTTCAGAGAATTTCAATCGAGAGTCCATTCTTCTTTAGAACCAGAATTTGAAATAGAGGCGTGTATTTGATGCCATATTTATTCCTCAACAATGAATTTATCGCTGTCATATGCTAGACTACTTTTTTGACAAAACAATTTATGACAATTTATTAAGTCAATAACCGACAAAGAATTGTATGCATACCACACACGCACATGAAAAATACACACATTTATATGCGTATGTAATGTGGGTTTACTTCAAATACGGAACACACACACACATACATACACAATATATATATATATATATATATATATATATATATATATATGTATATATATATATATGCAAGTGTATTTATTAATTTATTGACGAAGTGTTTCTTCGAATTACATATAAATCATGAATTGCTGGTTTGATTAGCCATTTACAGAATTATTCATATTAATGTTTGAGTGCATTACATGCAATCAAATTTTTAGATCGTTGAACTGTCATACTTTTTCTACGAACCAGACACGATAATTACTTTCATTAATATCAATTAATTTATTACAGTTTTATATACATAGTTAATATTATTCGATTGGAAGCGACTGATTTCTATATCTTTTAAGCCCATTCCGTTCTAGGATCGAGCATCGTACCGAACTGAATTTTGGTTAAATATTTCACTCAGTATGGGAATACTTACCGAGTAGAACCAGTCGAGCGGTTTTAGCGTGGGAAATACATCTTTTTTTCGCAAAAAAAACAGAATTATTTTTTATCTTTGCGGTTTGTAAACATTCTATCTGAACAGTTTATAAAACCAATTATGATTCTAATTAAAGAGGAGAAATATGATATTTTTGATCAAGTCCATAATCGGAATATATATGTTCGAATGCCATTCCTGTACTTTCCGTTAACGTTATTTTAGAATGTTGTCAATATCGAAGGTTAATAAGTATTAAGAACAATCATTTCTTTAATGACAAGTGACAGTTCTCAAGTATGTACGAAAGTTCATGACCGAATGCAATTGAATAAACGTTTATTATTCTAAATTTCATTTATATACATCAAAATATCTCTTCATAAATGTTATGTAATTTTAACGTTTGTTCCTGTATCTGTGTCTTAAAAATAATCTTTAATTTGTGTAAAAATCTTTCGAGTTGTTTTTGTCTACATTTTGTTTAATTTATGTAAAAATCAGTTTACATGATTACATATTGTTAAAATAACCAGATTATATGTCTGGTCTTATTTGAAATTTGATTTTGATTGCGCGTAATGTTTGAAGTAACTTATTTAGTGCATTAAGCAGATACTCGATTTTCCTTGAACTAAACATTCAACAGTAATGTAAACTATTAGATGATTGTCGGCAATTTGTTTGAGATTAATTATATAAAATGATATTGAATCATTAAAATAATTAGGTTAAGTGCAGTAGGTGAAGTACATTTCCACAATCAACAACCTAATTGAGAAAATATTCTAATTGTTTTTTATTATTATTATTATTTAAAGAGACACCGATTTAAAAGACGGTTACACGATTGAGAAAATATTTTATACTTTTTTCTATATCTAAGTTTTCAATCAAAATCTTCCGAATTAAACTCTTATTCATGTTTAGTATCTTAGTCATCGTTCTAATCGCCAAACAGTGATTACTTTGTACCGAGTTTCCACTTTTTTCGACATTTTCATCGATTTTTGGGACACATTTTTAAATTCATCTAATAAATGCATTTTTCCCAATAATCTTTGTCTTTTTAATTCCTCGAATGTCTGTTTTCTACTACCAATTTCGGCACATGTGTCCTCTTCAGATATATATATATATATATATATATATATATATATATATATATATATATATATATATATATAAACAAACAATTACTTATTAGTCTCAAATATCTACCTGAAGATGGTACAAGTGTTGAAATTAGTAGTAGAAAAAAGAGACATTTAGATGTTCCAAAACGATGGAACCTATCATAACGCATGAACAGGATCTCACATATATAAAATAATATTATTATAATTTTATTTAATAGGTATGAACAACACGACAAATGATTTCTTTTTGTTTCATTTTCGATACTAATTCATTTCATTTGTTTTTATTTCATGATATGTCATAATTACATATTTTTTAAAAAAAAAAAATAATTACACACATGTAATATTTACATAAGTTTAATTGAATTTGTTATAGTTCGTTTTTATTTTATTTGATAAAAGGCACATTCGATAAGAGACTTGCATACAGTTACAAGTTTATTTCGTTCAACAAAACAAACAATTGAAATGGATTTATATACATACAAAACGTGCGCACCGAATTCTTTTAGTCTAGACACATTTCGTTCGTCTAAGAAACTTTCAAACGTGTCGATAAACTATCTTGTTCCTATCCATTACGGCCGACGACAAAAAGAAATAAAAATATAAAAATTGCTGAATGTTATACCTTGTGTGTACAGTGAGAGCTGGAATGAATGAATGTGCCGCGTTTTATATCGCTCGGAAAATATTATAACATATATGTTGTCATAGACGTACGGGATTTTTTTCATCTTAAATTGATTGAAAAATTATATTAAAGTATATTTCAAATATTACTTTTGAATATTTATGACGTTTTTTTTTGTAAAGAATTGTATAAATCAGGAATCATACGGTTTTATATCGCTCAGAAAATATTACAAGAAATATATTGTCATAGATGTACGCCTTTTTTATCATAAAATAATTAAAGAATATAAATTATACAAAGTCTGTGCCTTTAAATAGAATCAATCGTAACTTTGTTTTAAATTAAAGTATTTTCACATCGTTTTATGATTTTGAAGTGCCAAACAACATTTAAAAACATTGTATATTTTTACCAAGCAGTTGGCATAACCTTACAAAACAATAGTGAACATGAATGTGTCCGAAAGCAGAATTAGGCATTACATATTTTTCGCATTCAAATTGAGAATAATTTGTTCAATTTTGGAGACAGATGTGATGAATGAAACATGCAAAAAATGCTAAAACAGTGGAAGAAGTCCAAAAATGTATTATGACTTCATTGACTCAAATCTGCCATCTTTTTTTCGATAAACGATTCGATAGTGACCTGGGGGATTGAGCAATGTTATACAAAAAAGGGAAATATTTTGAGAATTGGAATGTATTCCATTTTTTCCTACACATTCATCTTCTATAAAAAAGGCAACGAATTAATTTTAATTGATGCTCATGACATAATTGATGTTATTTTTAACGTAAACGTACATTAAATTAGATTTATAGAAAATTAGATTTTATACCCTTGTATTTTAATCAGTTAATTATCAAAATGCATACACTTACATTGAAGTACAAAATTATTATAATACAATTCTGGAACTGGGGCTAAATTTGCTTTCATAAATTAATTATTCACTCATTTTAGAAACCACAAAAATTTTTTGAACAAAAATATCCAGTAAATGATTATTGTTCATTAATTATTCACATTTTATTAATGATGTTCTTATATTTAGAACGCTAATGTATAGAAATTCAATAATCTATTACTGAAACATTTTTTATTAGAATTTTTTTATGGTTTGTGGACTGAGAAACATTCATTGTGGATTTATTTACAGTGCTAGAACTAGATTTATATTTGAGGTTTGTGTTGAGGTTGATAAGGAAAATAAAATTTCTCCATTTATATCAATATTTGTATATTTAATGAATTTATTTCAATATTTTATTGAGATACAAGTAAAAATATACATTTAAACTCGGATAATGTGAAAAATCATCTATCGAAAAGTTTAATAATCAATTATTGAATATTTTGATTAGAGTTTTTTTTATTGTTTATGGAGCAGTGACAAAAATATGTGTGAAAGTGAATATCCAGTCAAAAACTTTACAAAAAAAATATTTTTTTTAGAATAACACCACAATTTTAGTTCTAAAAACTTGATTTTAAAATGTAACAATTTTTGATACTATTATTATCTGTCATATTTATTTCGATTTAAAAATAGACAATTGTCAATACAAATATTTTTTAATTCAAATCTATCAGTTATAGTACACATACATTTGCTTGTTTACAAAATGTCAGATTTTAAAAAGAAGTTTCATTTGGTTAATGAAATTTATTTTGTAGAAATTAATATCTCTTTGTCCAGAATGAAAATACAAAAATAATGAACGATTTTTTATTTCAAATATATTATTGTTCAAAATTCCTTATTTTTCAAAAAATGGTTTTGAATAATTATAAAAATCAAATTCTTCATTGCAAAATCTCGTTGTTTATTCTACAAATACTTGTATTAATATTTTGTTGTATACTAAGCTATGTTGTTGGGATAAAAACGATTTTAAAAAATCTTCTTTGAAAGAAATATTGTATAGTGAATATATATATATATATATATATATATATATATATATATATATATATATATATGTGTGTGTGTGTGTGTGTGTATATATATATATATGTGTCATGGCTGTTTTTGTTGTCAAAAATCGAAAGTAGGAAATATAAAGATTTTTAGTTTTGAATATTTTATTGTAACCAATTAATATCTTTTTTGTGAAAAAAAAACTTTTATTGATTGTAAAATAAACTTTGTTTCAGTTGTATATTTTTGAAAAATAATATTCTCTGTTTAAATTAAAAATGGAAAAATAGAGACAAAATTTTGTTTAAGTAAAATTATTTCTCATTCAAATTTATAATTTGTATAGCAATAAAAAATCTGTGAAAACTATAATAATATCATCTAACACCCTTTTAAATATATTTTGTGTTTAACTCTTTTTATTCTATTTATAAGTTTTGCCTAATCAAGATAAGGTATTTTACTAGTACAGATCCACTCTTTCTGAGAAAATTAGTATTTGAAATTAACTGGTTATAAATTTTGTCACTTAGACATTTTGCGTTTGAATTGAGGGATGAACCTAACGCGAGTATGTAAATGTAGGTGAATTTTTATTTTGTATTTGTGTTTGTGTGCTAATGACCTTAGTTGTCGATGCGCTCCTTATACTTCAAATAATCACTCTATAAGAATAATTTATAATTTCAATTGAAATTCTATTCTTTTATTTAATTTTAGCAAAAAAATGAATTTTGAGCTTAATTTAAATAAGCAAGCTCGCTCTTCTTATTATAAAATAATTTATTTAGGATATCTCACTTTTTAAAAAATAGTTTTAAAAAATGAGATATACATATAAACTAATGCGCCAGAATGAAAAAATTTCATTTTTTTGTACAGGTGATTCAATTTAGGCTTCCACATGAAAGTATTTAAAAAAATCACAAAAATTAAAAAAAATATTATTTTTGTTAGTCTTTTAGGTGGATTATATTTTAGTATTGAATTGATCTGAAATACTAAATAAAAAATAACTTGATTTTTTTTAATTTTTGAGATTTTTTTAATATGTTTGTGTGGAAGCTTAATTTGAATCATTCCATATATTAGGATTCAGAAGATGATGGCATGTCATTGAAATATGCATAGTAGCAATCAAAAATAATTAATAAAGATTTATTGAAGATTTTTGAGCAGTAGACTGTTTATGAGATGAAAAAAGGAATTGATTTGTGAAAATAATCAGTATTTATTCTTCTTTGATATTTTTAAAGATTAAAAATGTTATTTATGGACAAAGTAATGTCTATAATATCTTAAGTTACTGTTTAGTTAACTGAAATAATCCATTGTCGCCTTAAAGTCGACTTTCAATTGAAAAGGGTTAGTTAATTTCTGTTTGGCGAATTTCGACCGCATCCACTTTTCATACAAAATCGGAATAAGTTCCGACACGTGTGAATAAAAATTCTGCTATGTCGATTTAATAATTTTGGTTCGCTCTGTATATAATATGTAGTTATAAAGAAACTGGTATATACATTAGGTGGGGTACGTCATACCCCGACTATCTGTCTAGCAGAACGATGTATCAGTGAGCACGTGCACCTGGACACTGACAGTCTCAGAATTATCACGTGTCAAGTTTTCTACAAAGAATAGTGACACGGGTCCTGGGTTCGAGTCGGGTGCAGTGTTTTGTTAGTTTTTTTCTTTTCGTATTCGCTGAATTGGGTGAGTTTTCTTATAGATTTTTCTTAAATATGTATTTTGTATATTTTTTCATTATATATCTTTTATATATATATATACTCGACCAAATTCAATTAGCAAGATATATTTTCAAATAAATTTTTCAATTCTAAAATATATTAAAAATCATTAATGCATATAAATTTCCATTTAATTTAATTATTATCTCGAGGATTTTCTTCGAAAGTTTGACAAAATAAATATATTTTATTATTGACACTCTTGTAAATTTGTAAATTTTTGCAAGTAATATTTTTTGTGTTCTATGAAGTTTTATATTTATCTTTAATTCCTGAGTTATCAGATAGAAATACTGTTCTTTATTCTTTTTAATTTGGATCTTAAATATTGTTCTTGATTTTTAGAAAAAAATGTTTTGATAATTTTTAAAAATTCAATTATTTTTTTAACAATCAACTATTTTTTAATTTTATTTATTTGGAGCCTTTCAATATATATATATATATATATATATATATATATATATATATATAGTATTCGTTTAAGACTTTTTTGCTTTGGATGTATTTTTTAAATCATTTTTAATATGTCTATGAGAGACTTCTTTTTAGAATGCTAGTGAAGTAAACATTTTAATTTATTGGGATGTTCATGATTAATCATGTTGTTTTAAAGTTGCTGGAAAAACAGCATGTCTCTTCTTGTTTTTGTTGTGCAGTAGTCTTTAGCTACAGACTGAAGCAGAAAATATGTGACAAGTTATAATACTTCTCTCACAATCATCAGTATCACTGGTTATCTGATCGATTATATGAATGATTTATCTTATTACGTGTGTTATTATTATCTTTATAATATATTGGCTTGATTCGTATTTTTTTTTAAAAATGTAAATGTAAATATTTTATAATGCGTTAAGATATTAATTCAATAGTAATAATAATTATATATATATATATATATATATATATATATATATATATATGTATATATGCATAAAATTTATAATTCATTTATAAAATATATCTCATTTATTGAAATTTATTAAAACTTACAATTCATTTTAAATATGCTGTTTTTCATTTATATTAAAGATTATTAGATTTGATACTCATAGCCAAATATTAAATGAATTAGTATTTATTTGTTGGCGAATATGTTTGAGTTCGAGTTTGAAAATTAAACATATTCGAGGGTTAGAGACATAAAAATGTATCTACATTATTTCTGTTTTCAAGAAAAATGAAAAGTTATAATTGTTGATCTTAATTATCTTTCTTCCTCTTTTTGAATCATGCTGTCTTCTACTACTAGTATAGTTATTGCACTTATTTAGATAGTTATATTATAATTATCTGAAGATGACACACGTGCTGAAACTAGTTGTAGAAGATTGAAACTTGAGTGATTGAAAAAGATGGAAACCAACAAAATCAAAAATTAAAAGATAATGTTTTTCTTATATAACAAAAGCATCTGTTCTCTGTATGTATAAATATTTTTGTAGATATTATAAAAGATAGAAAAATTCTATCTAAATCATTAAAAAAAGATCCTTTTTATGTATATAGATCTGATATATCAAATCCGAAATAATGTTAATAAGGCTCTTTGTCTCTAAGCCTTGTTTCGATTTAAAATTATTACTAGTGATTGTTTAGACCAGTAATCAGTTTTAATTTAGACAAAGTCTTAAAAATTAAAATAACTTATCAAATAGTAATAGATTTTTATTCTTGAACTTTTATATTTCGTTTTAGAATAAATACTTGTGATAATAGTTTATAATTTTCTTAAAAGTAATCTAGTTAAATGATTTTGGAATCAAAAATGAGTTGAAGTGAGGGTTAAATTTATCGATTATGAGTTTATCTTTATTTCTTTCTCTCTCTCTCTCTCTCTCTCTATATATATATATATATATATGTATAAAGTATAACCTTCATTTTTGTACAAGAATATAAATAAAGTACTCCACCAGAAAAAAATGTTTTTCTGATCAGTTTTCAGAACTTAAAAATCATACAAAAGTTAAATATTTAAATTATATTAATAAAGTTAAAAAATATACAATTTGATTCGTTTACACTGTAACAATAATTTTGATTCTTTGTTAAATATGTTCCTTTTGTATTTACATAAAAAAAATAATACAGTATTTTGTATTTTATTAGTGAATATTTAAAAAGTCATTTGTATCAGATGTACAAATTAATTCGGTGCTTTTTGTATGGAAAATTGATGTTTATTTACGGAAAAATGGAATGTATTTCAATTATCAACACATCTTCGATTATTTTATATAATTTTGCTCTATCTGTTGGGCGACTGACTAATCATTTGTAGAAAAAAAGATGGCGGATTTGAGTCGATGAATTTATAATATATTTTCTTACTTCTTTCACTGTCTTAGCATTTTTTGCACGTTTTAAAAGCACCTTCAAAGTTGAATAAATTCTTTTTTTCAACTGGAATGAGAAAAATGGAAAATATGCTACTTTCGGATGCCATCGGGTTCACTACTGTTTTGTGAGTTTATGCCAACTGCTTGTCCGAAATATATAGTGTTTTTTAATGTTAAGATTAGCACTCCAAAATCCTAAAATGACGAGAAAATATTTTAATTCAAAGTAGCGTTATGATTGATTCAATTAATAGGCACAGAACTAATTTTTACACCTAATACATACATATTTTTTGAAAGATGTAACTCGTACCTTTTTTAAAAATTGCGTTTCCTATAAAACTCAAGAACATTAATTAATATTAATAATATACATCAATTAGTAGTATGATAATTTAAATAAAAAATGAATGAAAATTAAATATTTCCTTAAAAAATTACCTACATGTATTTTTTACATTTTTCATCAAATATTACGTATTAAATTTTTTAACGAATTAAATAATTAATGAATTAATAATTAAAAAACGATTTAACTTATTAGTTTAACCAGTTACATATATATATATATATATATATATATATATATATATATATATATGTGTGTGTGTGTGTGTTTCTTTAATTTTTTAATTAAATAAATGTTCCATGAGATGATCTTTGATACGAAAACCGGTAAAAGAAATATCATGAAGGTTATTTGGTGCGAAATTTAAACCATGAAGAGTTTCAAAAAAGACCTTTAGTAGATTAGATATTCATTCAGATTAAATACACATATGTTAATTGGCCTAGACATCAATATTGATTCATGTTCTTATTTTTTTTCCTTTATTGATTTAGAACCGCTTTGAATAGAATTTTAAACATTCTAAAACGACTCCTTATTTATTTAATGTATATTTATTCCTCTTTTCTTTTTTTCTGTATATATATCTTTGTCTACTTCCACACTACGTATTCAGTTTTACTTTTTAAAGATTTGAATCTGTAACAATAACAAGACAGCATACATTACAAAAAAGTAATGCAATTTAACGACTTTATGAATTTATCTTTGAAAAAGAATTGGAAAATAGGTTATATTCGAAATAGTTTTTTCGATGAAAGTTACAGCGAAAAGATCAGTCGATCTGTCATGTTCTAAGGAGTAAATATTTTTCTACATTTTCAGAAGGTAAATATTTTGATTGCATTGTTGTTCAGGTTTTATCAAAATTTAAATGAAATCTTATAAATTCGAGTACATGTTGAAGATTATAAGTCCTGGTACTATTCTTTTCAAATAACTATAGTCGGAGGATCAGTTTCAGGATAAATATTTCCTGGAAGAGTTATTCGATGTACCGTACCAATTTGATGTTTGAATATTTTTTTTTGTATTTTAAATATCATTTTCTTAGAATAAACCGAAACTTGTATAGGTTATCGGCGACCATTAGCTTTTTTTAATGAATATTCAAAAATTATTAGATATGCGTGATTTCTGAACTGTTTTTCTAGAAGAAAAGAAAATATTTTCTATAATTTCCTAGAAGATTGAAAATCTGTAATGTTGAGAAATCACATGAAATGAAAAAGACATCCAAACTAATCACATTTTTCAATTTATTAATTAATCGATTCCGATTAAATCCATTGTTTAATTTGTTAGGCTGGTAGGAAAATAATTTCGGTATTTTATATGAATTTGAAGGTCGTACACCACAATTATTTTCCTACCAACCTAATAAAAATGTCTTTCTTGGAATTCTCACAGATTCAATGTAAAAATATATTCTAAGAATCTATTTCACTATTTTTAACCACAATAATTTATGCAACGATTATTGACTGCCTGGAAAGTACGTGCAATTTTTATCAATATTAATTAAGTAATTTAATAATACAAGTAGAAGTAAGAATTCTTTTGCAAGTCAATTAATATTTCCAAGTTAAGATTTGTAATTAGCGTGGATAGACCATTGTATCTACTTTATGATTTGAAATTATAATTTTGAACATATTCTGGCTGATTTAATGACACATAAAGAACATATATGATGATTTATTTGCACGCGTCTCGTTTTATTTGCATACTAATTGTGTAGGGTCAAATGGGTGGCGTCCGTGACATACAGTTTTCGGACGCGTGGTTCGCATCTCGTGTTGTGTTTGTCATCAGACTTAAGATTATTGTTTCGACTTTTCGCATCAATGAAAGAGTCGCACGTTTATGATTCATAAACGTCTTGTTTAATCAATTGGTGTGTTTATCACCAGGAAGTTTTTCGGCAATATTTAGATTATGACTATAATAAGTGGGTCGTTTGAGAAGTATGGCGAAAAAATCAAGCTAAAACCCCGTTTTTTGGAAAAAATCGATTTTATTTCTCAACATAATGCGGCATGACTCGTTGATCTATCTCGATGAAACTATGTAATTTGTGGAAATAGAATTAATTCTTGGGTCAGAAATGTTGGAATCACGTCGTGGGACACGTGTTACAGTTATTCGAACACAATCAGTGTGTTCTGTCGTTCTTACTGTTCTTCTGGATCTTTGATGCTTCAAATTTAACATGAAACCAGTTTCTCAAAACTTCTGAACCGACAAGTTGGTGATATGAACGGTCGGTATCTGTCCACGACGCGGATTATTATAATGACTGTGAAATAAACTTTATACGGTTCTATCAGACTCACTATTTTTGTAAAATGATTTCACAACGAAAGCTCAATGTGCACCGGACCTCTACCTGCTCTATATTTACTAAATGGCCGTGAATTACTAACAATGTGTCTCTTAATTGTACTCTTTCACTTCAACGGTAAGTGAATAAGGCTGATTTTGAAATTGTCCACTCCAATGGCGCGCCCGTGTTTCATTTAACAATCATGAATATGCATATTTTCATGTTTTATAAAAATAATTTACTCCTGCTGGTTTTGATCTCTTCCATGATAAGACTTTTTATCCTCTATGACTGTGGTAATCATGCTACCTTCAGAGAGATGTAGATATTTTTACTATCATAGATACAAACACATCATAGATATTTTACAATATGTTCACTTATATGAATTTCAATTTTTGAAATTTATTATACTGTTTTTTTTAATCTTGAATATAAAGAACTTAGTTGAAAATGCACAGTTGAATAAACTTGATAATTTGGCTTGGTGGGAAGAAATTCTCATCGAATGAGGATCTCATCGCCACCGTCAATGTGTTTTTTACAGACTTGCAGGATCAACTGTATAGCCCCTCAATGGTGACAATTTTGAGAAATAAAATCGTTTTTTTTTTCAAAAAAAAACTGTTTAAATTTCTTTTCTATAATATTTATCAAACAATCTTTGTGTATATATATATATATAATTTGTGCGTGTGTATTCATCAAAATATATTAAAAAAGGATTCTCAGTTCTGTTAACCTTCTATAGGATTGGCAGCTAATTTATTATTGAATAAATGTACGTTTAAAAAAGTATTGACCTTTCAAAATAAACTAAGCTATTAATAAATTAGGAACTGATAAAAAAAAATGAAAAATATATTTCTGACTAGATTATTTAACACACGTGTCAAATATATTGAAGTTCCGTTCAATTTCATTGAAATATCGTGTACATTTAAGGCGAATGTTTTCTATTAAAGCATCCAAATTACATTTCGCCATAAAGCTTAAACATATCAGGAAGTTATGGGAGATATGAAGGTCACTGTGTTCTGAATTAGTAATAAATTATATCTGTACGTTTTAATAACTGGTTTGACAGCTTGAATCGTCGGATAAAATATATGTGCGCATGTTCGAAACTCTTGTATGCAGGAACGGATCGTTTGTTTAATGAAAATTCTTTTGTTTCGCAATAAAAACCGAATAAATTATGTTAATGGACGGTTGTGAGAACAATGAAGACGAGCTGACAGAAAGGAAGGACGACGAAAAATAAATAACGCCGAGCAACAATCAACACATGCACTTAAACTGTTTTATCAATGAATTGTGGCGAATTTAATTAATTGTTGTCATCGACCAACACAGTAAGTCCGTCATGAATATCGCAATATTTTCATATTATTTAAATGCCGCTGTCAAGCTAGATGAAATATGACAGACTCCAATGATCATATTAGTGTTTGTATCGTCGACCTCAAGCAGTCGAGACTGTCGGGACAAGCCAAGGATTATGTTTGTATCACGATCGCCAGTGCATTTCACTATGCTGTTCGTTTCGTAGCAATAAATTTCAATGATCGGTATACCAGATATTCACATTGCGTTCAGAACTTGTCGTTTTATAAATCGAGGGCCACAGTATCTATTGTTTTGATTTGTGAACCGGCCTAAATTTTAATTAGACCTCCCATGCATCCGTGACATTGGAATATGCACACTCCTTATTTCTGTCTCTCTGTGTGTGTGTGTGTCACTGGCTCAAAAGTAAAATTGTGTTTTAAAATGCGGGCGGTCTGTAACCGTTTCTCGACCGATGCATTATTTATCTGAATATATTTTATGTAAATCAGACTGGATTATAGTAAATAAGAATGTAATTCCAATATTTTAATTCACCTTTTTGCATGACAAAGATCGTCAATAATGAAAATAAACATCGATTTAATATTAAATTTAAAATATGAAGTCACAGAAATGAATATGTAAATATAAAATATTAAAAAAATTAATGAAAGATATATTCAGTAGTAGGTTTCTTATTTAACTGAATAACTAGACATTAACAAGTAATAATATTATTCTTGTACATATATCAATATAATACGAGGGTCGTTTGATAAGTATAGCAAAAAAGCAAGTTAAACACCGTTTTTTTTTATTTCATTGAGCTCTATACAGCTAGTCTGCAAAATACACACTGACGACGCCGACGACATCCTCATTTAATAAGAATTTCCTGCCACTAAGCCAAATTTTCAAGTTTGGGAAGAGAAGAAGTCGCACGTGGCCAAGTTCGGAGAATAGGGTGGATGAGGAATCAATTCGAAGTTTAATTTATTCAATTTTGCTATTGCGACGGTCGTTCTGTGGGACGGCATGTTTTCCTGGTGAAAGAGCACTAGTTTTTGCGTCATTTTTGGCTCTCTGTTGTGCCGCAATACCTCGGAAGCTCTGTGTACGTCCATTTAAAGCGCTCCATCATAAGCGCTCCATTAATACATTCTGCATTTTAATTTGTCATTATGTTGATTTCTTTACTTTACTAATAAAGTGGCAGTGATAGATGCTTATATGATGAACTTTCAGTTTATTTGTTAGTTCTCATCAGGTGGACGCTTATTTTTTCTCAGAAATTTTTAAACATGTTGTTAATCAACGTTTTTTAAACGTTATTTTTAAAGAATTAGTTTATAAAGCTACATTTTTGAAGTCATCACTACAGGCCAGTAGCCAGACCGTCATATTAACTGGCTAAATTTTTTTTATCTCCAAATTGTTTAACCTCATATCTAGAACCAAATCTATATAAAAGAAACATCTGTTTCGGAAAATTTTATTATTAAAAAAGAAGTTACATTATTCGTATCATGTGATTAGCGTAAAAACGTTTTCAATCATCAAAGTAAACCGATTAGGAAGATTCTCGATGATTTTCAAATCTCACAAAATCAGAGATTTTGTTATAGGGGCAAACGGATAAACCAGGGCAAGGAGGCAATGCGTCTCTGGCTCGCTTGGGTACGAGCATGCATCGCTGTATTTGATTAACAGCTCTTAATAAATTGCCTGTTGATTTGTTAATTGACTAATTTGAATTTATTTAAAAAACATTTGTATCTGTTATAAATCCTTGACGATTTCACAAGTTTATATAAAAAAAAGATGAAAACTGTCAAACATAATAATATCGGTGATTTATGGTTTGTATGATACTTTTTTTAAAATAATTATGTCATTTGGAACCAAAATAGTGAAGCAATCTGGAAAATTTCCAGAGAAGGAAAAAAGTATCAGTTCAAGTACATTAACTATATATATATATATATATATATATATATATATATATATATATATATATATATATATGCATGTATAATCAACACTTATAATTAAATTCACTTTTTTCACAGTAAAAATATCCATGGGAGTCAAATAGTGAAAAAAAGGAACGTTTTTGTCTCAAGGCGTTGACTCTCATTAATAAAACAAAAACCGTAAAACAGTTTAATATATTAATTGCTATTATCAAAGACTTGACACACACCAGTTCTCATAAATTTCATTGAACATAATTCTCTCTATGCGTTGACATTATCTCAAGCGTTTACTACGATCGAAATGATTCATTCTGTCTGCGATGTGTTTACTGACCTTTCCCGTGTATTTTTCTTTGACGGCATTTTTTCCTAACAAAAGTGAATATATTAAAATTATTAAAGGTGTATGTCCTGCGTACAGCATAAACTGAATTCTCTGTCGGAATGTAGGCGTCGTGTGTTGTTAATTATATATATGTATATGTATATATATATGTATATATATATATATATATATATATATATATATATATATATATATATATATATATATGTAGTATTCTTTGCACCCATTCTCGTGTAACTATTACTAAATTAAATTCAAGTTTTCGGCTATTATTTATTTCAATGCGTTACTCTTCTTGTTTGAAAATATAATGAACGTATCACTGCGTGAAATAAATATAAGCAATTAGTTTCTTTTTCACAGTTCGTAATGTGTTTGCCTCTGAGCGGTTCGTGTTACACAGATATTGATTGTTTTTTTTTCCAGAGATTTTTTATCCGCTGATATATTTTATATACCTACACAGACTCTTGCTAATGATCGAGGCATTAGCATCATCGAGCTTGTTTTTAGATAAAATATCTTTAATTTGCAATGTTTTTATTTCCGAGCGTTCTTTATATCAAGATTATATTAATTTAAAGCAGGTTCGTCTGTCCAGGGGTCTTAATTTCCGAAAGGACGGATGAAATTTATGTGGATGTTTTTTTATTAAATGGAAAATATTTTTTTCGATCGGATAGGAAGATATAACAATATCTCTCTACATGTAAAAAATAATTCCATTGGAAGATTTCCATAAGACAATTTTTTTCTTGTAGATCAGTGTTTCTCAACCTTTTTCCGATCGTAGTCCCCCCCCTCCCGATTTTGTTTTCTTCCTGTGACTTCCCTGTCCAACTGATAGAAAGGTAGTTATTTGAATGTTTTGTTTGTAAATAGAACATGTTTTATTGTAATTTTTATAATTTATACCAAATACAATAATTAAATATTTAAAAATTTATACTTTAAGTATTTCTCGATCAATGTGACCCTTGTGCATGAGGACCAGAAACGAGTTTTTTTATATCCGGTTCTATAGCTGCGAGGGATAACCGAAAATCACCTCTGTCCATTATGTTAAGCCGATTCCGCGTTAAGCTGAGTAAATAATTCACACGACTGAAATATGATTCTACCAAATGCTAAGTAGGAAATACCATGAAAAACAATTTTGCTTTATCCTAAAGGCGTGAAAACCTTTTAGGTATTGTACTCTTGATCCAAAAAAATGTTACTCTGTAGCTCTATGACCGCTTTTTAAATTCTATTGATGGTCATTTCTATGTGCACTTCACCTCTGTTTTCTTATTTTTTCATTTCTCTGTTTCATTTTCTCGATCACTTCTCTCTTTCCTGTGGTCCCTTTGGAATATTCTGTGGCCCTCTGGGCGCCATATAGCCCGAATTTGAGTACCACTGGAGTAGACTACCTTTTTGTAATGCCGCTCCTTCCGCTACACTCTACAATTGATTATAAAAATTAAGGTTAAAATTCAGAAAACAATTATTTTCACACATAAAAGACCTAATAAGTATTCCTGAAGAAAATTGACAAAAATATTTCGAATTTTCGAAATAGAGAATGGAGGCGTTATTTAGATCTATCTAGAGCTAGAGACAATTTTTTAATCCTGTATTTTTTTATAATAATAACAGTTATAGATCTAGTTGCTAGATCGTATATTGTGGCAAAGAGCTTTTTGCAATAAATATTAGGTTACAATTATTTTCTAGTCATTATTTTGATATATTTTTATTTTATGCACGATTTTAAGATGACATTTAACAGTTTTAATTGAAAGAAAAAAACAACTTCAACAATGAATTATCTTGCTGAATATATAAATGTCACAGTATGTAAATTATCAGATTAAGTGTTACCAGAAATAAACATTGTATTTATGATGTTATCATAAATTTCTCAAGCCCACCATAAGTGTAAATATTAATCATAACTTTAATTATATTAACAAATGTTTAATCCCGCTAGTCTAATATCAATAATTTACTTGCATAATGTAAATATTCTGCAGTATATTTTTCTAAGAGTACATTTTTTATAGCTAGGAAATCTCCATTTTATTATTTTTCAGAAGGCGTGTTGAAAAAATGAAAGCAACAACTGTAGATAATCTGAATAATCGGTACTATAGTTTCGTTTTGGATACAAACGCTTGTTTTTATTACTTTTTTAAAGTATATTTAGAATTTAACGCAAATGCAAACTTTATTATTAGTCTTAGTTCTGTTTATACTAGGATTATTTTTTTATAGCTATAGCTTAATTATACTCCTTAAAGAAAATACAGAGAAAAAGAAAACGTGTGATTGAAATCGATATCGATTACTTGAAGTATAATTTTTTTATAACAGTTTTATGTAGCACTATGGTTAAATTCACATTTATATATAAAATATTTATTTTTCCATAAACATTTAAAAGTTTTTCTGATTAAAAATGTTTAATGATTGATTATTGATGATTTTTTGTTGTCGATTATGGCAATTATACTGGAAATGCTGTCAAACTTAGAGACATTCATCAACACATAGAAAAAGATTTAAATATATTTTTTAAAAATAACGGCAGTCCCGTCGAAACACATGAATAACAATCAAAATGTATAAATAATCGATTATTGAACAGTTTTGACCGGAAATATTCTCACGGTTTATTCGATGAGTGAAAAATCCATTTGTAAACGTGAATTTAACAACAGAACTGTACTGTTGTTTTTATTACTAGTAACAATGTATCCATTTTATATGTTCAATTATCCATTTATTCATTCTATATAGATTTTATATAGCAATAAAAGTAATGACAATTCAATTGATGTTCGTTTTATATTTAAGCAATTGTGTATTGTCATTTATTTATGTGACATTGATTTATGTCTAAAGTAATATAATTATATATTATTTTGCTGTCGTACTGATTTATATTATCTGTTTCAGGATTTTTCTAACCAAATATGGTGGGAATAGCCAATGCAATTATCATTTTGACATGCGTTTTGTCGGCAGGAACTTCGCATTATAGCAAAAGTAAGTTATTCGCATTGAATTGATTAATTTTCTATTTTGTTTAATGTTTATATATTTTATATGGTACTGTTATATATATATATATATATATATATATATATATATATATATATATATAAATAAGATGTACAAATTAATTCGTGCCTTTACCTTTTTTTATAGAAAATTAATGTTTATTTACGGAAAAATGGAATACATTTCAATCCTCAAAATTTATCTTAGTATTTTATATAACGTTGCTCTATCTGTTAGGTAACTGATGGAATCTCTTGTTGAAAAATAGATGGCGGCGTTAAGTTGATGAAGTCGTCAATGCATTTTCGAACCTCTTTCATTGTTTTAAAATTAGTATCAGCTAGAGATGGTAAGGGACAGCCAGAACAGGTGATAATCTGACCGAGATGGGTTCAGTAAATACGTCGCTTGTGGGAGAACTTCTCAGCCGAGTGAACAAATGATGTCTTCGGTCCCGTTTGCACCGTACGACCGAGTGTTATCGTGCTGCAAAATGACTTGGCTCGTTCCCACGCCAGTGAATGGTCTTTTCATATTTAATTCGTCACTCAGCCGAATGAACTGTTGTTGGGAACGCTTTGAATTTGCAGTCTGACCAGATTCGAGCAACTTATAATACTTCTTCGATAGCGCTACAGCCAAAATCGAGCCTTAGCTTCCTCAATTTTCTCCTTTCAGACATCCCTCTGTCGGGCAGAGCCGTTAAATCTATTCAGCATCCGAGGATTATTTTGAGGTTTTGTAAAGTTTGTTGTTTTACGAGGTGGGGTTGTTAGCTTCACGCCCAACCCCCTTTTCGAAGGACCATTCTCCCGCTCTCGCTACCCTTGACTTCTCTCTCCATCTCGGTTATCCGATCTGGAGTGGGGTTACTCATGTTACCATGGTATTACTACTTGGAGGTGAGAGTCGGAATTGTGTAAGGGAAGCTATGCCATGTAAACTGGATTCGGCATTATGTAGTACGCATACACTACCCCATTTTTATAAACCCATCTTAACAACCCCAAGTTATAATACACTACATTCTTAATGTCTCACAAAATACGCAATAATACTTTCTTAGCGTGCTTATTTGGTTTCCGAGACAATGTTGACAGTTCATCGGGAATAACGCATGATTTTCGGCGTTTAGGGTTGTCATTAAACAGCCATTTTCCATCCCAGGCTATGATTTTATGCAAAAAAAATTCTGTGAACTTTGTGTCCGAAGACATATTCGTATCGCATCTTTTTTTCTTTGTTTTACAGGTTGAATTTATATGGAAACCATCAGCCTAGTTTTAGATTTTTTTTCCAAGCGATGTGATGATAGGCACTTTTTGCTACTTGTAACTCTGGGTCGTTGAGCGGGGTTTTGTTCAGTCTGAGTGTTTTTTTTTTCACTCAACAGCTGCTCGAGCTCTCCATCTTCAAATTTTCTCGGCTTTACTGGATTTTACTGGTTCTTGATCGGAAAGATAAAAATCACTACTCCGAATCTTTGAAACTATTTTTGAATATTTCATGCATTGCATCTTCCCCCCAAAATAACTAACTCATTCCCGCGGCTTTGGTAGCATTTTTTTTTAAATTGGAATGAGATAAGTATACAATGTCTAGTATGATATTTTTCGAACGCAGTCTTGTACATTATTATTTTGTGAGGTTATACCAACTGCTTGGCAACGATATACTTTTTGTACATGTTAAGGTTGTCACTTCAAAATTCTACGACGACGAGAAAATATTTTAATTTGAAACAGAGTTATGATTGATTCCATTTAAAGACACTAAATTAATTTATACATCATATATATATATATATATATATATATATATATATATATATATATATATAAACGCACACATATACACAAACATACAGATAGATAGATAAATGTATGAATTATATAATCACTCTGGAAGATAAAACAGAAGAACCTTCCAAGTTATGCCAATTAACGAATAATATCACGTTTATGTATATGAAGTGAATGTTATGAATTTTTATATAAATATATTTTAGACGTAATAGGCATATTAATAATGTGATTTGGTGAATATGAATATATTAGAGCTTGTAAGAATGTAAATTTCAAGTTAGTATGCACGTTCTTACATGAATTATTTTTTATGTTCATTTACTGTCCTTAATGTTAAAAATGGACATAAACCTTTAATCATTTTATCATCTGTAGTTAATCATTGAACATTAATTAACACTTCTTAAGAGATTATTTATGAAAATATTTTATTCTTGAAGTATTAATGCAGTTTTCTTGTATATGTTCTTTATTCATGATGTTGAAGTAATAATTTATTCTGAAATGCATGTTTTTCATCGTCTTTCAGGCAAATATACTCATATAAATTTCTCTCTCTCTCTCTCTCTCTCTATATATATATATATATATGTATATATTATAAATATTTACGTGTACACATTTTTTGATTTATTATGCACTAAATTTTTAGAAAGGTTTTTGTACAGAAAGTATAATAAATAATTTATTTTCGTTTAAGAATTTATTCACAATGTATTGAAAATGTTTATTTCTTTAAGTACTTTTAAATATTGCACATTTTTATTATTTACCATGTGTTTAATTTCATTTTAGTTTAAAAAAAGCATTGTATCGATTTATAGCCTTACTGATTTGTATTTTTACGAAATTTAATTTATTTTACAAGAGATGAAATTAAATCTCATAAATCATTTGTGAGGAGAGATTGAATACCTGTAGTGGTTATAAAACTGACTGAAGGCAGTATTATTAATACTGTAACGATATCATTAAATTATTCAGTTGGAGAGGAGAAAGGTTTGGAAGATTGGGAAGTGTAATTGTAATTCATATATTTAAAAGATGAAACAATAATGAAAAATGTATTTAGTTACAATACAGTTTTTGACACTGGATAAATTTACTTTCATAAATTAGTTTTTCATTTTGTTATAAAATTCAAATTTTTCTGTTCACATATGTTCAATAATTGATTATTTGTGATTTTGATAATTGTTTATACGTATTTTGATATCCACACTATCATTCACAGAGCGCTAATCTGGTATCTTAGCGCTCTGAGGATAGTGGCATCACCATCGAAATGTGTGAGGGAATGAAAATTCATTTGTTAAAGATTAACATTCACTTTATCCTAAGTTTCTCAAACATAAAATTTAGTTTTACAACAAACAATTCGTGGTACAAAAAAGTAATGTAAGAATGTATTATGGCTTATGTAGTTTTGAATAGCATTTCTATCATCCTAAAGCTAAAGTACTGAAAAATCAGATATTTTTCTTTAACATTCTGATAGAATTGTCATCGAAAAGCATATAAGAAACAATGAAAATGATCAGTACACAATTATTGCATATTTTGATTAAAAAAAATTGTCACTTGTACGAGACTGAAAAATTAATCTTGTGAAAAAATGTGTTTTGTGGTTATATTTTCAGTGGAAAAATATTTTTTTCTAACGATTAGCACGGATTTAGATCTTAGTACTAATACATATCAATTAGAAACTTTTATAACAAGATTCATTGAAAGTTTCCAATACAGATGGTCAGATTAATATGGTTTTTCTAGATTATTCTAGATTTTTTTTGATAGAACTTTTCATAATTTAATTATAAATCAATTATGTTCAATCAGAGTTGTTTATAAAGTAATTTCATACATTCAAGCATAATTCTGATAATGCATTTAAATTCTGTTTCACAAATGAATTTCTTTCACCTCACAATAAATAAATGTTCATTGATTGATTATTAATCATTTTGCTAACGTGCATTTTGATGTATCATCCTCAGTCCATCAGGCAGAGAAAAATACGGTTTCTACATTTTGACCCTTTGTATGAAGTAATCACCATTTAAATACACATAAATAATTATCATGAAAGATCAATAATCAGTTAATGAACAATTTTGATTAGAAAAATATTTCATGGTTTGTTGAATGAAAAAAAGATTCATTTATGAAAGATTAAAGCGTATATTAATGACAGAATGAGATTCATTTATTTTTGAATCGTATTCAGGTAACATGACTTAATTTTAAAACCAAAAGAATCGACTTTCGTAACGAAATAAGTACTTGTTGCTCGACGATGACTCAAACGTTCAAACTAGTTGTAGAAAAAACGTATCAAATGCCATGAATGAAAGATACGAAATAGTCGATTTAACATTCATTGGCAATAAATAATAAACAGTGATTAAAAATAGAAGAAAATACTTTTTTAGCAAACGTCTACCTTACCAAACGTCTACCTACAAGAATGATGTTACACAAATCGAATTTAAGTTCATGGCCTGAAAAAATCCAATTTGTCTGTCGTTATTATAAAATATCTAAATTTATGTGCATAATTACATATACTAAGATTTTAATCGATTTTCGATATGACAGTATTTTTTTGTTATTACTTTTGATGCCGCCGGGTACGATATTTGATCAGTCACGAAAAAAACCGTCTTCCGATGTGTAGTTTGACCAGTTTTTTGATTAACTAACCTGATGTGCTATAAATTGCTGATTAGTCTCGTTCTTTTTAGACACATGTATATATATATATATATATATATATATATATATATATATATATATATATATAATTAATAGCTTATTAATAATCTTGAACTTGATTTTTAATTTGGACTGAGTATCGTTCTAAAAACTGATAGCGTTATTTTATAATAAAATCAATTTAAAATTATTTTTAATATTTCATACTAATTGATATAAAAAGTATATAAAATCAGAATATAATTATACATTCCGAAAATATAAATTATATGTAATTAACAGCTATTTGCTTTTTAAATTACTTTTCAATTAGTTGTTTTTTCAAAGTGTTTCCAGTCATTTTTTCAAACTGTTCAGTCAACATTTACAGATAGTTACAACGTTCTGTGAGCCAAGAATGTTAAGAATTTTATTCAATATTGTACTTTTCAGAATTTAAATTATTTGTTTTTTCTATTTCTTTTACTTATTTTTTTCTGTTAGGTGTATAAATTAATTCGGTGCTTTTTTTAT
The DNA here is from genome assembly GCA_034766995.1 of Acanthacorydalis orientalis. Classification (NCBI taxonomy): domain Eukaryota; kingdom Metazoa; phylum Arthropoda; class Insecta; order Megaloptera; family Corydalidae; genus Acanthacorydalis; species Acanthacorydalis orientalis. Next base: position 28,888,044 of record CM068322.1, on the reverse strand, counting down.
AGAAAACAAATACTTATGGAAAAATGGAATAGATTTCAATCCTCAAAATATCTTTCATTATTTTGTATGACTTGTCAGATGGCGGCTTTGAATCGATGAAGTTGTATCGCATTTTCGGATATATTCCACTGTTTTAGCATTTTTTACATGTTTTATGGGTCGTAACACCTTTCTAGAAAGTTGAACAAATCATTCCCGTGGTTCGGCAGCATTTTTCTTGAACGCCATCCTGTTCATCACTGTTTTGTGAGGTTATGCCAACTGCTCGGCCAAGATATGTAGAGTTTTTAAATGCTAAGACTGCCATTCCAAATTCTTGAAATGACTATACATTTTTTAATTTAAACCAAAGTTATGATTGATTCAATTTGTAGGCACAGAATTGATTTTCATATCTAATACAATAATGAAAATTATTATATTCCTACGAATTCATAAATCAATTGTGTAATCTAATTATCAAAATGTAAAAACTGAAATCATATATAAAAATATTATATTCGAGACTATTTTCGTAACTGATTTAAGGAAAGGCTCAATCACTTCTAGACAAACGATTCATAAAATAAATAATTCATTTTCATATAGGAGATTATAAAATTAATTTACATATGGTACTAAATTATCAGTAAGTTGATTCGCTCTCTCTCTCTCTCTCTCTCTCTCTCTATATATATATATATATATATATATATATATATATATATATATATATATTAATATAAAGTTTTATAATAGAACAGAGTATAAACAGTGTTGATTTTTTTAAAAAAAATAATATAACATTTTTTTTTATTTATTTTTTGTAAAATTAATCTTACATATGGTACTAAATTATCAGTAAGTTGATAATAAATTTTCTCTCTCTCTTTTTCTATATATGTATATATATATATATATATATATAGATATAGATAGATAGATATTTTTATAGATATATATTAATATAAAGTTTAATAATAGAACAGAGTATAAACAGTGCTGATATTTATTTTTTTTTCAGATTCAGATCTACCGATAGGCCATTTCAAAGGAATACAAAGAAAAATTGTAATGTATCATAATATGTTTCGACAAAGGGTTATTCCGCCAGCTACAAACATGTTAAGAATGGTAAGTATAAAAATAATTCACAGGGAGTGAACACGCGCGTTTTAAGTAAACTTTAAGAACCGTAACTGAAGCGACAGTTACAATTCGTATCATCGAACCTATTCTTCCTATTTCACTTAAATTATTATCTAAAAATCCATTTGGAAGAATTGTAAAGGTTATAAGACATCACGGAGATCAGACTATAGATTTACAGTTCATTTATTCGGAACGTATTTATAATTTATGTCCTGTGCCGTGTTACAATGTTATACACAGTGACTATTTTCGATTCGATTCAGTATGGCATAGGTCAACATTCTCTCCGGGATGCACATTCGTCGAAAGCTCGACGACCAGGAAATGAATACCGTTTACCAGGAAGAAACCAATACTGTTTCAGTACGGTTCGTTTGCGTTTGTTCCCTTAGTCATGTGTACTGTAATCGTGCATGTGATCCGCAAAAATCGTTTGATCTGTACACACGAGCGTGGCGCCTTTAATGTGTTTTCTTAAAAGTACGTTAGAGAGATCGCCGTTTTGTTTATTTTGATACATGTTCGTTTGATTATATTACCAGTTTTATATAGGTTACTTAAATTAAGCCAGAGCAATAGAATGTTTATATGTAAGTGACTAATTTAATAGACAACAGATTGGTTACACTTCGATGTAAATACACGTGTCGAACATATACAAACATAATGGCATATGTACATGCAATGAATATTTTTAAATAGTTTTTTTTTCATAGAATTCGAACGGTTCTATCAAATATTTATACTTTTCTTAACATATATCTTAAATAAAATAATTCCTTAGTCCGACGTTGACCATATTATTTATTTTTATATTGGAGTAATCAAGATAAAATGATTTAAAAATTGAAAAAATAACCTTATTAAACAAACATATAATTTATCTATTAAAATATTATACCTAGACCTCCAATTTATTTTTTTAGGCTAGCTTAAACAATAAACAATAATTTAATCTCTTGTTAGGGTTTTATATATGTTTTTAGGATAATTAAATAATATAGACAAAAAAGTGATATTATTTTAAAAAATAGGGTAAAAAATACCTATTTTTCATTTGTTGAATTAAATTTCAATTTTTGGTATGAACCCTATAGACCAGTGGTGTTAAACACGCGGCCTTCACGGTTCTAGAATGCGATCCACGTCCCAAAGTTTGAAGTTGATTTTATTAAAATAATAAAATAATTCAAATATTAAAATAATAATAAAAAGTAACATCCAAATGGAATTGATTGAAATTCAGTGGAACACTGAAGAAACTGCAAGAAAAGTGTAATGAAATTGGTATTCTAGATTTTTATTTGTACTTTCCAAGACATTTTATTAAAATGCGTATGTTTGCAGTAAGAATCTTGACAATATTTGGAAGTGCATACCTATGGGAACAATTATTTTTCTTTTTAAAGACCAATAACAATTCACACAAGTCAAGATTGACAAACGAAAATTTAACACCTGCAGTAAAAATATCATTATCACAAAAAATTACACCTCTCTTAACAAATAACAGAAATTAACAAATTATACGCACAAATAATCTGGGGATAATGTGTCGTAAATTTTTATTGGAAAACTTTATGAAAATTAACAAAATACAATACTGAAATGTGTTATAATTTTTTTACTCTCAAGCTTAATTTGCACATCTAATAATTTTTATCGTCCTGTATTACTATACATTTTTATAAAAAAGAACAGAACATGATTTTAAATCAATTAACTTATTTTTCCTGTTATTTAATCCAATATAAACTCATCATATATTTTTAACTCTCGTTTAATTGTACATCATCATGGTCTGTGAGATTTAACATTCGCACCAATCAACCGAGTTTACATTAAAATCACCCGCAGTCAGTTTCAATTCTTTCAAGTTCCACGCAGAAACGCACAATTGTCTAATATGTTTATTTTCTTTTATTACATCAATTAACGTTTTTCTTCACGAATCGTGTTTATTAAACTTATCTGGTACTTGCTCAGTATACACCAATGTCATTCTAAATAGAACGTTCAGTGTAAACAATTAATCGTTCATACATTTAAATTATCGTTAACAACTATACAAGGAGATATATACAACTAATGAGTTTTAAATTTTCGCAGCGCGGACGTCTCACCAGTCCGCCGATTTGATTATATGACCCTTGAAATTGCTAAACGCGCGCAACTAACACTAATTATAGTCGTATGTAATCTAATTTAATTGAGAAATACGTTTATATCGTCATATAATGATGTTACAATTAGACAGGAAATTGAAAACAGATTAATTTCTCAAATCATTAATATGTCTGTCAAGTTTAAATCAGTACGAGTCCAATTATATTGTTAGATTTTCAGCAATTTTTTTTTCGAGCAGCGATTTAATTAGAATTGACAAGCGTGACATTCTTAATTGGAGCAGCACGAGACATTCGGTCCGTTTGTCGTTTTAATGCAAAACCTTGAAGTCGGAATCAAATGAAATTCCTTCCTCAATGTTCGAGGAATTTGACAGATAATTAAAAAAAAACGTCATATATTTATACAAAGTAATTGATAATTTTATATTTAATTAATCAGTCATCTTGCAAAGAAAATGTTTTTTTGTGGTTATATTGCCAGTGGAAAAATATTTTTTGTAACAAGCAGCACGGGTTTGAGATCTCAGTACTAATTTACATATCAATTAGAACAATTGTTTTAAGATTTATTGAATGCTTCCGATACAGATGGCTAGATTTATGTAGATTTTCTAGATTTTTCTAAATCTTTGGATAAAACTCCTCATAATTTTATTATTAATCAGTTATATTCAGTCAGTGTTAATTATAAAGTAATTTAATACTAGATCACTTTACCAAGGTGGTCAAAATGATTTTTCTTATAATTATTACTCATTTCCAGTAAATTTTATTTTCTAAATTTTTTTCTGGCTGTTAAAATATCTAAATGATTAATTCTGCAAAGTAGTTTTCTTTTTTTCTTATTTTTTATGTAAAATTTATATATAGTATACTTACATGTACCGAGATCATCATTTTAACCCCTCAAGAAATGTGTTTGTATAAATTGTTTCGTTTCAGAGATGGCATAAGGACGCTGCCAGACGGGCACAAAAATGGGCTCATAAATGTGCTTTTCTGACTCATAATGATGTTCTTGAACGATGGGACGATAATTTCGGCGGTTGTGGACAAAACATTTATATTTCAACACGGAGAGATCCATGGTAAGTATCTTAGCCGAATTTTCTTATTTTTTATTCTTATTTTAAGCAGTCTGCTAGTATATTTACCTGAACTATTTTGTTATTTACGGAATTTATTTCATATACAATTTTAATTAGTAGGTAAACATGTTTGTGTGGAGTTATTGGTAGTAGATATATATTAAATCGTTTGAAATGTTTCATGAATTTATATTCAGATTTCTGATATATTAACTCTGGAAAGTAAATATTTTCAGAGTAGAAGAATATAATAAGATATATTTTTAATAACACTTTTTTAGTGTGAATGATTAAAAAATATCTAGCTCTTTTACAAGTTTAGAGAGAGTTATTGAAGTTCACAGTAAGCTAAAAGTTATTTTTTTTCTAGCGAATAATGAGAATTTAATGAAAATGTAATATTTATAAAGACTGTGATTTTTTTTTATTTCTTGTGATATTAATTTTCTCTGTTGTTATTTAGAAAGATTTTTTAGAATTTATTTAAAACTAAAATGAAACTATTTTTTAAGTATAGTAAGTTATTTTTGGGTAGATTAATTAATAAATAGTAGAATACTTGAATTTATACTTTTTTTTGTAATACAGTTTTGAAACAGGCTAAATTTAGTTACACAAACTAATTCTTTTTCCACTGAAAAATATATTTTTGTACTTCGGTACACTGAAATTGATATGGCATCGTTATCGAAATATGCATGAGAAACAGTCAAAAATGATCAATAACGATTTATTGAATATTTTTGAACATACAAATGTTCGTGGTTTGTGAAGTGAAAAAAGAATTCATTTCAAGATTTATGTTTTAAAAATTAGTTTAGGGGAAAATTGATTTTGAAAAAACATTTTTCTTCAATAAATAACATCAATTATTGGCGAAAATGATAAGCTTGTTGTAAACTATTAATTTTTATGACAAAAATTACATACAAGTTTTAATGTAAATTTAAATTACAGACATTTAAAAAATATTTTTTCGTATTATTTGTACTTTAATATCAAAAACGAATGAGTATGGAGTGATTCATTTAGGCTTCCACATGGAAGTTTTAAAAAGGGATGCAGGGGTTAAGAAAAGTCATGTTATTTTCTATTTAGTATTTTCGTTCAATTCAATACTAAAATATAATTGAACTAAAATACTCAATAGGGAATAACATGTTTTTTTTCAATTTTTGCGTTTTTTTCTTAATAATTTTGTCTCCTAGCCTAAGTTGAATCACCTTATAAAAATATATATTCGACCATTAAATTAAATAACTTCAAGTGTCTTTTAATCACAGGTTTTTTTATTTACAATATTTTCAATATCAAAAAAGTTTCAAAATGAATCTAACTTTAATCAAAATGAAATTAGCTGTCTACAAATTACATTAGACAAGTACAAGTTTTTTTTATGTATTATTGTAGATATTATGTTCTATAAAGTCCAAGTTTTAGATTTAAGAATTTCTTTGGCAATTACTTAATTCTCATACATTTTTTAAGTGAGATTTAAAATCTAATTTTTATTATAACAATTTCTTACTAATATTTTTCAGATATATATGTATATATATATATATTCGAGTATATATATTGGTTCAAGGTAAATATTTCACGCACATGCATATAAAGTTTTAGTGGTCTGACATGATAATAAACCAATTGACATAATTGCTGTTATGACAATAAGATTTATGATTTGTCATTTAACCTCACCAACTTTGCAATTCTTCTAATTCAAACATCACATAGTTTTTATTCACTCTATTTTATTTTTAATAGCGTGAGACTGAGATGATTGGAACGTTTTTCGAGACTTCTTAATTGAACAATGCTTATTGTGAAATCAGAATTATATCAGTCTATCGATATATATATATATATATATATATAGTTAATATGATTATACACTACTAGAAAAATACCTTTTTAAAATTTTTCAATTTAAATGGTTCAGAATCATTAAATTCCCAATATCATTTTTTCATCTATTCATTCTCTTATTTCCGATTTTTTTTATATCTATGGCTTTCAAAACGATATTTTTTTGCTATCCATCAATTTTGTTCTTTTCTTGCAACTTGTCTCATTCATTCATCGTTTCATTTCTTCATTGTTATTTTATTTTTAATTCTTGCTTCATTTCATATTGAGTTTATTCTTCTATCTCTTCTTGTTATATATAACACTCCTTTTCTTAGATTTATTTATATATATATATATATATATATATATATATATATATATATGTATGTATAAAGATAATGTTAACAGAAAACTCAGGCATTAATATCCTTAGTTGTCGAGGCGCCTTAAATACGAAATAACAAACCAACTTAATAGAAAGGCTACTTAATTTTAATTCATATTTATTTTTTATAGTACAGAGGCATATACTTCAGAAATCTGGATTTATTCTTATACGAGGTCATAGTTTTTCAAAAAATACTAAAGATTTTTTATTTCTTACACAACATATCTCATTTAGTGCATAAGTCTTTCTGTTGTGAAATCCTTGATATATATACGAGTATATATATATACATACACATACATATATACATATATATATATATATATATATATATATATATATACATATACATATCATATCATATAATTTATATTTGTAAAATTGATTCAAACCTACTTAAACTATATAATTTTATAAACAAGACAACCAGAATACTTAAACCAACGATGCAAAAATTATTTCACATGTGTTGAACGGATTTGTTTTATGAAGAATGGTTCGAATTTAAAATCAACCTGTCGCACGTGTTAGCTTACGATGCAAAAAAAGGAATTGTTATAATATGAAAGACTATTTAGCTTACTGATCAAAATATCTATTCATATGCATAGTTTAAAGTAAAAAAAAAAAACAAATCGAATTGTTTATGTAGTTTCCAATATTATATTACACAGTCTAATATGATTATTTATTTGTAATTAGTGCAATTAAATCTATATTAGTGATAAGAGCAGTTTGTTGCCATTCAATATCGAATATTCTACGTCTCCAATTATTGTACATGCAGATGTTTTCGAATAGACTTTTTATAATTGCATTCTGTTTTTAAAAATCGATCTTTTATTCAAAGTTTAATCTAGTGAAGAAGTTTCTTTCTAAATTATATCGTACTGCATCTAATAGTGTTTCTGCATATAAAATGTATCATATCAATGAGTAGAATGCAAGTCAATGTAATGAGAAATTATTTTTTTATAAGACATGACCTTATTACATTTATTTGAATATATATATATATATATATGTATGTATGTATGTACGTGTACGAATGGGTATTCTTTATCATCTTACTGCATGCAAGATAATTATAACAGACAATAGTTCATCATATATTAGATATTTGAAATGCCGCTAGAGTCAATGGGTCAGCCTATGAACTATTATTGTTACGCAAAGCGTTTATTTTTTTAATTTCATTCCCACTCTTCAGAATTAATTATAACGTGTATGTATAGTAATTTCTTACATCTCATTGGAATATATTTATAATAATGGAGATCTATGTCGCGTTTAATTGAAAGTGCATGTTGTTTTGCATGCATGACATATTTGAATAATAGATTAGTGTATTTTAATCTGAAAGTATTTTTATATCTTCCGAATTAGTAAATTTATAGTTATTTTATCTATAAGTATCAAATAATGTTAGAAGAAAAACCTCTGTACGATAAATAGAATAGTGTGTCGAAAGTTCCGTCCGAAATACAACTATTAGCTATTTACAATTCTCTATTTTATTTTTAAAGTCTGGAACATAAGAAGAAATTTAATGAATTTATCACATTAGAATAACTTGAAAGAATTTAGAGTCAGATTGTAATTTATTTTTTCCGGTGAATTTTTTACTCATTTCATAAGCAAAAATACAGTTTTCTGGTCGAAAATGTATACTAATTGATTATTAATCATTTTTGATTATTTTTTATGAACATTTAAATGCCTTTGATATCTTTTTCAAGTCATTAAGATATAAAACAACAGATTTTTCTGTAGCTCAATGTATCTAGGAAGATATTATCCAGCATCTTAATGTACCTAAACAACAATAGTTGTTCATGGAATATTTTTACTTAGGAAAAATTGTGGTATATAGGATGAGTGAACATTTCATTTGTGCGTATTAATTTACTATTAAAAACAATTTTACATTAAGTCACAATAAAGTATTGACACTAACATAATTGTGATATAAAACTAACATAGGCTAACATAATAGTAAACCTTATATTACCTACCATCAGTAATAGCTTGTTTTAATTTTATTTTTGAAGTCAAGTACATAAAGAAGAATTAAATTTACTTTCACAAATGAATTATTCTCTCCCCTTGTAAAGCACCAAAAATGTAAGATCAAAAATGCTGAACAATTGATTATTGATATTTTTTTATCGTTGTTTATGTGCATTTAGATGGCGATGTCATCATTCTCAAGTGTTAAGATACAGAAAAATTTCCACTGTATAAAATTTTGCAGATTTTAGCGGTCTAACGATGATGGCATCACCGTTGAAGTGCATTCAAACAAAAATCCAAAATTTTGAATAATTATTTATTTTTTACATTTTTAATCAGGAAAAACCTTTGTGGTTTGTAGGATCAAAAGATAATTGATGTTTGACAATGATATTTAGTAATATGTAATAAATATAAGCAACTATTTGTTTTTATAAATAAATTAGTCTCTCCCTTTGCAAACCACCAAAAATGTTTGATCAAAAATGCTGATTAATTGATTATAGATATTTTTTTATTGTTGCTTATATGGATTTCGATGACGATGTCATCATCTTTAGAGTGTTAAGGTACAGAAAAAATTCTACTCTATGAAATTTTGCAGACTTTAGTGGTCTAAAGATGATGGCATCACTGAAATGTACTTAAACAAACATTCAAAATCTTGAATAATAATTTATTGAACATTTTTGATCAAGAAAAATTGTTGTGGTTTGTGGGATGAAGAGAATTGATGTTTGACAATGACATTTAGCAATATGCAACAGACATAAAAAAAACTAAACAAGTTTATGATAAATAAGCGCCATTAAGAAATAGAACAATTAAAAAAATGATTAATAATGTAAATCTTATGTGATCGAACGGAATTAAATTATCGAATATATTTTCCTTGAATATAAATTAATTGACTATCAAGAAAGAAACATGATAATGAATGATTTAGAATAATACTCGAGATTTCTTCTTCTTCTTCAATATCGGTATTCTTTTTGTGATGTTTTGAGAGCACAAAAATATTCATGGCAAATTGACGGAATGTACAGTAACAGATCGATTATATCCTTATATTTTTCATTTATAAGTGATCGGATATTCGCATAAAGTGGAAATAATTGAATTTTTCTGTATATTTTCGGCCTTCCTTTTTTGGGCGAAAGATCTAAAATCTGAAATTCTGTTCTATCATCTAAAGATGTTTTATGAAGCATCTGATAAAGGGCATGTTTTAGAAGTCTGATTCATTTTCTTTCAACCAATAAACAGATTCTCGGTTAATATTTTTCGTTCTCTTTGTAATTTATTTCCCTAGAGATTTTTTTGTCCAAAAGCAATATAAGTGTTCGTTTGAGAGTTTTAAGCAAAGAAGTTAACTTAACTTAAGGTTATTTACCTTCAAAGTATTATAGTTTCATACAAAAAGCAGATGGACACATGCATTTTTCCAGAAAAACAAAGTCTACCGAAAAGTAAGTGACAGTCCACTATCAAAATAAACAGAAACAGAATTATGTTTACCAACCAACTTTGCAAGGTCATTAAACGGTACATTTTTAAATTTTTTTTCTAAGTTCTTCTAGATTATTAAAATATAAATAATTGTAATATAAAATAAATCATAAAATCATTTTTTTCAATTTTTTGACTTAGTCCACTATCACAATTACCGGCATATATATATATATATATATATATATATAGTTTAAAATTAATATTTAATTTGTATTAGAATTAATAAATCACTACGTTTCGAAATCGTTTTGACATTCGCATAAATATTCTGCTCGTTCAAATTAACATAATATCAAATTACTTAATCTCACCTAACTTCCTACAATCAAAATCTGCCCATTCAACTTTTTCTGTTTTCTAATTATATATATATATATATATATATATATATATATATATATATATATATATATATATGTATATGTAAATAGATGGTCGAACAATAGTTAATGTATGTATTTATATTAATAATATGTATGTGTATTTTTTTGCAATAAAAACATTGTTGACATTCAGATTTCTACAACCACACTCCGACTACGCGCCAACGAAATATCAACATGTCACGCATGCATGTCATTTCGATATGTCAACTGATTTAACCCAGTCCAATTCACAAAAAAATCCGTGGCAATGACAATGAATGTTTATTTATGACGCTGTCGTAGTTAAGAGTTTTCGAAACGGACGTTGTCGTTTTAAATGAGGAACGTAGATACATTTATCAGCTATAAAATTAAAATTTACACACCACCAACATTAACTACATATCACATACAAAAATATTATCATTATGGATTTTAGCCATTCTAGGATAAACATACTCGTTTAATTTTTCATCCAGTTTCAAGCCAGTTTGTAAAAAAAATGCGTCGGCTCCTCAGTCAGCTTTTTTATCTGGTCATATATGCACATAAATATCAATACATACCCGTAGGTGTGTGTAATAAACGCAACACGTGTAAAAAGAAATAAGAGTTTTAGTCTTCTCGTATTTTAATTCGAAATAAGACATAAAGATGTAGGATTCAGTTTCCTTGAATTTAAAATATTTTATTGTTGGTATAATTTAAAAAGTTGTAAACATGGTAATAAAAAATGTGATAATTTTATGACTTGATTAATGACAATAATTTTCTTTAATAATTTCAAAACAGATAATTTGACATATGAAATATTACAAGAATTTATTGTTTATGTATTTGAATTATTTTTAGAAGAAGTATTTTCATAGAAAAATGTATGTTTAATTCAAATTGTTTGACATTGAATGAAATTATGATATTAATGTTTATTTTAAAAATAAAAAAAAATTAAAATAACAGATGAATTTCGTGTAGAATTAAAGGCTCATTTGCTTTATATGGCATTTTATGAAGTTTAGTATAAATTATATATGTTTTTCAAATTTTGAAAGGCAGTTGATCTTTAAAAATCATTAACGGTTTTATTTATAGTTTCAGTTCGTGTTCTTTCATTTAAAACGGATAAATATATAAATAGATTTTAAATTTAAAAAAATCGAAAATAAAAAAAAATATGGATCTTTTGTTAATAAAATTAGTATTGAAATTCGAACGTAACTGAAAATATATAAAACCAGTTGTTTGTAGGGAAAAAATCATTCTGATGGTAGAGTCCTTTTAAGACAAAATATATTCCAAGTACACTTTTTTGAAAATATACTTTGTTAATGAAAAATATTTTTCGCTTTTTTTATCTGGCAAATAATTCAGGTTAGGTTTGGTCAATCTGGTCAAGTTAAGTCAGGTCTAGTCTAGGTTTGATGCGGTTTTGTTCACTCTGGTCAATTTCGGCCACATTTGGCCAATCCTAGATAAATTTAGGTAGGCCTAGTTACGTCTGATTAAGCTTGACTAGGATTGATCAGTTATGATCAAATCTGGTTAGGTGTGGTCAGGTATGGGTAAGTCTGGGCCCATCTGGGCATCTCTGGGCATATCTGGTAAAGTCTGTTCAGGTCTGGTTAAGTCTGACCAAGTCCAATCATAGTTCCAACTATGTTTAGCTGTAGTAAGATTTGGCCATGCCTAGTAGAATCTGGTAAGGTCCGATTTCTTCTGATCAGGTCTATTTATATCTAATCAAGATTAGTTCTTTCTATTCAGATCTATTAGGCTGGTAGAAAAATAATTACGGCTAATGACCTTCGAATTCGTATACATTTTTTAATTTAAGCGGTTTTAAGTGGTCGAGAACTGTCAGATGATTAACGCTTAACTTTTATGCAAGCTCTCGAATTGTAGTGCGTGGTTCTGATTTTACTCAGTCATTAGATTGTTCGGTGTGAACTGAAAAAGAACGCCCGCGACCTTCTTCAAGGCTCTCGTCTCCAGTATGAAATTTTTCGAACCACCATTGCACCGTACATTCCTTAACAGTCCCCACACCAAAAGCATCGTTTAGTTCACGAGCAGTTTCTGCTGCCTTACCACCCGTTTTGAACTCATAGAAAAAATTGTTCTTATTTTCTTTTTTTCCATCTTTGATTCAATAGCCTAATTTGAAGCAAAATCAATAATAAAACTGAAGACGATGTTACCAAAGTGCAGACCGAGAAATGCACTTTAAAGTGATATTAGCATGAACGAGATGAAATGAATTAGGATGCAGAAAATAAAAACCGCAATTATTTTTGTACCAACCAAATAGATAACCTTAACCAGTCCTGTTTAGGCCATGTCAGGTCTGACAATTTCTGATCAGGTTTCATATGCAACAATTGAATAATAGTTTACTACATAACTGTTGTAATATTTATTTTCAATGAAAACTTTGTCTATTATTTGAATTGTTATATTTTTTTTATAAATGGACGAATTTTTTCCCTTGAGATAATTTTAATTAATTTTTAGGTTCAAAGTCGTCAAAGCATGGAACACTGAAAAATACAATTTCACATACGGCTCATCGAAAAATCATTTGAAAGTAATCGGTCATTATACACAAGTAGTTTGGGCGACAACTCATCGTGTCGGTTGCGCAATGGCGAAATGCCACCGAGATTCTATCTCAGGACGGAAATTCGTATTTTACAACTACGTTTGTGATTATTGTCCAGCGTGAGTATAGAATAATTCTTACAATTGAATCACTCAATACACATTCCATAAGATTTTGTGATGAATATGTTCAACGATTTGTTATTTTTAATTGATTTTTGAGCAGGTCATGCGCATTTAGAGTATAATGTATTAATTTTTAGAATTGGTTTATATGCATAAAAAATCTTTAGACAATTATGGTATCTCTATCGAAATACACATAAGAAGTTCAAAAATTAACAATAAATAATTGTTTATTGTTCATCGAGTGAAATTTTTATAAGAAAAGTTTGAGATTTGTGAAGAGTGATTTATTTGTATCACCGTTCCAGAACTCTAAGTATCATAGATCATACAAATCTGTGAAAATTGAAAACATGTTTGTTATAGGGGTAATATTAAAGGACAAATAGGATTCCCGTATAAGCGTGGTCATTCCTGTTCCGACTGTCCCAACCACTGTTTCAAGAAAATGTGTACGAACACATGTCCAGCTTCTGATCTCTGGTCGAACTGTCGAGAGATCTACAAAACGTGGTCGAAATGGTTGTGCCATACGGGTACAGAAGAGGGCCGATTGAGACACAAGAATTGTAAAGCTACATGTACATGTGAAAACATGGTATATTAATCGGAAAATATAAAAAACGAAAACCGCGGATTTATCTGTACATCCGGTTTGTAAATAGATGAGTATTGTTACTGTCATCTGTCGATGGTTTAAGGTATGCTTGCTTCAAATGTTAAACTGCCATCTAGTGATATTATCTGTTAATTAACGTGTACGTCTAGTATAGTTTTACACTCGAGTGTAGTTTATTTCTGTGGTTGTTAGAAGAAAACGAATGATTTAGTACCTTTTTGTCCTCGTACAAACAGCATTTCTATAAATAACTCGCATTTAAAATATATAGGAGATTGAGATGTTTTATCAACCTGTAAAAGTAATCTATTTTTTTTCTTAATTTTATTGGCACATACACTTAAAATTATTTGATTAAATATAGGTAATTATCAGTGATTGTTCCAGTTATGTATAGATGGCATGTCGAATCGAAAATGTTTTCATATTTGAAACAAAAGATTGAGTTACGATTATTTGTCATCCGTGAAATTTTATAAAAATCATTTAAACTAATTTTTACTGCAAACGAACGCATATTTTTTTAGTAAAGAATATTTGTATAAAGAATTTTATAGAAACCACACTGACAAAAAAATTATTTTCAATTCCAAACACGATCCTTGCTCTGTTTATACGCTATATAAAACTATATTGTATAATTTTCGGACAGTATTATGACCTAATGTGCCATTTAGTGTTAAGTATTTAATACAAATCTTTAATTGTAAGTTATGTAATTTAAAAGTAACTGCTCTATGCTTCTAGGTGTGAGTGTTTTCAGTACTTTATAAAATGATCGTTTTAAGAACGTTGTACTAGCCATACTGTTACATTTATGTGTATATTTTCGAGAATAATTTATGTCGAATCTAGTTATGTGTACATTTTATATATTATCCGCATTGTTTTGTACTATGTGAGTAAAAATATTTGTTTTTTTTCTTGGCAGATTTACAGTCCAAAATTTTGATATTTTATCTAACAAGTCACACGTCATAATAAATAATGATTATGTTGATATATACATATATATATATATATATATATATATATATATATATATATGTATACATATATAGATTAGTTCATTTCAAAAGTTTTTAAGTGTTTTTTAAATTCATTCAAGAAAAAATACCTGTAGTAACTCAGAGTTAAATGATGCACTAGCTTTACGTGAAAATATTTATACATATTTTTAAAATTTCACATAAAAAGATACTTAATTATTTTTCAAATGATACGAAATGCACAAACACACATACAAATATATATATATATATATGTGTGTGTGTGTATGTATTTAACAAAATTTCTGCATTTATTCGTTATCTGTGATCCATTTATGTGGAAATAAGTAAATATCAAATGAATACTCATTTTTATAAAATGCAATTTTTATTATTCAAAAGTCGACATTTCGCACACTTTGAGATTATGTGTGGAAAAAATATATATTGGGTTGATGCACAAGTTCGTAGTGTTTTTATTCAATTTGAAATTTATTTTTTAAATAACAAAATACATTAAACAATCAATAATATATTCTCGTCCATTAATTACGATTGCTTCCCAACGTTCTGTCGGGTTTTCAATTCCACACCTGAAGAAGTTCGATGGTTTGGAGGTGAAGAAGTCGTCAAGCGAATTTCGAACAGTAGAGACGTTATTAAAGGAGAGTCTTTGGAGATTGTTGGATAGAGAGCGGAAAAGATGAAAGTCGAATGGAGCAAGGTCAGGAAAATAGGGCAGATGTAGAATAACCTCCCAACCTAGATCCTGAATAGCTGTTTTTGTAATGTTAGTAGATTTTTGGACAGGCATTATCATGCTGTAAAATCACTTGATACCGGCTTCTAGGTCGTTTTTCTTGAATTTTGGCCTTAAGGTGACTGAGTTGTTTACAATAAACCTCAACAGTATAGATTTATGTGAATGTTCGTGAACTGAACCGTTTTAACGGTCTTCATCAGTCAGATGGTCTTATTGAACGTGGAGAATCATTTATTTCATCACAAATGGTCCACTTTGAAACGAAAAAATCATTTTCGCGCCCTACTTTCCTGGATAGCGTTCTCCCTGTAAACAACAAATATAGTTCCAGCTGTCTCTGATACCCTGACTCCTCGGTTAAACTCAAATATATATATATATATATATATATATATATATATATATATATATAGGAAATCTTCATTTATTTGTACCGACACTTCATTTTTCTTTGCCAACCCTTAACACAAACTTTCTACGAATTAAAAAATTGAAGAAGTATTAAATAAAATAATACTATGGTATTAAAATGACATTAACATATGTTAAACATATTCCTTTCCAAAACACTCTTCCCCTGTAAAACAAAAACGCTACGAACTTATGCATCAGACCAATACTATTTTATATATTTATGTGCTTAATGCTAAATGTATTCCTATTTTTTTGATGTATATACATGTTTAATTTTATTTTTTTGAATTTATTAAATAATATAATTATTAGTTCGTGTTTATTTGTTTTTATAGTGATTAAATTCCCTGTTGTAGTTATTTTATTTTTAGATTGGGATCTTAATACACAATTCTTTAGAATCAGTACAGATTTTTTAATTCTTACGGATGTGAGATATGCAAAATCGTTGTAATATGTTTTAGATTTAATTTAATTTAATTACAAAACATTTTTTTTGAATAGTCAATTTGAAACAACAGGCAAGTCATTGTGATTTATTTTATATTTATGTATTTGGATATTTCGTACTCGTGTTTCTTCTCGAGGATTGTTTAAATATTTTCTATGATCAATTTGTCTTCCTACATTTTCAGATAGATCTGTACATTAAAATAGAACAGATCTAGTTGAAGATGTCAGACAACGAAACATAGATAATGCTTAAACAGTGAGACTCAGGAGAAGCCAAACAATTTTAAAAAGTATTGATATGTAAAAAAATATTATAATTCTGAATTGTAGTCTGATTTTGTTTACGAAATTTAGTTTTGCAAATAAATTATTTCTTTACCAGGGCTGTAGGACTGGAATAACTGATTCCAGCATCAACTCCATCGACTCCAACATCAGCATAAATTGTAGAATATTACTAACCATACATGATGCAGATATACCGTAAGTACGATATAAATGTACAAGTCTCCGTATAATTTATTTTTCGTTCACAAAGCTTGACTTCATAAATATTATTGTTTTCACAAATGAATTTTTCTCTCATCCCCACGAAAAACAACACTTTTTCTGATCAAAAACTGTTTAATCTGTTTTATTTATTACTTATCCGTATTAAGATGTCTCAGAGGTCTAGTAAAGGTCTCTAAGGTATAGAAAAATATTTTCATATATTTTTATCTAATTTAATAATGACGTCACCATCGAATTTTACGTTTACAGCAATTAAAAATGAACAATAATTATTTATTGAACTTTTTTGGTTAGATAATTTTTCAGGTGGTCGAATGTAAGAAAAGTATATTGGTGAAACTGAATTTAACCAGTATCAAAAATGTATTGGTACTAAATTACACCAAAATCTGTTTTCGATCAAACATGTTCATTAAATTATAATTGATCATACTTTATCGTTTTTAAGGTGTTATTTACTTATCTGTTAAAATACATTTTCGAATATTTTGTATCATTCATGTAGAGTAATTTTATCCTTTCGGAGATTATCCGTTTAAGTACAAAAACTGGTACATTAGATCTCTCTCTCATTTCAAATCTGATGATATACCCTGGTGTTGAATGTGGCCATCCAAGATGTGATTTAAAACAACGTATTTGTACTTTTCAATGTTTCTTAAATATATAAAATCACAAATTTCATTCATAAGAAGAACAGTATATTAGGTTGGTGCAAAAATAATTGCTGTTTTTATCATTTTAAGTTTGGTGCCGATTTTTCTAGTTACCGTTATCTTTTGTTGCAGTCCGCAATTATTTTCCCACCAACCTAATAACAGCAATGGTGTCGAAAATTCGAATTCCAGATTTCCAAGAATCATCTTTGGTCTTTATTCGGATGTTTTTTATATTGTTTGTTGTAACATTTCCTTTTAGCATTGCCTTGTACATTTGTTTATACGTTTATTTAAATAAAACATGTTCTCCTTTTCCTAAAATTGTCCAATTCGCGTTTTAAAAACCGTACAACGTACAGAAAAATATAAATGTCCTGTAATCCAATACACACGTGCTTATAAAAAGACTATCAATGACCATCTAATTGTCTGTATTATACACAAAAGGTGTAATGAATCAACCGCAAACATTTCACGTATAAAAAATCTAAATCTGCTTTTTCAATTAGTATAATCTGAAATAAAACGATTTTAAATGTCCATTCCCGACGAACCGACTATTTATAAAACGTAAATCGACACCTGCCGCGAGAACGCTATCTGCTTTAAACGATTCGCAATTAATCTTATCAAATACACAAAAAAATAAAACATTATTACGTGTATCATGTAACCAGTTTGTTGTTGTCGTTTTTTTCCTGATGTTTCGTTTCGTTCATCTTTTTTCTGACTTGTTTTTTTTTCGAACAAGAGATAAGAATAAAAACGTATACAACTGGAGAAAGGAAATATTTTTGTAAACTTGTTGGACGTACGTCAATTTTTTTCATATATACATACATACATACATATATATATATATATATATATATATATATATATATATATATATATATATAATTATATACATATCAGTGAGGATAGGAAAGTAATTATTTAGTACCCAATTGTTATATTTCTGAAGATAAATATTAAAATATAAATGGCCTATATTTCTGCTTAGTTGATATTAAAAACTAGTTTCCTGATAAATTCTAATTTATTTATTTAGATTATTTCAGACTGTCGATACAACGAAGCAAAAATTCGTAAAACAGTTTGTTTCATATAAAAAGAAAACATTTGTAAGTCGAGATTCGTTAATTACTCATACAGGTGTATTGAATTTTAGTAGTAGTGGTTGTGTGTTTCGTAATATTACAATTTTTATTGTAATCAATATTCGATTAGATCTCTTTTTGTTATTCGAGTAAGATAATGACAGTATTTTCCATTTTATTACATCAGATGATTAAAAAAATCGCGAAGGTTTTGTGAAGAGTAAAATTGAATAATTCGTAGAAAATAATCAAACATAAATTAATATGAATGTTTTATTTATTTGTGGTTGTCAGTGCGATAAATCATGTCATATTTCTGTTTCGTTTAGGTCAAATAATCGAATTGGAAATAAATATTAGTTACATAAAAATTTATACAAATGGATTTTTCAGTCAGTTCACAAACCGCAACTTTTTTCGATTTAAAAAGATACAATAAATAATTATTGATTGTTTTTCGTTGTTACTTGTGCGGATTTTAATGATCATCATCTCCAGAGTCTTAAATATTTTAAAAATCTTTCAATCGTATGTTGTTTTTTTTCATTTTTAATGCTTTAACACTCAGAGGAGGCAGAAATTGGCTTAGAAATGTGTACAAGTTACAGTCAAAATTATTATTCATTTATGATTCTGATGGTGATTTTTTCAAAGCTCTAAGATACAGGAAAATTGATATTGCCCCAGATTGATACAGGGGCGGGTAAAAAATTCATTTGTGTATTTACTTGAAACAAATCACCAATCATTAACTAATAGACAGGCACGAATGAAACAATTTTTAATGATTTTAAAGAATCTTTGGCAAAAATAATGGGATAAGAATTGTTCAACTTTTGTTTATGATTCATTTTTCGTTATTATCTGTTAAGATTCGTTATACAGTTTACTACTTTCTGAGTATTCCTTTATAACGTACATATTGTTGATGTGTAGGTAATTAGTGAAAAAAATTACTCGTCATTGAACAACAATCATAACGGCCTTGGAGTGAAGATATTTTAAATAGATTTTTAGATGAAAAGTTTAACAGATCAAGTTTAACTGTACACGGGTTAATCAATTGTAGTCGGTTGTGTTCTTTTTGTGTTCATTGTGTGTGATTTTGTTTTAAATATATTTTATTTAAGTAGATGAGAATAGGTATAAATACACACACATATATATATATATATATATATATATATATATATATATATGTAATTTTTAAAACATAACTTTTTTTATTTCTTTAAATAAAATAACAGTAAATAACTTCTTTAATAAAGATATTGTTACTTGGACTTTATAAATATATTTGTTTACATTTTTTTAAATTTATATATGCAATAATATATATATATATATATATATATATATATATATATATATATGCAATTATATGTTCTATATAAAAATGCAGTTTGTTCCAAAACTTTTCTGTTATAAAAATAGTTTTTTTTCAAATAATATTTTTTTAATTACTTGTTACTCGAAATAATTGTCGTTTGTAACGAATTATCGATCATGTTCAAAAGAACTGTGGGATTTATATTGTTTATCTATAAAAAAAACGTAAACAAAGTATCATAATTAAAGAAAATAAACTATAATTTTTATTGTACGTGCTTTCACTCATGGATAATGTTATTCAATTTCCGCTGTTTTTTTTCATCGGAAAAAACGATGTCCGATAATAAATATCAATAAAAAAAGTAATATCCGACACCACATGTATTCGGATACAGTTTTTTTTTCATTGATCATAAAAGGTGGAATTGAACACGTACACGGCTATAATAATAGTCATTTTGATTTCGTGATTCTGTTATTAGGATTAATTATGATATATTGTTTTTAGAAAACGGTTGTTAGTGTTTGATAGAATAGTTAGATATTTATATAAACAAATATGAAAGATATTGTTTAAATATCGAATTCGGTTTGATAACATACTTAAATAAATATAAAAAGTGAATTAATCTGTATCAAGCATTAATAAGAAGCAGTGGCACACTCAGGATTTAATCTTGGAGGGAGAAGAGTTGCACAGAAAAAAAAATTTAATACGAATTCAATAAAATTCATTAGACGATTACAAAATTTATTTAAAGAATAAAATCCAGTTTTTGAAAAAAAACCGAG
Source organism: Acanthacorydalis orientalis (assembly GCA_034766995.1). Classification (NCBI taxonomy): domain Eukaryota; kingdom Metazoa; phylum Arthropoda; class Insecta; order Megaloptera; family Corydalidae; genus Acanthacorydalis; species Acanthacorydalis orientalis. The sequence goes on along the minus strand of CM068322.1, from coordinate 28,867,209 downwards.
TCTAATTTTTCAATTTTTGTAAATTAAAAATGTGTTTTTTGAGTATAATGATTTAGAATCTGCATTTATAGCTTGTTATGTTTTATTAAGACATATGTTTGCTCAAACCGTCCGAGTTTGAAATAACAACAACGTTAAGTACTAATTTTAACATAATATCATTATAATTTTAAACTCGAACGGTTTGGACGGAACGGTTGGTTTTTGTCACCATTGAAATCACTATTTTCTGTTTCTGAGAGTTGTGTGATCGTTTTTGATTTTTAAGTACTAATTTAAACACAAAGATCAAAAATAATTACACAACTCTCAGAAATGTAAAATAGTGGGTTCAATGAAGACAAAAACTAACGATTACATCATCGACATGAAAATATTTAACAGTCATTTCTAAAATTATGAAAAGTAAAATATTGGAATAAAAATGAATTAGTGAAATTAATGAAATAAATTATTATCATGGTCACGTTAACCTTTTATAATTATAACGCATAATTGATATTATTAAATGAGATTTAATTGAGTTTAATATATTTCCGGAAATTTACATGCATACACATAAATATTAATATATATATATATATATATATATATATATATATATATATATATATATATTTCTGTATTTGTAATAGTGTATATTGCCTGAACAATCATTATTCTTTAAATGTGGTCTTAAAAAATAATTATATACATAATTTTAAATGGTGTTTGATATATATATATATATATATATATATATATATATATATAGGGTGGAGCAAAAAGAACGAAGAAGTTTAAAACATTAATATTTTTTTTATTTTGTAATACTTTTTATTTACTGTTTTTTTATTTCCTGGCATATAGTATAAAGATGAGGAATTTTTATGATTGCACCAGTCTCGTAGTCAAGGGAAGGAGGGCAGGGGAACATTGTCGTCCTGGTTATTCCCCCTAACAAAATCTCCGACTTTGTGAGATTTGAAAATCATGAAGAATCTTCCTAATGGGTTTACCTTGATGATTAAAAACGTTTGTACGCGCTAAAAAAATCGTTCCTCTGAGCGCGTTTCCATCGACAACGAGGAAATTACAATTATATTGAATTGTTACTTTAAATCGAGAACTTCTTGGCTATTTTGAAAACGCGTAATTTGCTTTAATGAATTATTGCGTTTTAATAACTTGTCTAATTACATAATATGAATTCTATGACTTCTCTCTTAATAATAAATTTTCTATTGTAAAATAGATGATTTTTTCATACAGATATCGTTGTAGATATGAGGTTAAACAATTTTGACATAAAAAAATTCTCTCTCTCAAAAATTGTGTTCTCCCCTCTAATATGACGGTCTGGCTAGGGGTCTGAATCACACACGAAAAATGATATCACTTAAGTGAATTCCATTTACGGCTTCACAAATTCGAGCTCTTTCTAAAGCATCTTCCATCACTTCCCTCAAGATTTCTGGAATTTCTTCTCGTATGTCGGACGCTAATGATCTTAGCTATAGAAGCGCTTTAAAGTCCCAATAAACAATCAAGCATCTTCTCGTATGTTGTTCTTTAGCTGCAAGATGGTTTTTGGCTTATTAATATATACATTTCCTCTTAAGTAGCCCTAAAGAAAAAATCTGGAAGGCTCAAATTAGGTGAAAGCGCAGGCCAATTAAATTTGTTGTTTCTTGAAATAATGCGTTGACCAAAAATATCCTAATGTAAAAGTTCCATAATGGATCTTGCTGTGTGCACTGTGGGTTCATCTTGTTGAAACCACATCTTTGGACGATTATCAACCACTGGCCTCAAAAAAATCAATCGTCGTACAGCATTGAGCACCAGCAATTATACAGCAGTGCCGTCTTCATTTTCGAAGAAATAAGGGATTATAATCCCTTAGGACGTTACTTCTCATAGAACAGTACACTTAAGTGAGTGTAATTATCGCTGATGAAGTGCTCTTGGATTTTCTGTAGCTCATATTCTGCAATTTTTCTGTTCACGAAGCCATTTAAGTGTAAATGAGGTTCATCATTCATAATCAAATTGTGAATATATTCATTATTTTCTTCTGCTTGTTAGCAAAAACGAATTTCATAATCAAAGCGATGCTGTTAATCCATTGGATTTATCTCTTACACAAACTGCATTTAATACAGGAATATTTTTAATGCGGCCAAAATCGTTTACAGTGACCTCCGAGATATTCCAAGTTGGGTTCAACATCTTCTGGTTGACGTTTCAGGAATTTATTCAAAACTCTCCTGTACACATTGAATATTTTTCTCAGTTAGAGTCGAACGATGTCTTCAAGACCCTGGACGGTTACAAACTGCACCTTGTTGTCGAAAACGTGCAATCAAACGATTAATCATTAACTCCGATGGTCCTGTTCGAACATTAAAATAACGACGATATCCCCGTTGCATCAAAGTAATTGAACGTTGAATTTCAAAATAAAGTTCAATTATTTCTGTACGTTGTTCCACCGTGTACCTTCCCATGATAACTTCCTCAAGTTGTATTTATAAAATTCTGAAAGAAGAAAAAAAACATTTAGATAAAAAAATTATTTACTATTCATCCGTTCTTTTCGTACCAACCTGTGTATGTATATTTATTATATTGATCAATCCATTCATACATTCATTTGAATACATATTTATAATACGGTTTTTCTTTTCTATGAATTTTATAAAAACCTCATATATGAGAATTTTGAACTGGAATAGATCGCATGAAATTTACTTTTGTTAATTAATATTCAAGTATTTAATTATCACAGCTGTTCATGCATCTTTGGTGAATGACAACGGTTCAATTTATGTTCGCATAAGTTTATTCACACACACATAAACGTAACGAAATCCATTCAGTATACCTATGTGTGTGTGTATACTTTTTTTCAATTTATATTTCTATTGAAAATATATTTAGAAGTAACTTTTATTTGTGTGGTGGGGTTTTCGCAGTTTATGGTAAATATATAGAAGATAACACGAACTTGAAAAATAATTAGTTTACAAAAATGTTTCTTGAAATCAACGTCTTCCTCTTATGTGTCTATCTGTGTTTTTCGGCAGGTAAGCTGTTTTACATATTTATGAATTTTTTGATAAAATTAATGTATTTTGTCGTGTGGTCGTTAGTTATTTTCCATTTCTCTTCTGATCGAACAGACAGGTAATACAAGAATCGAAAAACTTTTGCAGTAACCAGATATGTCATACGAATATAATATAACTTTATACTAATTGTGTATATTCAATTATCATATGACAAACTATAAGTTTATTCAGAAATACCTGTTTGTTTAAATACAACTCTTCTTTTTATCTAATCGAGTAATTTAATAGACGAGACACCTGGGCACCTGGATGTGTCAATATTTCACAATTCGAGATTCACACAAAACTTGTTTTTGTATTGGTTGTGTTCTGTTGTTGTTTATTTCCACAATGAGTTTTTAGTCAATTTGAAAAGTTATTTTTTACAAATTATGATTTGTTTAAGTGCATGAAAAATATATAATTGTATATATATATATATGTATTCAATTATATTAAATATATCTATATTTATTATCAAAAAGACAAAAAAAGATTACATTTATTTTATATTGTTAATATTTTAGAAACGTTATTGATTTGAAATTATAATTTTATGATTGTACTAGGTTGGTAGAAAAATAATTACGGTTTATGACTTTCAAATTCATATATACATTTTTTAATTTAATTGGATTTAAGTGGTCTAGAACTGTTGGATGACACACCTAACTTCTGTGCAAGCTCTCGAATTGTTGTACGTGGGTTTGATTCAAATAATGCCTTCAGTTGGTCGTTATGAACTGGAGAAGAACGCCCGCGACCTTCTTGATCTTCAAGGTTCTCGTCTCCGGTATGAAATTGTTGGAACCACAATTGCACCGTACGTTTCTTAACAGTATCCACACCAAAGGCATCGTTTAGTTTACGAGCAGTTTTTGCTGTTTTGCTGCCCGTTTTAACTCGAAAATTGCTCTTATTTTATTCTTTTCAATCTTTAAATCAAGAGCCCAATTTGAAGCAAAATTAATAATAAAACCAAAGTCGATCTTATTAAAATACAGATCGAAAAATGCACTTTGGAAAGATATTAACACGAACAGGTATTAAAAAAAATTAAACTTAGAATTCAGAAAACAAAAAACCGTAATTATTTTCCTACCAACCAAATATTTATTTATATATGAATGTATAAATGTACTCAAAAATTAATTGTGATAATTATCAGTAAGTACAGTACATTAAAAGCTTATATAGTCAAAGAAAGAATCATTGAGGAAGTGAATTCATTCTCACTTAAACCAAGTTTTTCATTATAATTAAATCACAAACATTTATAAAAACATTGAAAACAATTTACGTTTTAAAGAATAATATTGCATGGTTGTCTACTTTGAAATGATATATATATATATATATATATATATATATATATATATATATATATATATATATATATATATATGTGTGTGTGTGTGTGGGTGTGTAAGTACAAGTTTTTGTTTTGATTTCATAAGAGCAACCGTTAATTAAATCCATTTCGATTAGTATTGAGAAAACAACAACTGTATGATATTTATTACGCGGCGATCTTTAACCTCTCATTCATCTATTATAGACTTTCAGATAGACACAAAGAGCACCAAAGTCCAACAACAAATAGTCATGGCTCATAATCGATACAGGGCGAATGTGAATCCGCCGGCAGCTAATATGCTTAAAATGGTATGTTTTTATACGTGTTAAGGTTTTTAATTGTATTCAAGACATATTTGTTGTTGTACGATTTGCTTTTTAAGTATGATCCATTTTTAAAAGTAACACAAACCGTAGAATGAATTCATTTATGTTCTCTTTCTTATTTATAATTTATAAGATTTCGAATTGTTGATATTTAGTTTTTTTTTAATAAAAAAATGTATTGGATGTCTTTTTCATATAGGATCAATTGTAAGTCAGTTATCCGCGACCGGTTTCGGCACATATGCTATCTTCATATGGATTTTGAAGACTTTTTCTTTCTTGAAGAATCTTCAAAATCTATCTGAAAATGGCACACGTGCCGAACCCGGTTGCGGAGAATATGAGAGTCGTTTGATATGGTAAAAAGCAAGTTAAACACCGTTTTTTGGAAAAAACGATTTTATTTCTCAGCATAGTCTCCATTGAAGGCTATACACTTAGTCCGGCGAGTCTGCAAAATACGCATAGACAGCAGCGATGACATCCTCATTCGACGGGAATTTCTTTCCATCGAGCCAAATTTTCAAGTTTGGGAAGAGAAAGAAATCGCACAAGACTAAATCCTGAGAAGAGGATGGATGAGATATCAATTCGAAGCCTAATTTGTACAATTTTGCCATTGCGATGGTCGATTTTTGGGACGGCGCTTTATCCTGGTGGAAGAGCACATTTTTATGTGCCAATCTTGGCCGTTTTTTTCAGCTCTTTTTTCAAACGGTTTAAAAATGTTGCACAATGGACTTTTGTTATCATTTTTTCCTTCGTTAAATATTTTATCATGATAATTCCTTAGAATAACAAGAAACAGTGGCCATTACCTTCCTAGCCGACAAAACGGCACCAGCCTTCTTCGGCGCAGTTTCACCAGTCGTTGTTCACTGCTTTGACTGGTGCTTCGATTCAGATGTATAGTGTGGATCCATGTTTCATCCACGGTGACGAATCGACGCAAAAACCCTGTTAGTTTTTTTCCATTTTTGCGATTACTACCACAATGCTCGCTTCAAACATCTGTAGAACGTGAACAACGCGTCGTTTCTGGTTGAAATTTCGCCCATGATAGTTTGAAAAGTAACACTTGATAACCGTGATGTTACCAAACGAATGTTGGTGCCATATCATAGAAATTTACCAAACTTATCAAACGACCCACGTAGACACAGCTGATCCTATAGGGAGAAAATGTCCAGGACAAAATACTAACGGGATAACTGGTACAAACGTTAAATTAATAATTTTTAAAAATTATTTGTGATTCGATGCTTATAAGAAAATAAATAAGCACAAGTTATTGAATTCAGTTGAAAAGAAAATAATGAATTAAAAACATGAACAGTCGATTGGCGATGTCGTTAACCTTGCGAGGAAGTATTAAGCTGAAATGAGATATTAATAATAATAAAATCAGTATATATTAGCAATGTTAATTGTAAATAGTGTGTTGTGTTTCCAGACTTGGAATAATAATGCGGCGAGAGAAGCGCAGCGTTGGGCCGAAGCATGTCAATACTTAATACACGATTTTTATAAAGATGATTATTATTGGTATTCAGGACAGAACATTGTCGTATCTGCCAGTATAATTCCATGGTTCGTATACGAATATCAGTATAATTATTCAGTTTTTACTGTGTATATAATTAATTTTATAAACGTAACCGGTATGTCTCATTATGGAACGATTATGTGTCTTTTTTGAAATTTTTATTACAGCTGTATGATAATGTTTATTTATTTCTATGTAGTGTTAGAGTGACAATTTCAAAATTATGCTTATTATTACACTATGAAATTTAATTCGTAAGATTATAATATTTTTCTAAGCAAAGATTTATACAAAAATAATTCAATTTTTTTGTGAAAGTTTTGCATTCCTGTTTTTTAATTTTATAATCTTTCTTATACTCATTCTGTGATTAAATTCACTTTAAAAAATAATGTGCTCGCTATCTACAAATCATAACTATTTTCTTATCAAAAATGACAGGGGTCGTCTCTGAATTTGAAAGAAGCAAATTATATTCTATTAATAATAGTCTGTTATTAGTAACTATTAGTTAGATTTAGATAGGTGGAAAACCGATAAAAAAGACTGGAACGAATAAATTTAATTAGGATTTAATTTTAGTCGACTCAGAAATATATATTTTAATTAATAATATATATAAATAAATTTGAAGAAAAAGTATATAATAAATTATATGAAATAAAATTTTGTTCTCCTTTGGTATGACTTTTATTCGTGTTCTGATTGGATAATAAGGTTTACTTACGATATATCATCTTCATTCTGATTGGTAAATGGATTATTCATATTTATCAAGTAATTTGTTTCAAACGGGGTAGCAAGAGATAGTGAGAGGGTGATCTCCCTCCGGTGATCAGCAAGGAAAGCGAGAAGGGGGCGGAACACTATGGCTACAATCAAATACTTTTTTACAAGTATAAATCTTGTAGAAATTTGCATAAATGAATTTTATTCACATTGCACAAACTAAAAAACAGTTCTGATAAAAATTGTTTAATAATTAAGCATTTATTTATTTATTATGCATTTTTGGATGTCGGTTTAAACATTTTTGATGGAATATCTACCAAAAAGCTTGTAAGAAACAATTATTGAATATTTATGATCAAAATAATTTTTGAAATTCGTGAGGTATTTAAAAAAAGTCAATGATGAAAGTCAATTTAAACAATTTTAAAAATATTTATTCAAAAAAAGAATAAAATATTTCCATTTTATTATTAAATAAGTATTTATAATATTAATGTTTTCCAGCACTGTATTGCATATAATCATAGATAAAGACACTCTCATGTAATATTTATAGGGAGAAAACGGTGAAAATCTGGAACGATGAAGAACAAGATTACACATTCGGTTCAGATAAAAATATTTTCTCCAAGACTGGTCATTACACGCAATTAGTTTGGGCAGCTTCGACACTAGTTGGATGTGGAGTGGCGAAATGTAAAAATAATCCTAGATTAGGTGGAATCTGGTTTAATTATGTCTGCAACTATTTACCTAGGTATTTTTTTTGATTGATCTTTCAATTTATTTTAATATTAACTATTAAAATCGAACGATTTGTTTTTAAATATGAGAAAATGTTTAAATATCTATAAAAAGAACAATGTATGGAAAATAAGACCAGCAAAAGCTCACCCGTTGTAAATATTTTTTTTAAAAAAATCCAAAACTCAATCTAATATTTATATTTCTATCCGATAAACGATCTGAATACAAATGAAATTTTTGTAGTGGCAATGCACCCGATGAATTAAAACCATACGTCGAAGGAAGCCCGTGTTCGGCATGTCCTGGCCATTGCGAAAATAATCTATGCACGAATCCATGTCCCAGAAGTGATCTTTATCCGAACTGTGTGGAATACACAAATTATACTGGATGTCCGTTAGACGAATGCGGTGCTACTTGCGAATGCGGTACGGAGATTTACTATAAACGATTAGATGTGTTCTGAAAACTTGATTTCTGTATTGTAAGGAATCACGAGGGAGACGTGTAACGAACAGATGTAGATTTATTGTCGTTTTTTTTTATATAAAAATAATTTTAATAAAATCGATTCCTTGTATCCTTCAAGTCCTGAACTGATCAAATACTTATAAAAATTCCTAACTCGAACGAAACATTTATTTTAGAATTGTTAAACACACACAATGGGAAATGAAACGTTTTACTTATATTTTTATTCTAAAAATGTATCTAAATTCTTGAAAAACTTTAAGGCAAAAAATATTAAAAATAATGTGTAAAATCTAATTAATTACGGCACTGAAATTAATGAAAGGAATATAAAAGAGGGTGAGTCAAATGAATACCGTAATTATTTTTTTTCATCATGTATTTTAACAGTGGTGGCTGTTGAAAAAGCTGCACTTCGAATGTCTTTTTAATTTTAGAATTCATCAGATATCGCTTTAAGTAATTGCCAGTTCTTGGACCACTCAAAGAGGCAATGGGTGGAAAATATTTCATGTCGGGTGAAAAAGTCCAATAGATGGTACATGTAAGTTTGTACAAGAAACCAAAACCTTTTTTTTTAGAAAAATCCTGGCACTAGTTAAGTACTGGACTTGTATTGAACTCAGTGGAGACTATGATGAAAAATAGTAGAATTATAAGACATCTCTCTGCAATATACTATAAAAAAAAGAATAATTAAGCTTCTCATTTGACTCACCATTGTAATAATCAACTTCAACACAACATTTAATCAATTTCGATTTTTACTATTAATTCCGACTTTTAATAACAATATCAAAGATTCTGATAATATCATAAATAATTATTTTTATCTTATGTCAACTTTTTCAATATTTTGTCGCTTTGATGATGGAATCATCACTGAAATTCACATAAAAAAAACAATTAAAAATGATCAATCGTTTTTCAATTTATTGATTTATTGATCATTTTTGATCAGAAAAATATTTTATGATTAGTGGGGTAAAAAAAGAATTCATTTGTGAAAGAATATCAAAAGTTCTGATCGTATCATAAAATATTTGCTGTTTCATTTATTTTTTGTATGCCATTCATTTCGAAATTTATGATCTAATGACTGTTATTTATACTTTAAATATTTTAAATGTTAAAAAACCAATTCTGTTGAAAAAGAATTTCTACAGATTGATTTCTGAACCATATATATATATTATATGTATAAATGTAATGTTCTGAAACTGTGATGTCAATATATTATCTTGGAGTTCATTTTCGTATAAAATAATGAAGAGAATCTTCAGGACAACACTAATATATATGATTAAACATCAAAGTATTATACTTTGAATGTTTTTTTTTGGATCAACTCATAATTATTCTTCTTTTATTTGCTATTTTTCTATCAAAAAATTTACATATATATATATATATATATATATGCATAAATAAATATGTATGTGTGTGTTTCATTACTTAATATTGTCAACATTTTTTTTTGATTAATATATACTTAGAAATGTTTCGAGTTACGCTCATCAGACAAAATATAGAGTAATTTTTAGACTTTTGACATGAAATTACTGTAGTGTATCGTTGAAGACCTTGACATCGTACTTATACTTTTAACATTTAAAGATATTTCAAAGAGCACTGTACGGAAACAATATGGTCTTGTGAACATAATATTTTTCCGTAGTGAATATATTTATATATATCTATATATATATATATATATATATATATATATACATATACAGGATTTTCCAATAAAAACATAATTTTTTACTTTCAAATAAACACCGAGTTTGCGCTGAAATTTCAAGTTTATTTATTGTAAATAATTGTTGAGAATATGCCATTTATAATTGAACAATAATATCGTATAAGTGACCGTATCGTTATTTCTTATAAGTAAATATTCTTTTGTTAAAATTTTCAATAGCATTCATACACAACTGGGTCTCTATTTTACCATTTACCCTTCGGATTTCATCTTTTATGTCGGGAATTGTTTTAAGATAATTGACGTACACCTGTCATTTAATGTGATCCCAGAGAAAGAAGTCTAACGGTGTTAAATCGCAGGATCTCGATGATCAATTAATGTCTCTTTTTCTGGAAATAACACGACCAGGAAATTTCTTCCTCGATAAATCATTCGTTTCACCAGCTGTGTGGCTTGTTGCGCCGCCTTTCTGGAATTACATGTCCTCCAGATCAATATCGCCCAATTCTTCCCTCAAAGAAATGTTTATCATATTTCTGTAACTTTCTCCATTCAAAGTACTCGTTATAACATCCCGATTCTCAAAAAAATAAGGACCAATGACTCTATCGGTCCAAAGTGCGCACCAAACAGTCACTTGTCTCAAAACAAATTATTAAAGTAAACATTTTAATATAATTTAGTTTTAAAATAATAAATAAATTTTAAAATAATTTATTTACAAACAAATTATTAATTTATATATTAATATATTACAATTATTTATGAAAAAACAACATCACTTGTGAATGAGAATTTCGCCACAGTATCAAATTTCGTTTCGATGCACCTAGATTAAATTATTTTTCTTGTCGTTCAGGTTTTCTTTTAACAAAGTTTTCCATTTCAAACATGGACATTATTTTGTATGTAATTTAATTAAAAGCCTAGTTTAATTTTCGAAGTTATTTTTCCTGGTCTTGAAATCACTATTCCATCTTTTTGTTTCACCATTACCGGTTTGATTAATCGATATCTTCAGATGATTACTCAGAAAATATTGATTAGTGCCAGTCTGAAGGTCTCACAGGTAATAGAGAAACAAAAACAAAGAATAGTGACCTCAAACACTAGAAAAATAATTTCCGAAATTTGACTAAACTTATAATTAAAAAGATTAGATATAAAAGAATAGTATTTTTTAAAATGTCATAAATTCAAACAGTTTGTTTCAAAAAATATTTAATATTTGTTTATACTGTATTAGTTTATAGTTTTTTTAAAAAATACTCTTTTGTTGTAAATTAATTCATAGTTAAGTTTTTATGAGCATATTAATCTGTAGTTCGATTCATGAATTTATGTTAAAAAAACTTCTAATAATTAGATCTCTGTTTCTTCAATCGATTCCCAAACTGATTAAATCAACATGACGATAACTTCTTAACAAAAGAACACAACTGCTCTTAATCAGAAGATAAAAGTCAATCAATTCAAACGCCATCAAGAGGTTCACGTACCGTAAACAGTACAGCTGTGCTGTAGACATACCTTCAGATTACATCCTCGCCTAATTACAATGTATAAAATCATATAAACGTAGTTTTTTTTCTCTGAATCCCCCTGTTCTTTCACACGCCATTTAACATCCGGTGTTCGTCCCTCATCATGTATACGTGTATATATGTATATATATATATATATATATATATATATATATATATATGTATATGTATATATATATATATATATGTATACATATTTATTTTTTTATTTCAACCAATGCACCGACCAAACTCGACTGTAGTTAAAGCGAACTAGCATTGTATTCAATTCGGAAATTATACATCTCTCGCTTCTTTCCACTTTTACTGTCTTTTGGAAACAAGAAACGTGTATCCTTTTATTATATTCTTTTTATAGTTAGTTTACATCGTAGAACCTGTGAACAAGTGATACGCGTCTTGTGATTTAGTGAGGTTTCAGTTAATAGTTTGAATTAGTTGCTTGTTTTAATTCAATTAAATAAGAATAACGTTGTTAATTTTACGGATTTGTGAACTAGTGAATTTGTAATTTTAATGTGTCTCTGAGGTGGATAACACACATGTGCGTTTTGATTGTTTATGTGAGTGTGTAAGTTTTATTACAAATAGAGTATGGTTTTTAATTTTTAAACTAGTTAGTTAATTGTTAAAAACGTGGATGTTTATATTAAGTCGATAAATCATTTATAATGTTTCTAATTCAATACTTTTCTACGAAGTAAAATTTAATATGTCTAAGATGATATTCTAGTGAATAGGAATAGTTTTTTTTTTAAATAATATTTTGATTAACTATTAATTAAATTATCTTAAATTGATATAAAATAATATATAATATAAAAGTATTTACATAATTCTTACAAGAAACTATTAGGTTTTATTCCATTTTAGACAAGGATATAATTTTATATTCAATTGAATTTTAAATCAAATTAAATTTTTGTTACTGTAGCTAAATTCTCGTTCACAAAATATTTTTTTCGCTTTTTCACAAATCAAAAGAAAACAAATGTTCTGAATAATTAATCACTGATTGGTTTCGATTCTTTTTTTATGACTCATATTATTTATTTTTTATGTACATAGATATCATTATCTTTAGAGCGATAAGGTGAAGAAAAATCTTTCTCTGTACCTTAAAAAAATCTCTACAGTTCATTGTTTAGAAAATAAAGGCATTCGCATCGAATTGCTTATAGGCTGGAATTAAAATTATCGGTAATCAATTATTGAAGGTATTTGAGCCCACAAACCTTATTTTAAAAAATGAGATTTGTAGAGGAAAGACAATTGTTTATAAATACCTGAGATTGGAAATTTATATGAAAATATAAAAATACTTTTACAATTGAATTAATAACATAAATTCCATACTTTTACATAAAAATTCATAACAACAGTTTGTTATTTATTTTATTTCCTTTTGGTTATTTCGATGGAATTTCCATTATCTTCAGTTTATATGCAAATCATTTATTTTAAGAACAGAAAAAAGAAAGGCTATGCGTGTATTCCCTGAAAATGAATGAATTGTATTTAATTTATGTAATCTAAATTGTTCACAATTTTGACTGAGATGATTTCTTGGTATTTTCTGTATTGACTTATTTTTGAAACAGATTTTAAACACTGTGACAAACTACACTTAGAAAAAATAATATTACAATAAATGATTGATAATAAATTTAAAAAATACAATTATAAACTATAATAATAATAAAAAGTTAGATTTTGTATTTTTAATAATAGATTAATTCAAAAAATTCTCTGAAATTTCAAACATAAAAAAACAAATGTACAATTCGAAGTTATTCGCTTAAATTCTATTTTGAATTTCTTATTTATTTCCAAATGCGTAATAGAAAAATATATTTATCGGACATAAATTTATAATACAGACTACTTTTTTGTATTTTATGTTTATTTTAGACCATGGGTATTCAGTTTCAACCTTACTCTGTGCAACTAGGAAAAGTATTTCCTGAATCAAAAATTTCATATCCTACCGAAACGCTTCCCGAACAGAATAAATAACTCTTAATAACTTCCAGATATTTTCAATAACTCGTATTAAATATTAAATAATATATCGCATACAAAAATATTCATTCCTCATATTATTACAGTTTGGATTTAGTTTCAATGTTTTGTGTATTCTTTTGAGAATCAAAACCAACACATTTTACGTTTGTACGAGAAAGTAAATTTGAATGAACCGAAAAAAATATTAAATATATGTATTTTTGTAGGAAATGTTAAATTATGTTAAATATTAGTTTATAAAGTGTGGTAAAAAGGAGATTATGTCCATTAATGATAGTACTTCTCTTTTGAACAACTTGATAGACAAAATCAGTGTCGCGTTATTTTATGGGCAAAAAGGGCAATTGCCTAGGATCACCATCAACAGAGGGGGTCCAAAACAATCTTTTGTAAACTCATTACTGCAGTACAACACTGTAATCCCCCCCCCAATTCAAATTTTTCTGGGTTTCATGAAGCTATAATCCGTCACTGAATAAATGCCACTTCAGATTCTTAAATTGCTCTCTGACAGGTGAGATAGCCAATAAACAATATTCTAAATTATGAATCCTTACACTACAATCACTATTCCAACTGCATACCTAAAAAAATAATTTCATATCACATTTAATTATATTTTATATAGAGAAAGATCTTATATCTAATTTTAAAAATAATTGCTGGATCAATTTTGATTTTTATAAAATAAAATTAATTGCAAATCTAGATGTTACTGAGTCAAGAGTAAAAATTTTTATATTAAAAAATAACTAGGGACTCATCCCACTGCTCTGTCTGTTCGCTCATCCTCTGGGGGAGACTTCGTCCACAGATCACTAACTCTTGCTTCTCCTCTAGCAAATTACAGAAATGAAATAATAATAGGCATAAAATATAAATCATATTTTTTCATCATTCACGCGATTCATAAGGATCAGTTATATATAACACAGACCACGTGACTGATATCAACCAATCACAACCCAGATCACGTGAGTAATATCATCCAATCAGAGAACGAATAAAAGTCTAGGGAATGGCATCACTGCTTCATTTTTATAATATGGAAAGATAAGACCAGCTTTTAATATTAAATATATTTTTAAATAAAATATTTTGAAGATATATTACAGTCATATCAGAAAATCAATCAAATTCCTTACTTGATTTTTCACTGCATATACATCTTATTAAATAATATATTTGTTGAAAATAAAATCGTTATATTTCAAAGATAAATTTTACTTACAAACTACTTGAATAGCAAAATCTCATGAAACTGCCTTTTATATAAATAGATACGAGGGAAAAGAGACACAGAATGAAAGATAGACGATGAATATGATTGTATCGTTTTCAATCTATTTGCAAATAAATCCCAAAACATAAATTCAATACTTAAACAGTCACGTTCGATGAAGAAGTTGACAAAAAGACATGCAGAGAATCGTAAACGTTGTGAATATAAATGAGCAGTGTGTATTAAAAATATAAACGCATCATTTGACTGCGGTGGATTGTATTGTAAATTGTCTCGTCTCCGAAATTGTGGACAGCGACGTATGTAAAAGAGGAGAATATGTATACAAGTATTCAATAAAATTCAGCCGACAATGGCTTCACGGAAAAATAAACTGACTTAATTTGAATTCCGTATAGGTTTTTTTCTCTCGTTTAATTCACTGGTGACGATTTTTACCATACATCAAATTGAAAATATAATAATGTATTCTACAAGTTCTGTACTAAAAACTATGAGATTAAATGAAAATGAATTTATGCTGATTTCATTTTAAAATAATTTGAATAAACCGTACAAACCACTTTGTATATTTTTAAATTATTTGCATATCTACTCATCTAAATATTTTTGTAATTACCTCAAGTTTTTCTCTTAACATGCTTCTTAAATCATCTACTATTATTGTAATATGTCTACTTCATATCCGCTTTAGATATTTAAATCTGTTTATGATCTAAGAGAATATTTTATTATGTACCACCTACATATCTTTTCTTCTATTCAATCATTCTTCATGCTTCACTGCGCCGCATTTAATTTTATATTTTATTATTCTCTTCTTGTTTACAACGAATTTTATGTATTCAGTGAAAATATTAATATGTCAACATTTTGTAATATATATGCATATATATATACATATATATATATATATATATATATATATATATATATATATATATATATATATATATATATATATATATATAATAACATTCAAATCTGATTTTGAGTATTTTGAAAAATATATTTGTTTTTAATATTCTAAGAAAAGAGATTTTATGACTTATTTATTTAACGAATTTTACTTGCAACAAATCTTAACAGTTTTTTTATGATATAAAAATAAATGTTTCTTTATGCAGATATGAAGAATGTCTAGGAGGGTGAGACAAATGAATACCTTAATTATTTTTCTTTTCATTGTATATTGCAAGGAGGTGTCATACAATTGAATTACTTTCTAACATTGTCCTCATTGAGTTCAAAGAAAATTCCTCAGCGCTAATTAGTGTCTAGGTTCCTCTAAAAAAAATCTTTTGGTACCCTGCGCAGTCATTCATGCACCACCTACTACATTTCTTCATCTGACCTAAAAGGTTTTCCGATAATTGCATCTTTGAGTGGTTTAAAAAGGCAATAATTACTTGAATTGTGGTCTAGTGAATACAATGGATGAAGAAGATAACCGAAGTGTAGTTTTTCGATGGTCGCCACCGTTGCATGAACAGTATGGGGTTGCAATCACAAACATTGTCGTGACGGAACGAAACGCCAGTACTCAAAAGGTCTTATCGGTTAGACTTGATCAGATATGATGTATTGCTTCAAAATTTTATTTTAATTTGTACTACAAAAGAGTCAACATCATTTTTTGTAAAGATAACTGCCTGTAAAAGCCTTTTAGTTTTTTCTAGCAGATATGGCACTACTCTTTGCTCGTTCTTTTGGTTTCTGTCTGGTGGTAATGAATCCAGGTTTCTTCTCCTGTCACAATTCTTTATTTGTTTGAATTAATTTTGTATATAATGCTATTTGTTTAAATTTTGTATATAATTTGCTTCTAATTAAATAAATCTGCAAATTCGATTTTGAACTATAGGAGAAGCTATAATTATCTTATAGAAAATATTTTTTTATAAAAAAATGTAATTATTGTTTTTAATAATTATATATATATATATATATATATATATAATTAAGAATATTTAAATTTACAAGTCAAAAAATGGCAAGTTAATTTTTCCCTTAAATATGATTATTTAGTTTTAATAAACCTTAGCCAGTTAAAATTATGATTTTCCAATAAAGTATTATTTGGTTATATGGTTTTTAGTAAGAAATGCAACACTTGAACTCCTGAAACTTCATTTGTGTAGATACAGTTTCAAACACTAATTATTTTATTAAAATATTATTATTATCCTCTTCTATATAAACAAAATATAAAAGAACACCTGTTTTATTATTTCCCACGCCAATCTTGTATTTCACTACTACCGAAATGTGCACTGGTCAGTACTTTTATAGACTTTCCTGTGGGATCCGTCATAACATGTGAAGATTTCGTAAATTCACCAGGGGAGGAATTGAACGTTATTTGCTTTATAATGTCTCGCTCTACTGGAGTGAATATAACTAACTGAAGAATTTAATTAAATGATACACAAACATATGTGAGAACGTTATTGAAATTTTGAAATCACCTTTTCTAAAATGTCAATCAAACTTTTTTCTTAAGATTTGAAATTATAGTTTTATATCAATTTAGAATTAAATGTATTATTGAAATTACCGATAAAGTCGTTAATTTTTCTTCTTATACTTTTTTCCATTATCTATGATTCTGATTAATAGATATTTAAGTGTTATTTTATATGAAAATAGTAAATAAATCATAAAAATCTGTCGCATCCTATGTGCGCTTAGTGCAGCGCATTGTCTCTAAACTATTTAATATTATTATAAATAGAATTATATTATTATAACTAATTTAGTCAGTTATATTCTCTTTTTATTTACATCATTTAAAATTTTATTCAAATAAGAAAAATTAAAAAATTAAAATGATTTACTTATCACCATAAAAATTAAAATTACCACCACAGTTAGAAAAGGTAACTGAGTTGCTTCTGCCGCAGTTAATTGATTAAGATGCAAAATTGTATGTTATTCTAAAAGACACTTCAGACAAAATACATAAATTGAAAATAACGTTGAATTCTCTGAAATAGTGCAAATAAATAGTAACGTTACTTGTTTGGAAGTCGGATTCGATGAAATGATTGAATTAGCTGTTAGTAGAAATATGAGCACTGTAAATCGCATGAAAATAATAAATTAATATGAATTAGAATTTAAGTAAAATGAATATATATATTAATTTCATTTTACATGAATATATGTGCGTGAGTGTACAAATGTAATAAATAACAGAGAATAATGAATAATAACAAAGTAAAAAAATAGAATAAATAATAATACTAGAAATTCAAGTTAGAAACACAATGAATAAAATTAATATTTCTGTACAGTTTAAATAATTATTAAAGTGTTACGAACTTTTCATTCTCACATTGAAATCGCCTCCATTAGAAATTAACCATTGTGACGTTCATATAAAAAAAAATTAATAAGTATTGAGTATACTAATTGCTCTTTGAGTTTGTATGTTAAGACAATAAATTTATAACAAACTAACAAATAAGTTAATTTATTAAAAATTGTAATTAACGCGAATAACAAAACGGTGTGAACATTTCCACGGCTGAGCCGAATTGTGTACTGAAGAGTTTCTACCATTTAAATGCAGATCGGCGTATTATCATAAAGAAAGCACACCTGTATTTAAACAAAAATTAATAAGATGAACAGGTACGTGCGGATACAGAGAGTCGCATGGAAACGATTGTTTTTTTTTTTTAGATGTGCGACGAAAGTACATCTGTCCATATTCATACGCGGACTTTTTAATGTTGTGGGAAAGAAAATCATTCATGTATCGCTAAAGATACACTGTCAGTATTTTTTTTTTCGTGTTTTGTTATCCCCACTATCTTGTCACATATCCTGTACAGTCCCTGTTGTACAAACACCTGCTGCTCTCTGAATATGTATTTTTTATTCACGTGAAGACTGCTGCATAATAATATTGATGCTTCAGTAAGTGTTCAATGGGCTGTGCGCGGTTCCATTCCGATGTAATTTCGATCTTTAACAATACCGTCGATTCAATTGTTCGCATTGTTGCGTTTTAGTGTACGTGCTGTGCTTATTCTGTGGCTGTGATTTTAAATAAACTGTAAATGTGGGTTTTTAAACGTTCAACACTATAACACATACACATATTTAAATTTATATACTTTAAATTTGTTTATACATTATTCCTGATAGTAAAATTTAAACATGTTACATTCTACTAGTCATAAAAGATAGTATAAGTTAAAAATCGATTTTTAGACACTGAAAAATATTTTAAATACTGACAAATTATTTAAAGAATAACATGAAATGGTATAAAAAAATATTGTGCTAAGACTTCAAAGTGAAAGCCTGGCATTGTGGATAAATTCACTTTCACAAATGAATTGCTCTCTCACCCCATAAACATAAAAACAATTTATTAAAAATGTTCAACAAATGATTATAAATAATTTTTAATTACTACATACGCGCATTTCGATGGTAGTGTCATCATCAGAGCGATAAGGTACAGAAAACTATTCACTAATTCAAATATGTTTCCAATTTTACAGTACCTGTTTAGGTTTGTTAATTAAGAAATTATTTTGTTACAATACAGTTCTGGAACTCTGACTAAATTTATTTCCATTAATGCATTATTTTCACGTCCAATAAACTATAAAAATTTGTTTGATGAAAAATGTTAATTTTTATCTTGCTTATATACATATTTCTTTATCCTTAGATTGATAAGATATAGAAAAATCTCATCGGATTTATTGTACCTACAGAACTTTTAGGATGATAACATCACCATCGAAATGCAAATAAGCAACAATCATAAATGATTATTAATTAACTATTGAGCATTTTTGATCAGAAAAAAAGCGATTTCTTGAATGAGAGAATCATTTGTTTGTTATAAAACTAGCTCATTTTATAATTTAAACCATTATCATTCTTTTAATCTATAAATTATTGTTTTTCTTTATCAGTAAACTGATAATTTATTTTTTATTGCAACTTTTATACAACGCTATATAATATTCCATTTAAATGAGACCGTTTTCATTTTCAAATCAACTAATTAGACAAAATAATTAAAACTATAAAAGATTCAAAAAATGTACTTAATATGTCATTGATCTACAATTAGTTTCTGTAACACGAATTAATTATTCACCTAATTGAAACGATAATTCACTTACTTAAAATATTTTTATGAATTTATTTTAGTCAACATTTATGAATTTTATTATTTATTTAATTTATTCTGCAGATTGTTTTGCTTTTAAAAACAATTATTAAAAAAGAAGAGAAGAGTAAACAGTGTGAGTTGTGATAAATATATTTATCTCAGCACACACACACACGCACACATATATATACATATGTGTGTGTATGTCTGTTGGTGTGGGTGACTTTGTGAATAAGACTGTATACGAGTATGTGTACAGCGAATCAAGTGCATGTTTAAAGTATTTTTGAATATTTTGTATAATTCTTTTTTATTTTAAATTATGTGAGAGGTGTTCATTAATTAATTAACAATTTCTTATATTTCTTTTTCCAGAATTTTCTTCCCTCCTCCCTACATACCAGTTTTTTGAAACAGTTGAAAAATAAATTTACAAAAATATTTTTTTTAATAAAATGAACAATCAAGATTTCATAAAATCTACTTAAAAATCAGAATTCATAGTATTCATTTATATAAAGGATTCAATTTAAAAAAAGGGGTTTCTGTACTTTGGATAGATTTATATAAAAAAATTCTTCGTTCTCTCTTTATTCTATGTACACCACACACACACATACATTTATATATATATATATATATATATATATATATATACATAAACAAATATAATGCTGTATTTGTACAGATTTTTTCATAAAAATCTATACCAATATAGCTATATTTTATTTTAATGACAATTTTATCACATCTGAAAATTTTAATTTTATTAAATATATGTTAGAAGTATCAAATTTTTACAATTTCTTAAATGAAATTGTTTAGAAAATGAAAATATTAATATAAATACATTTTCATATTATATGTATATGTATATATATATATATATATATATATATATATATATATATATATATATATATATATAATGAACATATGTGTATGTATTGATGAATCATGTCTTTGAATTACAATTTGTGAGAAAGTAAACACAGAGAATTATAAATGAATTCAGATCATCAAAACAATAAAAATTGTATGTCGATTGTAGATTTTTTTAAGAGGTCAGGGTTAACAAGTGAAAGTAAATATTTATTTTAACAGTAGAAGAATTGTAATAAGGAAGTCTTTTAAATTTGGAAATATTCATTTAGAAAACTAATCTATTTTTATAAAATTGTTATTAAAAATGTATATATCGGCGATTCTGTTCATGCTTTATTCTTTTGATCTTCGTTCTTTGGAGTTTTTGTTTTTTACTACTTGATAGATTCATATATCGAGTTGTTTAACATGTATCTGAAGATAGTTTTCATACTGGAATTAATAGTAGAGAATAGAAAGTTAAATGTTTCAAATGGTTGAAGATGATTTTTGGGGTTTAGGGATGCATTGACATGTTTCAGAAAGACAAAGACTAACAGTACTACAAAGTATAAAATAATCAACTTGAAAAAAGTTCTTATTCAAAAATAAATATTTGTATGTTCAGAAAAAAAATCATTTCTCTTTGTAATATTTAAAACATTTTACCGGTTTCGTTAAAAAGAATCAAATAACTTAAAGGGGATTCGATTTGTTGATTGAGTTAATGATTAGTTGTCACTCTGACGAGTTAATCTGTGGAAAATAACTAAGGATACTGGTTGTAGAGAAGTGAAAGTATTTTTATTTACAACTTTTATCGATGTAGCTTCTTTATAGATTTCGTAAAAATAATAATAATGAATCTCTAATAACAGTATTTTAAAGGAAATAAGTTTTAAGTATAAAAATTGTTTTGTATATAAAAAATATGAAGTAATCATAAAATATATTTATTTTTAAACAAGTAGACAATATGAGAGAATTTCTTTACTTTTTATAATTAAGTAAATTAGATAAGAAATATTTTTCATGCAATATAAATATATTACAATATATTTATGATATTTTACCTAAATTCATTTTCAAAATTTAATTCATTTTCATCTCACAAATCACAAAAATGTTTTTTATTCAAAAATGTCCAATGGATCATTATCTATATTAGGCATTTGAAGAAGAGATTAACACTATTATCGTCTCAGTGACAATAAAAATGATTATTAACATTATTGATCAGAATTTTTTTATAGTTTATTCGGTAAAAAATAATTAATATATAAATATTTATAAGTTTAGTGTGATTCAATTTAGGATGGAAAGTATAGAAGTATTAAAAGGGGGCAAAGGGGTTAAGAAAAGTTATGTTATTTTTTATTTAGTATTTTAGTTCAATTCAATATTAAAATACAATTGAACTAAAATACTAAATAAAAAATAACATTATTTTTTTTAATTTTTCTAAACACTTATGTCGAAGCATAAATTAAATCTTTCTCTCTCTCTCTCTATTATATATATATATATATATATATATATATATTTATATATATATATATATAGAGAGAGAGAGAGAGAGAGAGTAATAATAAGGTATTTTGGTTAAATTCCCCTACATATGAGGTGTGAAAATTAATTCGGTACCTTTAAATTGATCCTACCACAACCTCTGTTTTAAATTAAAATCTTTCCTTGTCATTCTAAGGATATGAAATGATGAACTGTTTTTTTAATACTTTCGTGTGGAAGCCTAAGTTGAATCATCCTATATATTTTCTGATAATCACACAATCAATTTCAGGGTAGCTTCCAATTTTATATTCAATGTCTGACAGTGAAATGCAATAATTTTAAATTTTGTCATGTTTTGTCTATAAACAGAATTTATTTTGATTTATTTTTATAATAAAGCACACAATATGGAGCTCATATTAGTGGCTGGTAATTGTAGTTTGCAATGTTTTTTTTAATTCACTTTTAAAAATGTGTTCATGCCTAGAAAACAACAAAAATGTTCTTTTATTTAAATTTTAATTAATTGATTTTTGTCTAGTTTAAGATATTAATTTCTATTTGATTGAATTTAATTTATGGAAGGTGAGAAATTAGTAAAAAATAATTTCGATTTTAACGAAATTCATATCTCAGTTTCACTTGATAGTCTCTTTTCTTTTTTTTAATTTCATGTTGAAAACATTGTCTTACTCCCTATTGAGTACACAATTTTAGTAACTAAATTTATGTATGTATTTATATGTAAATTTATGTATATACACACACACACACACACATATATATATATATATATATATAAAGATTTTTATTTAATTTAGAGTAAAAATTTATTTAAAGTAGTTTCAAATAATCGACATCAAATGTATAAATTTATTATTCATGTACGTTAAAATATTACAGTAATTCATACCTACTTTAAAACCAAACATTCGTCGAAATGAAATACAAAAAACTTGTAAATTTGACATGCAGTTAGTATGATTATACTTTTTTACATCATATAATTGTACGACAATTCAGTTACTTGCTTGAAAATTTGACATATATAATGCACCATCATAGTTGCAATTAATATAATATATATTACAAAAAGCAATTGTATGATTTATGTAACCAGTGAGTTGAAAGAACAATTTTACTTAAACTAAGTGGATTTCAATTAAGTAAACAGTGCATTTCGAATGAAAATAAACTGCTATTCTTCTTAAAAAAACTTAAAATTAATATTATACAACGGAAATTTGTAATTAAAATGATATTAGTACACGTTTAAAAAATACAAACTTAATAATAAATCTATTCTAGTCTTGTTTTCGGAATGAAAAATATATTACTGTGAAATCATTCTAAATTTTTATATCATTTCACGGATGAAATATAATTTAAATGTTTAAATATATAACTAATATTTCAAAGGATACAAATAATGATAGAATATATTATATTAAAGAACAATTAATTTATTCATTAATTTTTTTTAGAATGAAAAAAGGATCACTTCAATTATATTAAATATTTAAAATAATCATGTAATTCTTTAAAAATATCTGGAATAAGTATGAATAAATATGAATATTTCAATAGACAGTAAAAATAAATGTGACTGAAAAGATATAATGAAGGATTGTAGGAAAAACTAGTGTAAAAAATGTGTATGAAAGAGATTTTTTCTAAAATTGTGATTTAAAAAATAAATAAATGTGAAATGAAGTACTCGGGGACACAAGAAGATAAAAAATGTAAGTCTATCAATGAGACAGACTTGAAGATGATTGATAAAAAGCAAGAAATAATAACAGAGACCAAGCAGACGAACAATAAGGACAGTGTTAGTTTAAAGAGACATCGTTCGAGACGTTTGGCTTCGACGCGCGGCATAAAATGGCGCAGCAGCGACCTTGACATCCTACAAACGAATCTATATAATGGCGGGAAACAGACATCCGGCTGGATTCGATTGTTCGCCGGCGCGCATTCGGAATATTCTTGCGCCGAAAGCAACAATGTATCCAGTTTAGTAGAACTAGATTACAATACGACAGTGTGTGATCTCGTCTCGCTATTGTGTTTGCCTACAGAACTGACAGTCTACGTACAAATTGGCGGAGGTGAAAGTAAACGTTTAGATGATAACTGTACGCCGTTGGGAGAGCAGGACGAATTCCTGCGAGAGATCGGATATGAGGACAGTTCGAGGAGGGAGAGATTGGGTATCGATCCAGACTTGTGCCACTTGATTCGATTTCACTTAGGACCTTCACTGCCATCGAAATTCCTAGAAGGATATAAGAAATGCGGGTTCGTTTATGTACTCAAAGGATTAGTGTTTCCGCAATGGATGCTGAGACCGTTGGCCGTTTTTGGACCTCTTTTATTTGTGTATCCAGGTAAATATTTCACTTCTATTTTTTGTAAAAAAATAAAAAAATAATACTATTTTTAAAAATAATAGATTTAATTTTATAACTATTAGTTTTTAATACAAATGTTCTTTTTTCAAATATTTTCAAAAGCCAACTCAGAAGGTACACCTGAACTGGTGGTGTTATCTGCAGGTGCTGTTACGAACAACGAAACGCGGTCTGGCAAACTTGTACTGGAAATAGCACCGCGACCGGTAACGTCATGTACTATTGAGGAAAATGGCCGAACGTCTAGACATGTGTATCTTGGTTTTGACAGGACGTGGGATCGTGATTTGTGGTATAGATGGCTGACAGAGGTAAGCATCGAATTTGTGACTTATATTTGAATGTTTTTATAATAAACGATATATTTTTTTATTATTTTAAACATTTATTGAATTACAATAACATTCTATTTGTATGTTTTCATTTACAATCATTGTACAATTTTGATGTCTGTTTATCTTTTCTTCGGCGTTTTATGAAAGTGTGCCTTGTAATGAAACAGCATAATAGAACGAATAGTCAAGGTACTGGTTGCTCTTTCAAACTGCAGAGTGAAAATTTTAAATTAAAAATATTTCAAACTATTAGATATCTGAAATTATCGAATAAATAAACTGACATGACTCAACTGTCTGTACAATTATGGAATATATATATATATATATATATATATATATATGTATATATATATATATATGTATATAATATTTGTTTATCGATATAATATAAATGATTATTTAAAATCGCTTACGAATAACTGCATACTTCTATAAATGTATGAGCAGATGTAATTGGGCGATAAAATCAGACCATTTTGTTACAGTCAATGAGGTCGCATTGCGTTTATGAGTGACCAATATAACAAATTGAGCGTCTCAGGTAATTTTCTGCAAATTCAGAATCATCAAATCGTCCTCTTGCCAATTTGCTTAAATAATGATAATAATAAATTGTTATGTATTATTGCGTAATAAAAATTATGTCAAATAAAATTTAAAATTAGAAGAATATGTGTGTGTGTACATATATATATCTAATTTAAAATTAGAAGAATATGTGTATATATATATATATACATATATATATATATATATATATATATATATATATATATATATATATGTATTACGGGATTAATATATTTGAAAAATATTATAGATAAAATATAGTATTGTCTATAAAAAATTGGTATTTTTATTTTTTTTTTTGATAAAGAAATAAGAATTTAATAAATTTGTTTAACACGTTTACGAAAATTAATGATGAGACATTTAAAATTTTGTTGGTATAAAGGGATATGAATGCTAAAGAATTCCGAAGTTTTGTGTATTATGAAACAGAAAGCATTAATTGTATGGGGGGTTTTAAGATATTGTAGGAGGGGGGTGAAGTAACCTTCGTAAATAAAAAGTGATTGTTTATTCGTTAAAACTTTTAATAACGAATGATTTGAGAACTTAAAACAATGAAATGAGTTACTCTTTCTCATCATAGTTGCATTTTAAGTTGAACAATTTATGTGATGTTTCTTCTATAAATATGATAAACATTTTTCACTTATAATTATAGTTTAGAATTGTAACTAAATTCACTTTTAGAAATTAGTGAATACTCTAAATATCATAAAAGTTGCAGAAAATTTGATTTGAAATTTTCTGTGTCTGCATTCTGAAAATGTTATTAATTAAATAAATAACATTTAACAAATTTATTAATTAATTGATGAAGGTGGTCGCTTTGAGTCAATGAAGTAGAAATGCGTTTTTGGACCTTTTCCACTGTTTTAATATTTTTTTGCATATGTTATGCATCACAAAACCTTTCTCCAAAGCTGAACAAGTCAATATCGCAGTTTCGGCAATATTTTTTTCAACTGGAATGCGAAAAGTATCCAATACTCAATGTGCTGTTTTCAGACGTCATCGTGTTCACTACTGTTTGTGAGGTTTTTCTGCCTGTCTGAGACACATATGGGCAACTCCAAGCCCACGAGCCAGATCCGGTCTTTTATCTCTTTTGATCCGGCCCTAAACTAATTTCACCGAAGTTTGTCTGATTCACGGTGGAAGAAAACATGACATATTCTACTAACTCACATTAACCTCTTAACAGGCGAATTAACTAAAAATTGAGGGAATTAACAGGGGAATTATCCTTAAATAATATTAACGACAATATTGATAGTCTCGTAGTTCAAGTACAAGGCAAATATTCACATTAAATTGTTGTGTCGTTCATTTTATTATAAAAATTATGTAGAGCTTTATAATAAAGAATTATATTATAAATGAATGAAATATGAAGTAGCAACTTATTTTAATTCATTTAATATTAATTAATTTTATTTAATAATTTGGTCCGGCCCTTGACTCGGAGACAGAATGATAATTTGTCACCCGAATCAGGAAAGTTTGCTACTATGCCTGGTCGAATACATATAGTGTTTTCAAATGTTTAGTTCGGTCCTTCAAAATCCTAAAACGACGAGAAACTATTTTAATTTAAAACATAGTTATGATTGATTCAATTTAAAAGCACAGAATTAATTCTTGCACCTAATAAATTGCATCACTCACTCGATGGACACGCATACTTGCTAATAATTGAACCTAATCTTTTTCAAATGTATTCTAAACGAGACAGTGTACTACATTGACCCCAACTCCAAACGTGATACAATCATTACACGAATACATGTACATATATGTGATTCATTTGAATATACAAACTTCATTATAATTTTTAATCCAACTGACTCATCGACACGCCTGGCAAATCCAACATTTCGCAGACATTAGAATTAACCAAAAACGAGTAAAACACCTTGCAGATTATATAATAATTATCCATCTGTTTCAGTCGTTATGAACTGAGTGATATATATATATATATATATATATATAGTATTATCTCTCTTTATTATATGAAGGCACGCGACGTCAATTCATGGACTTGATTCATGGAACGTGGATACATTCTGTAAAAAAAATGAACAGATATAGTCTAAGTACAACTGTTACACTTTATCTTTGTTTGTAACATACAATGGTCTCTATAATTTCTGAGTCACTGTTGCGTGTGAAAATTTGACACGAGTCAGAAGTTTGATCATTACTGTCTACAGTTAAATGACAACAAACGCAGGTTGTCATATAGGGCGCATTGTCACAGCATTTTTCGCAGCTTTAGTCTATCTCATATTACCAAACTGTGTGCACTTGGATTTCAGTAACGCTGTGATTATGTGACGTTTTTTTTCATTTTGCTGTTCTACGGTTTTAACTCTTCGCCGTTTAGATTTTCGAAAAGTATGTGCGTGTTGATGTATTTCTAATTATTGATCCGTACATTTTTATTGTACCGTGCAAAAAAAAAGATATTTGTCTCGAAATGTATATTTCTTTGGTTTCTTTGTCAATTATCTAAAAAGTATTCACTGTAAGATATTTTTTATTTAGTTAAATTTTTATTTAAACAGTGAATGTATTTAGAAATTCAATAAAGAAAATAAGTGATGTGTTCATGAGTCATTTTAAAAGAATTCGTGTTTAAATTATTTTTAATTAAAAATTAAGTAAATCTCAGCTTATATAAAAATAAATTTTAAGTAATATTATTTAAATAATGATTTTAAAATATAATAAGACTTTCGTATTAACCTATCAGACGCCACTACTCAAAATCTTAGAAATTTCAAAAAACATTCAACATGGGTTGGTTTTAGGTTCCTTCTAATTAATTTGGCGTTGGAAAGAAAAAAATTAAAATTTTTGGTTTTCCGTAGTGAAATTTTTTGTAAACGTAATAGCGACGACTAATGTTATCATTATCAAAAAAATACTTTAAAAGTGAATAAAAAGTAGCCCGTTTTAAGTTTTCAATTCATTTATTTTATTAAAATCCGAATTAAATGCCATAATAGTTGCTAAAACACTTTGGGTGGAGAAAACGTTGCACTTTATATATATATATATATATATACATATATATATATATATATATATATATATATATATGGTCTGATTCTTGAAAAGTCTACATCTATTTCGCTTTTTTCGTACTATCGCAAAAATCTAAAAAAATAATAATGTAGTTCTATTGCTATTGAATCAATGTTTACTGTTATATGAAAAAAATTAAAAAAAATATATTTAGCGGAGAAAATAAATTCGAAAATTAATATATCGCATACGTAACCGTGGACTTTAATGGGTTAAATATTTCTAGGTATTTTTCTAGTAATATTCTTTTATATCCGAAACGTTCAGAAAAGATTTTTGTGAAGAGAATATTATTATAAAATATGAATACGAGAAAATAGACTCTTATTTAATTAAAATAAAATTTATTATTAAATTGATGATTAATAAATGAATAAATTTTAAGAAACAGATTATAATTTATGCAAATTATTAAGAATTTTTGATCAGTTCTGTCATGAAATCCTATGGAAATTTTAATATTCTATCAGACTTTTCCACAAATTCCACTTCGTCTAACGCGTCTTATTTCCAATTCAAGCTGTTATATTGTGTTATTTTTTACTTTTCTGTTATATTAGGTCGGTAGGAAAATAATTGCGGTTTTTTTGTCTAAATTCTAACCTTGTTTTTTTTTATTAAAAATTATATTTTAAATATCATTTTAAAGTACATTTTTCGGTCTGTATTTTGGTAACATCGACTTCGGTTGTATTATTAATTTTGTTTCAAATTGGGATATTGAATTAAAGATTGAAGAGAAATAAATAAGAGATTTTTTTGCATGACTTCAAAACGGGTGGTAAAGCAGCAGAAACTGCTCATAAACTAATCGATGCTTTTTGTGTGGGTACTGTTAAAGAACTTACGTTGCAATGGTGGTCCCAATAATTTTGTACTGAGGACGAGAGCCTTGAAAATAAAGAAGGTTGTGAGTATCCTTCTTCAGTTCAAAACGACCAACTGAAAGCGTTAGTTGAACCACAATTACTCACAACAATTCGAGTGCTTGCACAGCTAAGAATTAGTCATCCAACAGTACTGGACCACTTAAAACAGCTAGGAAAATCAAACAATCTTAACAAATGAGTGCACGAGCCGTAATTATTTTTCTATCAATCTAGTATATTGTCGATATTTTATTTAATTTTTCTTTAGATACTCAAATTATAGATTTTGAAATTAGTAAGTCTGTTTAAGTCATTTTTAAGCTGCCTGACAAGTCTTTTTTTTAAAAAATGTTATTATAAAACACTAGTGTGAATAAATATTGATATTTATTTATTAAAAATATAAATTATGTTCATTCTTGTTTATTTTTTTATCCAACAAAATGTTGTATTTTCATTAATTTGTTATTACTGATTTATATTCACACGTTTTCAGTTAATGTTACTTGTAAGATTGATATTTCTATTTTCACTATTAAAATTTAAAAATTTCATCTAATATTAAAGTTCTGGCACTGTGCTCAAAGTCAGTTTCAGTTTCAATCACTCCGCAAACCACAATCAATTTATATCAATGTTTTTAATCAGAAAAATTGTAATTTGTTGAAGAATGAGAAATTAATTTATGAATGAAACTTTCATTAATATCAATAGTAATAAATCTTAAAAGTCAAAGCAATGCCTGGAATTATGTTTGATGAATGTACATTTTTTTTTAAAAAAAATGTGGTATAAGTTTATTTTATATAAAATGTTAAAAATTTTGATATCAAAGATTTTGTTCTTCGATATATAAAAAATGATAGATTTCAACACTTTTTTATTCTATATTTTTATATCTGTGATTTCATTGATACATTGTTCTGGTAATCTTCATCATTTTGGATCAACAGTCTATTCTTCACTAATAGTTTTGGTAGATATTCCATCTTTAGGTAGATATTGAAGAGTCTTCATTATCTACCTGAGAATGGTACATTTTTCGAAATTAGACGTGGAGAACAGACAGTTAGATGATCGAGAATGACGAATAATATAAAAAAAAGTATGTACGATTATATAATGTCTATTTTCCTTTATATACAGTTGGATTTATCTTTATTAAATCTTTCCAAAAAACTATTACCATTGGATAAACACGAATAGTAAACGATACCCGTATCATATCACACATCCCGGAATCGAAAATTAACAAAAACAACTCAAACAATAACACTCTCACGAAATTATAAAAAAAAGATCGAACCGATAAATGAATATATTGTTGAATAATAAATTAACTGGCATGAATTCGTTTCCGTAATTCGATAAAAAAAATTTAAACCAGTACGTAACAGTCTGTACGAATGCACGGAAAGTGAAATTATATTGAATTTATAAACAAGTCGTTTGTGTACCTATGTGTGTCGGTTTTATTGAACAATTTCACGTGTGTGTGTGTATTTGTGTGATATTATAGAGCGACAGATTATTAATTCACTAGTTTGATCGTGTTGCTCATAATTTAATATATATTTTAATTAATTATTACAAAAATAACTATTTAGTTATGTAAAAATATTCTAATACTTTTCTTTCAACTAATAAATTTTATGTTAATTTGGAAACATTATATATATATATATATATGTTCTAATTTACATATAAATACGTTAATTACTCGTGCATAATGGTTAGACTTATTGTTTACAATGGTCTGTTTTTAATTAACGTTATATTAGGGGCGTTTATAAAGTTACAAGTGTTCGAATTATATTCATCAATATTTTTTGGTATTGTTCAATGAGTCATACTAAAAAAAATAGTTAAAATATTGAACAAATATTGACACGTACCAATTGTTATCATTTTAGAACAAAAAAAAGTTTATAATATTTGGTTATCCCATGAATAGTGCGATTTTTGAAATAAGTTTTGAAATAGTGAAAAAAATGACAATTGATTTAATTTTGATCGAAAATGTATTTTCCGTTATTATTTACAACATCTTCCCATCTTAATCTTAAATTCTCAATACTCTGACGATAAAAATTTTTGGGTTTTGCATTAAAGGAAGAGTCGAGTCCCTTCGGACATCGGTCTCTGTATTAAGCCGTTTTCCATTGATGTGATTTTGGAGACTTCGGAACAGATAATAATCCGATGGTGCTAGGTCAGTGGAGTATTGTGGATTAGTCATAATTTTCTACACAAATTTCTTTAGTTTTTGGAGGGTTTCTCGTGCCGTGCGAGGTCGGAGGTATCGTTGTGAAAATTTATTCTTTTTTTGTTGGATAAAGCTGGTCGTTTTTTATCAATGGATTGTTTGAGCCGTACCACTTGTTCACAATACAACTCCCTTGTGATGGTTCGATTTGCTGGTAATAGCT
This sequence comes from Acanthacorydalis orientalis, assembly GCA_034766995.1. Classification (NCBI taxonomy): domain Eukaryota; kingdom Metazoa; phylum Arthropoda; class Insecta; order Megaloptera; family Corydalidae; genus Acanthacorydalis; species Acanthacorydalis orientalis. The sequence continues at coordinate 28,835,186 of CM068322.1, read as the reverse complement.
CGTAGTGGTTAATTTATTCCATATCCCATTAAACAGACAACATAACCTTTTTGTGATGCAGCCCTCCTTTCCTACGAGTAGTTGAAGATAGTTTTTCGTTACGGTCAACCTATTGTTTCTTAATTTAATATTGTTATAAATAAATTATTTTTCATCACCAGTAACAATTCTATTCAGAAAAGGATCATTTTATAATCGGCATAGATGAGAACTGCAAATTTCCACATTTTGTTTGAAATTAACGTCTAATAAAACGTCTAATATATTACTCTTAAATAAATTGACCGAAAATCAAATAAATTTTAACTTTTTTCTTATTACATTTTTTCTTAATAATAGAGTAAAGAATTCAGGTCTGTCCAAAGATTCAAAATTTTTCAAAACATGGGGGTTGTATGGTGTACACAACCGTAGGACTTTATGAAGACTTACGTCGGGTTAGAGAAATGAAAATATTTTAAGTTGTTTAAAAAAAATTACAAAAATGATTGTGCACTCTTCTTACAGAATTTTGAGAAATATCTGCAGATATTTTAGTTTTTTTCGCACAACAAAGAGTTTTCAAGATATTCACCTTTTAATACTGACACATGCAAATCGATGTTCAAATTTTCACGGTTATAACTTTCAATCTACTTAACGGATTTCAACAAATAACCATTTTTAGGTTCCGAAATCGTTTAGCTGTTAAACATTTTTGATCCGATGTCAATTGGGTGAACGGTTGCAGCGTACTGAGCTCGAACCTGCGTTACAGTATTTGGTAACGCTCCCACCACTAACATGGCATCACATTCAATGAAACTATAGACGTAATTCTACGTCAAAAAGTTTATGATATAACAACATTCATTTTACAACATTTTACAATCATTTATTGAACATTTTTGATCATATTTTCTTACGGTTTGTGGGGTGAAAAGAAATCATTAGTGAAAGTGAAATTTAATCATAGTATCAAAACAATATTCGAAATTTGTCGATAAATGTTCAGAAAAAGTATTCTCTCTCCTTCTGGCACGGATACACAATTGAAATCAAGACAGAAATAATTTCGATAACGTGGGATGAAGTCACAAGGCGGAAAACGGAAGAACCTTAATTTCTGCTGTTTATATTCCGCTAAATGATTTCATCTCATATACTTTTCGTATTCGAGAATTGATAAACATATAAAATAGTATCGTAAGAAATATCTATAATTAAATGAAAGAATAATAAGTTTCATACACTTGTTGGATGTGAATGTTAATTGTATAAATAAATTATGTTAATACAACATGAATATAATATTCAAAGGAAATTAAGAAGTGTTTAAATTACAAAACTATTGTTAATTTTCTAACGACTTACAAATAAGATTCAAATGTATTCAAACAAATTAATGGATTTATGTAAAGTGCGAAGGAGATATTCCTGAACAAAAATTTATACTTGAATCAAACCTGAACAGTTTAGTAAAGATGCTGCAGTGAAACGTGTCTTTAAATGAAAGCGAAATTATTTCGTTTGAATGAACTGGCGCGTACGCACGTTTATGACAATCGTGAGAGACATTTAAACGAATAGTTAATTTAATATAAATGAATTATGTTTTTAATGGCTAGTTTAGACACTTCGTGGCACAGTGTAACAAAGCAAATCAATAAAAAGACTGATCATGTGGATTATGATACGGTTTCTGAAGCTGATTCTTTAGAACTGGAAGCGGAGCAAAAGGTAATGATCTCAAAATCGAATTTTATTTCCATATGTGTAGATTGTAAATTACTGGCCGGAAATTATTCATTTATTTTCATACAAGTAAATGAAATAGTTGTTTATGAATTGTTTTAAATTATTTTAATAGTTTTATCCATCATTTAAATACTTCAACATTATTTAAATTGTTTTTTTATGAAAAATGTTTTCAACTTTCATATGTGTAACTCCTTTCTAATTTATATAAACTATTTACTTTTCTTTTAAATATGCACCTTGACAATGCAAAATAAGATTTTGTGCATCTTTTATTATGTGTGACATACATAATTTCAGAGCATTCATTTTTGTGTTATTTTTTAACTAATTATATGCCAGATTAATTTGAATTTTTATTCTTTGTTTGACGACAGTCGTTCTATTATTAAAAAATATTCGAATTATTCCGGTTTGGAAAGAGCGTTTATGCATTTTCGGAATGTGTATTTAAAAAACTGTTTGATGTAGTTTCTAAATATGTAAATTGCTTATTTCCGTATCAATTGTGAAACTAGTATTCATTTTTAATCTACAATTTTTTATTTCTATTAAAATTGGTAAAAATAAAATAACAAAAATTGTTATTAATCAATTTTTGAACGTTTCTTATCAGAATATATTTATTAGGCCTGTAGAGACTGAAAAAGGTATTTGTGAAAATGAATTTAGTTGCAATGCCAGAATTATTTTGAAACATTAAGTTATCCTTATATAGATTAATAATCAAGGTCCTGATTGTCTCAGGAACTGTTTGATAAAGACACCAAAATCCACATTTATTAAATTAGTTTTCTATTTATAAAAGACTATCTGAGGAATATTTATGATATTTTTTCTCAAGCGGTAACTGGTCTGATCAAATTTTTATTAATAATAATAAAAATATGTAAATATACCTATTTAAAATGACAAATCAGTAATAGAAGATTCAATATAGAAAAAAACCTTTACTTTTACTGATTTTTCCTCTAAATACATTCTTAAAAGATTAATAAAATAAAATATACAATCTATTCATTTATGATTTACAGATTATTTTCACACAACATATGTTTTAGAATTGAATATAAATTGTGTTGTTAATAATAAAATCTCCATTTTCATAATCATCAGGTATCATCCTTGTAAAAACGACCATTGATTAATGATTATACAAACAATGACTTAATATCATTATTCGAAATATCCTTTGCATATTCATTTTTTAATACAATTGCATGAATAATTGAAAAAGTAATTTAGATTACACATTTTTTGTAAAATACAAATTCATTAACGCTTTTGTAATATGTAATTATTCTACATATTATTAATCAAATTACACATTTTTCTTTGAAACATTAACATACATTTGTAAATTTTGGTTTTTATTATTATTGTTATTAATTTGGTTTCGAAACAAATATGTTTTATTAACATAAATTTGCTAACAGTGTTATTTATATATCTTTTAAGTATGATAGAAATTTTAAACATTTTTCATAATAGACTTTTTTATTATTTTCATACAGTATAAATGTATAAAATTTCTAACAGGATCAAATTTACAGTAAATCACAAAATATAGAATCTAGAAATATTTTCAAAAAGATTATGAGTTGATTTTTGTATAGATATTAAAACAATCTGTTCTTTTATAATTTAAAATTAGATTTTCTACTGTAATAGATTCAATTTCATATTTAACAAATTCATTTGTCACTAAATCCACAGACCACAAAAAACTTTTCTGATCAAAATTGTTCACTAATTGCTCGATTTATCAGATTATTCTATACATAATCGCTCTGAGGATGATATTAGATGTACATAAATTAATTCAGTGCCTCTTTTCTATAAAATGGATATTTATGGAAAAATATAATATATTTCAATCTTTAAAATATCCTCCATCATTTTGTATAAATTTAACGCCATCAGTCACTGAAGAATATCTTGTTGAAAAAATGATGATTTTGAGCTGATGAAGTTGTAATACATTTTTGGACCTCTTCCCCTGTTTTAACATTTTTGTATATTTTGTACATCAAAACATCTTCCACCAAAGCTGAAAAAAATATTCTCGTAGCTTCAGTAGCATTTTTTTAACTGAAATGTGAAAAATATGTCTAATATGCTGCTTTTCGGACATCACCGTGTTCACTATTATTTTGTGAGGTTATGCTAACTGCTTGGTGAATATATATATATATATATATATATATATATATATATATATATATATATATATATATATATATATATATAGTGTTTTTAAATGTTAAGATTTCCACATTAAAATCGTGGAATGACTAGAAAATATTTTAATTTAAAACAGGATTATTATAATTCAATTTCAAGGCACAGAAAAAAATTACTGAAAAAATATTCAGATATTAATTTACTAAAAATATATTAAAGAAAAAATAGATTTAATATATTACCTTTTCCAATTAAATTTTAATATATATTTTTTTAAAAAATAAGATGAAAATTGAAAATATACTTGAAGAAGTTTTCATAACATTAAAAATATAAAGTCTAATTATTTTATATTTTCAGTGTTCAAAAATAAACTTCTCAAAGATTTTGAATTTATCGATTGACCCTTTAGAATTTTAAATTGAACGATAATTAAAGAAATATATAAATCAATTATTATAATTAACTGTAGTTATTACTACAGTGTCCGTGTATGTTTTTAATAAATAAATAATTAATTATATATTTTAATAAAAAGATCTTTTCCAATCTCTAATCGCAAACCAAACTGATACAAGATTTAAAACCGTTCATTATTAATCAAATATCTGAAATGATTATGATTTTTATCAAAATATTACTAAACGGTAATATGTAGTTAATTAGTGTACACTTATTGTATATTATTATGCGTGCCGATTCCGTACAAACAAATAATAAATCAGTACCAAGGGAAAAGTTATTCGACTTCAGTTCTCTAGAACAAATGGACGTTACTGTTAATTTAATAACATAACTGTAATCACGTAGTATTGGAACAAATTATTCCAAGAACCTGTAAAACTCTCAATCAATTCACTAATATATTCTGTCTGCTAACACGAAATAATAAAAAAATAAATTGTAACAATGGCGTCCATAGTACTGTAGTGATTTGGTTAGTTGCGTTTGCAAGCATTATCTTAGTAAATCATCTTTGTGGAACTTTGCTTTCGTTTAATGATCTAATAATAACTACAACTAATATATTCTCATGTATATATATATATATATATATATATATATATATATATATATATATATATATATATATATATATATATATATAAGTAGTCATCAAAACGAAATTTACAATTTCTTTATTTACAATGCTAATTGAAATAGTCAAGAAACAATGAATTACTAATTTTTTGAGAACGAAATTATAAACTTAAGTGTATTGAATAAAATTGGTGTATGTTGGTCAATAATTATTTCTAGTGTCTTATTTTATAAAACAATTAAAGATATTAATTTACTCAGAAAAATCATAAAATAATTTGTGACATATTTTGCGAATCTTACAATCTGAATGTTTTATTTATTATAACTAGAGAGCTTTGCCTTTTAGGTGCTAGGCTCGCCGACTCGGAGTGAGAGGCGGGGGCTCTGCCCCCACTCGCTTCTTTCGCTTCCCCGACTCGATTCGCTTGTCTCTCGTATATTAGCTCAGTATTGTATAATATTAGGTTGGTGCAAAAATAATTCCGTTTTTTATCATTTTAAGATTGGAGTCCATTTTTCTAGTTACCCTCGTCTTTTGTTAGTCATGTGATACATCATTCTGAACAGTTAAATTGACACTATTGATTTCAGCGTAAGTCTATTGTTTTCATTCTTTAGTATTGTAAGATATAAAATGTTAAATAAGTCATGGAAGAAAGCAAATTCACGTGATTTTGTTGTATGAGTTAAAATTTGGACGTAAAGCAACAGAAACGGCTCGAAATATCAAATTTGTTTTTGGCGAAGAGTCAAATAGTGAACGTACAACTCAACACTGGTTCCAAAAATTTCGTAATGGAAATGAAAGCTTTGATGATGAGGAATATCGTCGACGTCCTTCAGCTATAGACAATAATGATTTAAGAACCATTATTGAATCGGAACCACGTAAAACAACTCGAGAGTTGGCAGAAGAACTCAATGTTGATTATCGATTTAACAGTTGTTCGATACTTGAGACTAATTGGTAAAACAAAAAAGCTGGATAAGTGGATGCCGTATGAATTAAACGAACATCAAGCAATCAACGAACATCAAGCATCTGCTCTGCACTTTTTTTGAGTAACAAAAATTATCCTTTTTTTGATCGTATTGTCACATGTGATGAAAAGTGGATTCTTTACAAGAATCGGAAACATTCGTGACAGAGGATAGAACGAGGAGAAGCACCGAAACAGTTTCCTAAACCGAAGCCTCATGAAAAAAACAGTATGGTCACTGTTTGGTAGAGGGTAAATGACATCATTCACTACAATTTCTTAAATCTTGGCGAAACAATAACAGCAGAAAAATATTATCAGGGAATTGAAAAAAATCATGAGAAGTTGCATTGTTTATGGCCATCATTAGTCAATCGAGGAGGATCAATTCTTCTTCATGACAACGCCCGATCACACGTCTCACAAATGACTTTACAAAAATTAATGAACCGGGTTATGAAACCTTACCTCATCCACCTTATTCTTTGGACCTGTCTCCGACAGATAACCATTTGTTTAAACATTTGAGTAATTTCCTACGGGAGAAGGTTTTCAAACATCAAGCATCAGCTCAAAGCACTTTCGTTAATTCCGGAACTCAAGAATTCTATCTTGTAGAATTAAAAAAACTTGTTTTCCGTTGGAAGAAATATGTGCAGGCTAGTGGTCTTTATTTTGATTAATAAATATATTGTTAACTAATATAATATGCGTCTTTATACTCGAAAAAACCGAAATTATTTTTGCACTAACCTAATATATATATATATATATATATATATATATATATATATATATATATATATATATATATATATAAAATGTTTCTTAAGAAGCGTAGATATATTTTTATACTAAAAATGTAAGAAAATTAAAATTTAAATATTGTTCTTTTTTTTGTTTAAATTGAACACAAAAACTTTGCCATATAGGTGCATATATATTCACTCTCTTTCTATCTCTCCTCTCTCTCTCTCTCTCTCTCTCTCTCTATATATATATATATATATATATATAATACATTTATAGACATTTCATCAAGCATCAGCTCAAAGCGTTTCCGATGAATTCGTTAATTTCAGGACTCCAAAATTCTATCTTGTAGAAATAAACAAACTTGTTTCCCATTGGGATAAATGTGTGCAGGCCATTGGTCTTTATTTTGATTCATAAATATAATATTTAACTGATGTATGCATATTTTTATACTCGATACATAAAAACCGCAAATATTTTTGCACCAACCTAATATATATATATATATATATATATATATATATATTCATGTATGTTTATGTATATGAATATAATTTACTTTTCAGGCCACAAACACAGTCAATTGCACACAAGTACCGGCTTCAAAATGCTCGCGTGTCGACTTAAGTGGTTCCTCGCTCGAGCGATTACCGGACGGCGTTTTGGCAACACTGACCGCCACCTCGTCCGCCATCGCCGGCCATTTAACGAACGGCGTACAATCGCCGACGTCAGCGGTGGAACAGCTCGAAGAAATCGACTTATCGCGCAACAGATTCACCAACGATCCGAGCGCGTTGGATCCTCTGGTTCGATTTCGCGACACGTTGCGCAGTGTACGTTTGTCCGCGAATCAGCTCGCCTCGGTGCCCGCGTCCATAACGTCCCTGCGCGCGTTGAGAACACTGGATCTGAGCGATAATCGAATCACGACCGTGCCGTCAGAGATAGCGCTGTTGAAAAGGTGAGGAACGGTTTCGTATTTCGTTCGATTGTTGTGGCTTTCGCGCGATTCCCGTGCGATATTTGCGGCTGTGAGGATTTGTGTGTGGTTTCGTTTTATTTGTTATTTTTTGTTTTGTGCGCTTTATTCCATTGATGTGATGTTGATATATGAGAAAGTATAAAAAGTATTGAAAATATACACGATTCATACCATCTATAGACTAAGAAAGAGTTTATGAGGAACAACGTGGCCCTTGGAAGAACATGCCATGGTAAATAATATTCAATAGTAAGTACAACAAATAACGAATGGTTAACTTTATTAGTATTTACAAATATTAAAGATATAGAAAGTTTAAACTAGATGTTAGAAAATGGCATTCAGGTTATATTAAAAAAAAAACATTTAGGCACCGTGCAAAAAATAAATTTTAAACTGATTCCAATTTAAAGAAACTATTCGATTTTTCATCAAGACTTATGGTCTATTGCAGTATTTGATATTGGAATAGAATTACATTTTTTTATTTTTTTAATAATTCAAATTTAATAATTGACTAAAAATTACAATCAAGGCTTTGGGGAAATCCAACAAAACACATTTTCTAGTATTTTATTTGTACTCAATATCAAAATAACCCTAACTAATTCATAACATAGTGTAATCTAATAACATATATTAGCAATAATTAATTAATAATGAGCATAAAATTAAATAAGAGCAGTTAGATATAAAAATACATGAGGAATTAATTATTGATAATATATATTTTTAGATTATACTATTTTATAAATTAGTTATGGGTTGTTGCGATATCAAGTAAAAATAAATTACTTACAAATGTGTTTTTTGGATTTTTCCTTTGCTAAATATCAAGTAAGTAAAGTTGAATACCTTAAGAGAATATCAAACTTGAAAGTTGGTATGATTAAAGTTATAAATTATTTTGTTTATCTCTATTTTTCCGCTGATGTATTATCTAAATTATAGTGTTTATACTTATTTTCGCTTAAAATATTTGAAGATGACACATTAGTCGAAACTAGTCTGAGAAGATATCGATTAATCCAAAAAGATGAGATGAATTGGATAATCCTCATTAATTAATTCATTATAAAAATACCTCATATTTTGACAGAATATAAGAAAACGTATAAAATATTTACAAGTTATAAAAAAATATGTTTATGCATATTTTTTTATAAGTCAATAAAATTTAAAATTTTGGGGCTAAGTAGAAGAGTTTTCTTAATAATTTTGAACATTTCAAGACTTTTGTTCGCAATTAGAAATTTTTCTGCACATTGGAGCTTTGAAAATGGTGGAATCGTTATCGAAACGTGCATAGGCAATAATCAAAAAGATTAGAAATGGTTTATTGAACATTTTTGTTTATAAAAAGATTTTTGATTTATAGGGGAAGTAAATTTTATTTATGAATGTGAATCTAGTCTTAGTAATAAAAATTATACTGCGTGTTTGGAATAGACCTGTATTAAATTGGGAAGGGGGGTTAGTTTGCTTCGACAGCTAATGTCATTAGTGACTTATTAAAGAATAACTTGATGGTTCACTTAAAAATTTATTCTCATGAAAAATCAGGGGCTATGGTGTTGTTTTTTTTTGGAAATTGATATCTGAGAGAATAAATACCAATTTTCTTTTTAATATACAACTAAAATAAAGTCAAGACCGTTGTGACGAATTTTTGAAAATATTATTGTTAATTCACAGTAAAAAATGTTTATATTGTGTTTTTGAATCTTAAAATTATTGTTTTTTTCAATAAATCTACAAAAAGGAATACAAATACAATAAGAAGATAGCTACAAAAAATAATACAAAATATAAATTTTGTAAAATCTAAAAGTTTAGTTTAATATGATAGATTTTTTCCGGATTTTTGATTTCATCATTCTTAAACAAGTATAGTTCTTGTTATTTATTAAATAAAAGTTACTGTTTATTAGAATACACGAAATATATTTCATAACAGATTATTTGTCACGCATCATAAGAAAAAATAATTGTTCATGTTATTTAACAGAATATAATGCATTAATAAAATGAATTAAAGAAGAAATCGACGAAAGGAATAATATGTGTCTATAATTTGATTAATTTAAACATTGATAGTGTTTTTATCCTTTATTATTCATATGTTCATTGATGATATATACTTTTAAAATAAAATTTTATTTATTTTAATGCTGACAGGTGTTAAGAATTTTATAATTTTAAGTAAAATTAAGTACTCTGTTATCATTTCTCTTCGAATTATTATTTTTATGACCTGTTTTTTGGAACATCTTCAAAATTATCTCCATAATAGGTTTACAAAAAAAAAATAATTATAAAACTAAGTAGTTAGTTTTTCCTGTTTGTATATTTCATAAGATTAACTAGAAATAAGCAACAAACTATTAGCTGATAGAACGTTCGGATAATCACTTAAGTATAATTGTTTTAGGATTAAAACTCTTCTTTAAGATTCATTTTAATTGCTTTAGTAATATTCGATCTCATTATCGAGATCAGAGAACAATAGCAGAAGAATAAAGTTATAACAATACCGATCATTCATTTTTGAATGAGTATGATTCTAATATTTTTCGCAATAATTCATAAATGTTAGACATTGACCTAAACAGAAACATACAATTGTAGAAAGCTGCTATAGTTAATACTTATTACGCAATGTGGAAATTCTTTAGTTAAATTTATATTTCATTATAAGATCACATAGAATATAAATCAATATAAAATTAAAACATGATCTGTACCTTCTTTCTCAGATAAACCTATTTTGATTTAGAAATTATTAAATTTCAATGTAAACCACTTATTGTAAAAATATTTAAAATTTGGATGATAAATATGTTTATTTTTATTATAAAATAATAAATTTATAACAATGTACTGACCTTATAGCTGAATTCACTTTCACATGTCAATTATTTTTTACCCGACAAACAAGAAAAACATTTTCTGTTCGAAAATATTCATTATTGATCAGTGAATTTAGCTATGATGTCAGTATTTTGTTATAAATTTATTATTTTATAATAAACTTAACATATTTATCATCCAAATCTTAAATATTTTCACAATAAAAGTATTTTACATTCAAATTTAATAATTTCTAAATCAAAATAGTTTTATCTCAAAAAGAAAGTAGAGAGAATATTTTAATTTTGTATTGATTTATATTGATCATTCTTAATTGTTGCTTATGCGCATTCCGATGGAAATTCCATCATTCTCAGACCGTCAATTTACAGAAACATTACAAAATAGACCAATAATGATTTATTTTGAATATTTTTGCTTTGTGAGCTGGAAGGAATTCATCTGTGAAAATAATAAATTGGCTCATAGTTTCGCTTTTGAATATTATTCATTACTTTTACTATTTTCTATTAAAATTTTGTAGTAATTCGTTATTTTTAAATATAATTTAGAATTCTAATAACTGAAATAGAAAAAAAAATTTTTTTGACGGGTGTAAATAGATATATCAGTTTTATAAACCATAAATTGTTGTTAGTTTTGAATTTTTATACAATTTTTCTATTAATATAAACAAGCATAAGTAGAAATGACATTGAACACAATTTTATGTGAAAAAAAGATGTCTTCAATTTAATAATCACTGAGATTTTTTCATAAATCATTCATTTAATAATTATGGAGATTAGAAGAGGAGATAGAAAATTTTAGACTCGAAAATTTGATACAAATATTTGAGACAATAAAAAGATTGCCTTCTCTACTCAAGTAGTGGAATAAATTAAATGCTTTTTGTTTCTTATTTTTTTTCAAAGAATCTCTAAAATATAACAAGTCAGTGTCATAAATGAATTCGTATTTAACTTCACAAACCGTTTTTGAGGTAAAAAAGAACTCATTGTCAGTGTAGAGTGTCAATCAATTTGTGAAATCGATTGAACAAGTAATCAAAAACCTTTCATAAAATTGATTTTATAGTTGTTTGAGTTTATTTTTTTAAAAATTTTAATGTTTATGGAAATTAGTTTTTAAGAAATCAGTGATTTTTAAACATTTTTACTTACATTTTTTAGTATTATTTTTTTTAAAAAAAATGTATAGAATGATATTCTTTGTTATTCACCGAAGAGAAAGGGGGAAGGGAAGAAAAAACTTATGAATATATCTATTCAATTCGACAACAATTCATTTTTGAAGAAATCCATACCAAACTATAAAGGATATATCTTATTCGGATGAAAAACCAATTTCACAAGTGAAATTGATTCAATGCCAGTTGATGTACGATGATATTGTTTTATGTGAATGCAGCTTGAAACCCACTGAACCGTACACACTTCAATACAAGTATATCATTGTAACAAAGTCTCATTGTTTCTGAGCTGAAAGTGACAGTGGATCTATTAGACTTACCGTCTCAATTGTACACTACCACACAATTATTGTCAGGTTTGAGTGATTGTATGTCTGTGTACGGGTAATTTATGTCGTCGTAAAATGGTCTTCTTTTATAATAATTTGATACACTTTCGTATTTTTGATGAGATCAATAAGATTTGATCATGTTTTTAGAATGTTATACAATAATTGATCATACATAAACTTCCTTCACAGTATAGTTTTGGCACTGTGGATAAATTTACTTTCACAAATGATTTTGTTTTCATTCACTTCATAAACAGCGAAGAGTTTTTCTGGTCAATAGTTTACAATAATTGATTATCGATCAGTTTGGATCTTAAAAGCACTAAGGTACATAAAAAAAGGTACATGAAAAAAATTAAAACAGTGGAATAGCTCCGAAAATGTATTGGCAACTTCGTCGACTCGAAATATTTTTTTCGACAAGCGATTCGTCAATTACCTGACAGGTGGCGAAGAGTTATATAAAATAATCAGAGATATTTTGAGGATAGAAATGTATTCCATTTCTCATTAAAAAATCATTTTTTATAAAAAGGAACCGAATTAATGTGCACACCTAATAACCAATTATTATACATTTTTGATCAGAAAGAATCTTGTTTGGGAGTGAAAAACTCATACGTGAAAGTTAAAAACCTATACTGTATCGAATAGTTTCACTGCCAGTATTTTAAAAATTGACAATATTATTTTTGTATAAAACTAATATAGAGTGAAACTTGTTTTGAAACTAAAAAAGCTCTCTAAAATCGATAAAAACTATTTAAAAATGGATCAGTGAATCATCTGATACAAGAAAGACTTTCTTAAAAGAGAATCGTTTGTAATGAATTCTACGTTTGTATCTACAACGTTGAAAATTTACTTATACTAGAAAACATCACACGTTGTGTACAAAATTGATACTGAATGTATATACATTACTCGTTTTCCTATTAACAATAGTGCACCCATTAAATCTACATATTGAAATCCGTCGAAAAATTATCGTAAGAATCTCGCAGGTATTAAGCTAGTTCGCTATGGTGCAATGTTGCCAACTTCCGCCACTTTCGACACGCTGTTCTAGCAGAGCGAAACGACCGGCATATGTAATTCGCATAACGATCATATATGTGTTTATTTCTCTTCAAGACGTGTGCGCTTTGTACTCTTACAATCACCAAACAATGGAAAGAAACGTAATATTCCATAATGTTCAATTTAAACAAACACACACGTAGATACAAACATATATATATATATATATATATATATATATATATATATATATATATATATATATATGTATGTATGCATGCATGTATGTATGTAAGCATAAATGTACAAATATTTATATATACAATTATTATTTCGAGCAGATCTTTTGTAAAATTAATGGATCGAGTTCCTGTTTTAGTTTTTCGCAATATGTAAAAATCACTAAGACAATTGTATTTAAATGGGACGACATTTCAGTAGTACAATTATGAGATAATTTATGTGGAATGAACATGCGGTCAACTCGTGACTTTGTATAGATATATGTGTTATTCGAATAAATCACCAACAATTATTAGAAATAATTGCTTGAATAATTTGAAAAATGACTTCCTTTACCTGCAAGTAGCACCTGTTGAAAATAATTATAAGAATTAATTCAATTAAAACACCGTGACGGTGACTGGTTGTAAATCTATAATCGTGTTTTAAAATGATTTTAAAAATATGTGCTTTTCAGAAAAATATTATAGACTATCTATGGTAGATTCGGAAATAAATTTTCATTTTTTTCTATTCAAAAAGGTTCAATTATCGATCATTCTGATTTACTTATAAGTTTTTCATTGGGAACGTACGATTGTTAAGTGTACAAATTAGTTCGATGGATTTTTTATAGGAAATGAATGTTTATAGGAAAATGAAAATATTTCGACCTTCAAATTACTCCTCATTATTTTATTATTAAGTTGATTCATCTGACGGGTAACTGATGAATATCTTGTCGAAAAAAGATGGCAGATTTGAGTCGATGAAATCGTAATACGTTTTCGAACCTCTTTCACTGTTTAAGCATTTTTTGCATACTTCATGTGTCACAAAGCTAAACAAATCAATTCCGTGTCTTCGGCAGTATTTTTTTCAACTGGAATTCAAAGTATGCAATGCCTAATATGTTGGTTTCTAAACACAATCTCATTCACTACTATTTTGTAAGGTTATACCAACTACTTATCCAAGATTAATAGTGTTTTTAAATGTTAAGGTTGGCACTTAAAAATCCCGAAACGTCGAAAAAATTTTTTAATTGAAAACCGAGTTATGATTGATTCAATGTGTAAAGGCACCGAATTTACTTTTTACACCTAACATATATTAATTAAGGACAATTATAACAAATATTTCACTTGTAGAAAGTAAAGAGAGTAATTTGAAAAAGAAAACATTTAAGATATTTACATCTGATAAAAATTGGTCATTTAAATTAGAAATTACTTTAAAAAGCACAAAAGATAGAAGACATTTCTAACAATGTTTGGTATATTTTCGTACAGAAAAACCTTATTAAGTATAAATAATAATAAATAATAAAATAGAGTTTTAGAATTGCTATTAGGTTGGTACAAAAATAATTGTTGTTTATGAGCTTCAAAACATAAACATTTTTCTCCTTTCTGATTTTCTTAGCTGTTTTAAGTGGTTGAGAAATGTTGGATGTCTAATGCCTAACTTTTGTGCAAGCTCTAGAATTGTTGTACGTGGTTCCGATTCAATTAGTCTTTAGTTGGTCGTTATAAACTGGAGAAGAACGCCCTCGACCTTCTTCATCTTTAAAGCTCCCGTCTCCAGCACGAAATTTTTGGAACCACCATTAATACAGTACTTTCATTGACAGTATCCACACCAAAAGCATCGTTTAGATTATGAGCAGTTTCTGTTATTTTACCTACTCGATTTGAATTCATACAAAAAATTGCTCTCATTTGCTTCTTTTTCATTTTTAATTCAATAGCTCAATTTGAACCAAAATTGATAATAAAACCAAAGTCGATGTTACCATAATACAGACCATAAACTGCACTTTAAACTTATGTTAACATGAACACGATGCAATTCCACTTTTATTGAAAAAACTAAGGTTAGAATTCAAAAACAAGAACCGTAATTATTTTCCTACCAACTTAATACCATCACAAAGACCCACACGAGTAAATAATAAGCTATAGAAATGAAAATTCGGTAATTTGGTTTCAGTTTTAAATAGATATTTATGTCTATACTCACAAAACACATGCGTATGTATGTTTTGTGGATTAAATATACAGTCTTGACCCTAAGTTATTCTTCTAACCTTGAAGGAAATCAGTATTACACCATAAAATAACCATTCTTGCAACAATGCACGAAATTTCCTACTTATTTATATTCTTTTAACACACTGTCTGAAATAAATTTTATTTACTTGAATATATTATTGTTCTAATGTGTTAAGGTTCAAATACATTTGATGTTATCAAAAAGAAATGTATCAGAAGAGGAAATCCATTTCAAATATCTTAATGTTTGAATTCCTTACATCCGAATATCTGTTTCTGTTTTTAAGAAATTTGTCCTAAATTATTCATGTAAGTACTCAAATTAATTTTTGTTCTCTCATAAATCACACACTTTAAATAACCAAAAATATTTAATAATTAATTATTGATCATTTTTATTGTTTCTTATGTTTATTTAATTGAAGACATAATCGGCATCAGAACGTTAAGGCACTACAAAATCTCAATATGTTTTCTTTTAAGTAGATTGTAAAAATCTTTTATATTCAATATCTTCCACATGTTTTTTTATATATCTTGTCCTTACTACCCTCTTTCTGTGTCATCTACAGTATTTTTCACAATTTTGATAATAAATTTTATAAATTCCAGATTTTATCTCAATGTTCTTAAGAAATCCTTGAAGTGTTAAAGTAAAGATTAGATTTTTCATTGAATTAGCGTTTCGGAGAATAAAGGAATCATCATTGAAATATAAAAGTCTTAATTAAAATGATTAATAATTAATTAGTCCAATAAGAGTTTGCCTTCATAGGAAATCTGGAGTTCTGCTGGCCTAAATAATACTCTTCTGTTATGAAAAAGTCTCCATCACTTTGAAATATGAGCTGAATTACGAAACAGTTCAGTCATTTGAGCAAAGCGAGTTATGAGCCCCAATACTTAGTACTTTTTTATGCAAAAAGTCCTCAGGTTCTTCATTCATACACATGATTACGGTCAATAGTGAATTGTTAAATATTTGATTAAAAAGCATTTTGTGTGGTTTATGAAAGAGTGACAATTCGTTTCTGAAAATGAATTAAGGACAATATTTAAGGTTTGACTTGAGTTATAGTCAATTTGATTATAAATTTATGAACCAGAGAAGACAATCATGTTTTATAATAATGTATCAAAATTTATTTCCAGGAATAAAATTTAAATGCATCAAAAATCATCAAAAATATAATCAAAATGTCAAATAATTGATTATAGGTGTTGCTATTGTGTATTTTACTGATTATTCCATAATCATTAGAGTTGAGACTCTAAAAAATCTCAGTGTCTAGATTTTTCTTTATCATGGCTCTTTGGTGATGATAGAATCGTCATTTAAATGTACATAAACAACAATTAAGACCGTGAAAAATATCAGTGTATAGATTTTTCTTTACCATAGCTCTTTAATAATGATAGCATCGTCATCGAAATATACATAAACAACAATTAAAAAGATCAATAATCAAGTATTAAAAATTTTTGATTAGAAAAAAATTTATGATTTATAATTGTGTAAAAATTAATTTCTGAAAGCGAATTTATTTTCATGTGATGTCGTTGTGCTTAGAAAGAAAACACTTTTCTTTATCTTACCGAACTGAAGATGATAGTATTGTCATTGAAATGTACACAAGCATCAATCGAAATGATCAATAATTTATTATTCAATTTTTTTGATTTGTTGAAAAGAAAACAATTAATTTGCGAGTACGATTTTATTTCTCATATACTTTGTTATAGATTTATTTGTCTCTATCTGGTTTTACAAAATAAAGATTTTATGTAAGATTAATAATTATTAAGTGTAAAAATTAATTCTGTGCTTTTAAATTGAATCAGTTATAACTCTGTTGTAAATTAAAATATTTTATCTTCGTTTCAAGTGTTTGTAGTGCCAACTTTAACATTTAAAAACAATATATATATATATACATATATATCTTGGCCAAGCAGTTAGCATAACCTCACAAAACAGTAAAAACTATGGCGTTCGAAAAGCACCAAATTAAGAATTGTATACTTTTCGCATTCCAGTTAAAAAAAATGCTACCAAATCCGCACGAATGATTTGTTCAGCTTCGGGAGAAGGTTTTGTTGTACATAAAATATAAACAAAAATGTTGCAATAGTGGAAGAGGTCCCGAAAATGTATTACAACTTTATCGGCTCATATCCGTTATCTTTTTTCAACAATCGATTCATCAGTTACCCGACAGATGGAGCAAAGATATATAAAATAATAGGAAGTATTTTGAGGATTGAAATGTATTCCATTTTTTATTAAATATTCATTTTATATTTTATTTATTTTATATTTATTTTGTACAGCTAATATTTTAGAATAAAAAACAAGTAATATGATAAAATATATCTCATTCCGTATTCGTATTTTGAATATAACGCCGGTCAAAAGATAGATAAGCATATTTAAGAAATATTAGATAATTATTATATATATATAACTATTAATAAAATTACTTATTGTTAATTAATACTGTACTTGTATGTTTATCGATGTTGATTTTTAATTTAAATCAGAAAAAAAACATAGTAAATGCTTTTTACTTCAATCATTGAGGAAGTGCATGTTAAAAAAGAGACATGAATCCCTTCAAACTTCTAACACACAGCAATTATTTATGGAATGCTATATTAATTGTATTTATTTCTGAAATATCTTCATCAACAATACGTAAATAAAACTTTCACTTAAAAAATTGATATTCAGTATGCGGTTATAATAAAAATGGTATTGTACTGTACGTTGTATAAATCAAAGTGAAACCATTAAAATAGTTTTATCAGATATACGAGATAAAGCAGTTAAAACAATAGACATGAAAGACGAACAGAAATGTCCTTCAATATATTCTTACGTTATTTTCAGTCAACCTTGTTGTTCATCCGCCGTTAACGTGTCGGTATATGCCGTAAGACAATAATGTCTTGTTTATTTTTTTTATTATTATTATTTTCTGTTGTTAGAAGAGGAAAACGCACGTCTTGATGTAAAAAAATGTGTCGGAGATGTATGTTTCGATCAGATAATCATGTTGTTATGATGTTTCGTGTCTTACAGCCTCGAAGAATTAAAACTCGATCGAAATGAACTCACGGAGATTCCGGAAGCCGTCGGTACTCTACCGAAACTGCGAGGATTGCATGTCGCGGAGAATAAAATAGCGAGCATTGACGAGTTTTTGAAAATGCGAGCGACGATTTTATCAGTAAGTTTGTTAACACTGACTTTATGTAAAGATTGATGTTCTGTTTCTGTTGGTTTTTGTATTTATTAACAAGAAAAAAATAGAGAGAGAGAGAAAGAGTTTTCTGCAATTTAACGCTTTAAGGGTGTTGGTATATTTTTGAGTTAACAAAAGTTTATGGTCTGGTGAGGGAGTTAAAATTTTGTGTGAAATGTAAAAGTAATGTAGATAGTCTGCTATAGAAATATTTTTTACCAATTTTAAATACTTGCAATTTGATAAAAGTATGTAAAAATGTGTGTTTAAAAGTGTAGTTAAGGTTATTTTTAATTTTCAAATAAATATGAGAGTAAGTCAAAATTAAATCAATTTTTAAGGAATAAACAAATTTTATTTCACTTATAGGACTATTATTAAGTTCATTTTTGTACATAATCCCCTCTAGCTTCTATACAATTATTCAATGTTAATGAGTTTCTGGATTCTGTCCTGGAAGAAATTTTTTGGCATGTGTTATCCACTTTCCACCGTTTTAATGGTATCCTTATCAGAAAGAAACATTTATCTTTCTAGCGCTTATTTGATTAGCCAAAATAAGGGAAATCAATTCCTGCTAAATCGGGACTATATGATAGGAGATCGAAGAGTTTAAAACCTATCTCTTAAATAAATTTGCTTTGCTTTATTAGTCTTGTGATGTTGAACATTGTCTTGGAAGAATCGCACTATTGTAAATTTTCTCACGCCTCTTGGTTTTAATTTTTTACTTCATTTTTTTCAAAAGATCACAGAGATATCACTTTTTATTGTTTCAAATCTAGATGTGAAATGAATCAAAGTTGCACTTTCCATATTCTAAAATATCATCATTAACTTTTCTGCAGAATGCAGTCTTGAACTTTATTGGTGTTGAAAGAGGGAGGAACTGCCCTCCTAGTTACTCCGCTTGCTCCCCCCTAACAAAATCACTGATTTTAAGAGATTTGGAAAATATAATATGAACTAATTACATAATATGAATTATGTAACTTCTTTTTTAATAATAAAAAATTCCAAATAGTTTTTTTTATATAGATTTGGTTGTAAGTATGAGATTGAACAATTTTGATATAAAAAAAATTGCCCTGTCAAAAATTGTGTTTGACGCCTCTAATATGACGGTCTGGATACAGGTCTGATGATGGATGTTCTTACACTAAATTTTGCTGCTTATTTTACAATTCGTAATGATGATCACATTTCTCATCAGTGATAAACGAGTCAGAAACATTTTTTTTCGTTTTATTAGGTTAATAGGAAAATAATTGCGGGTTTTTTTTCTGATTTCTCGCCTTATTTTTTTCAGTTAAAGTGTCATTTCTTCGTGTTCATGTTAATAACATTTTAAAGTGCATTTTTCGGTCTGTATTTTGATAAAATCGAGTTCGGTTTTGTTATTAATTTTACTTCAAATTAGGCTATTGAATCAAAGATGAAAAAAAGCAAATAACAGCATTTTTTGTTTGAGTTAAAAACGGGTGGTAAAGCAACAGAAACTGCTCTTAAACTAAATGATGCTTTTGGTATGGGTACTGTTAAAGAACATATATTGTAATGGTGGTTCCAAAAATTTTGTACTGGGGACGAGAGGCTTGAATATGAAGAAGATCACGGGTATACAACGTCCACGGGCGTCCACATAAGTTAAGCGTTAGTCATTCAACAATACTTAACCATTTAAAACAGCTAACTTAGAAAAATGTATTTGAATTTGAAGGCAATAAAAATATTTTTCTATCAACCTAATATTTTTTGGTGCAGTCGTAATTTCAAAAATGTCGTTTATATTAATGCGGTGTAAGTGTGCTTGCGCAAGAAATTAAAAAGCGTTAAAACGGAATCCAGAAGCTCAGTAATCATTAAATTATGTAACGGGAGATTATGTAAAAGAATGACTTTAACAAGAATTCAGTATTTAGAATAACGGTGTTTTATTTATTAAATGTCCCTTTACTTTTTAATTTGTGTTTGCAGAACGCTTTAATCATTTCTTTATTTATTTCAATTGACTATTCCAGGATTATCCAGATGGCGGTAACGATTCAGAGAAAATCAATAAAAGCCCACTAGCTAAAGTCAACTTGCGATGCAATCAACTCAAAGGATGTATAATTCTCGGAAACTATGGGGTAATTCTTTTAAATTACAGTTCAATCGAATACAATATCAAATTTTATTTATCTAACATTGAAATATCTGAAAGTGCTGTTTTCCCAATTTCAAGAACTTGACACATTTGGACGTGAGCGAGAATAAAATCGAAACGTTAGATCTGAGCGCGTTAGATAAACTTGAAGTACTGCATTGTTCGAAAAATCAACTCTCCGAATTATCCCTGAACGGGAAAGTACTGTCGACCATTATCGCAGGAAACAACGGTGCGTAAAAATGTATATATTTATAATTACAAATATTGATTGATAAAATGAATATTACTTTTTAGAATTGAAGAAGATCAATATAAGTCCAGCACCGTCATCTCTTCAACACATCGACCTCTCACACAATTCCCTAGGATACCTACCGGCTTGGTTGAGTAGTTGTACATCACTTCGAAGTCTTTTCGCGAGCCATAATCTATTAGCCAGTCTTCCAGAGCACATGTTTTGTTCAGAACAATCGTCGTTGAGGACGCTTCAGTTGGGTTACAACAAACTGACATCGTTACCACCTCTACCGCGTCAACTTTCAGTCCAAGAATTATTCCTTCAGAATAACAGTTTAGGAAGTCTTCCCGATAACTTTTTCACATCTTTCAGTAACATAAAAGTTTTAAATTTATCCAATAATCGTTTGTGCCACTTACCCGCTGTTAATTTAAGATGTAATTCCATCGAAAAGGTGTATATCACTGCGAACTGTTTAGTCGACGAAGCTATGGCAAGTCTAAGAAAATTTCCAAATTTGAAAGTGCTTCACGCCGCTTATAACTGTTTCAGTAATCTTCCAGATATATGTGTTGCTTCGTGGTCACATCTCGAAGAATTAGTTCTGTCAGGTAATTCTTTACAACATTTACCCGAAAATATAATTCTTTTGAAAAACCTTACTGTCCTGAGAATACATTCGAATATACTTCAGACGTGTCCTCCTTTATCAAAACTAACTTCGTTGAGAGTTTTAGATTTAGCTCACAATCAGTTAGATCACATCAACCTATCGAATCTTATCCCACCGCATTTACAATTCTTAGATTTATCATGCAATTCAAAGCTGCACGTCGATTCCGAACAATTCCAACTGTACAGAAACCAACGACCGATGAGTTTAATAGATGTGTCCGGACAGAATCGAACGAGTTTACCGTCAGTGCCTCGTCCGTTTAATGAAGGCGGTGATTCTATGCTGGAATCACCGTGGAAAGTTGGTTTTTCTGAAACAGCCGGTTCGAATTCACGCTTGTATATCAGTCAGTTACGTTTACCATCGTTCTGTAACACTGAAGGTTTGTTTGGAATATTCGACGGTGAAAATAATAATACAATTCCTTCAGTGTTGGAAAAATCAATACCGAGGATTTTACTAGAAGAGAGAACTATGAAGGAGACTGCTTGCGAATACATGAAGTATACAATGCTTTCTGCTCATAGGGAATTGCGAGAAAAGGGACAGAAGCACGGCGTTTGTGCTACTGTTGTTCATATATCTAGAACGAGGACTTCGCCGGAAACTTTCATTCCTTCATCGAGAAGATATGTTTTGCGCGTTGCAAGCGTTGGACAAGCGAAAGTAGTTCTGTACAGACGTACAGGACCTGTTTGTTTAACACCAACTTCACCGAAACGTCAATTAGGTTATAGTTCTCAATTCCCTTTAGTTGTACCTGATCCTGAAGTCGCAGAAATCAACTTAGACGAAGATGACGAGTTCATTATAATTGCGAATAAGCATGTTTGGGAAGTCATAAGTACAGAATCCGCTGCGGAAGAAGTAAGAGCTCAGAGTAATTCGATTCTAGCAGCAAAGAGATTACAGGATTTAGCTCAGAGTTACGGAGCTGAAGATAATTTAAGTGTTATTGTTGTACGATTCCAATTAGCTGGTTCCGGGGTCGATCAACTGATGAGAGAGTTGAGACATACGATAAGGAAAAATAAACAAGCGTGCGATTTAAATTCGAGCATGTTGGATGTGTGTCAGTGTGGATGCTGTTGTGATTCGAGGAGATCTTGTGTACACTGTTCACAGATCAATTCTAAGAGGAGTAGTAGTGGAGATAGATCTTCACCGAGTGGCCAGAGCGACCAAGCGAGCGAATTGACGATTTCCGCGAAATCGTTTCAAAACATGAGAGTGGCGAACGCGAAACCCGCCATAGTAAAATCGAGCTATGACAGTCAACGGAACATCGTACCATCAGAGAGAAGAAGTTGTAGAGGTGTTGCGAAAGCCGTTCGCACGAAATTGATCGAGGATAAAGAGAAATTGAACGCGAGGGAAACCCAAGAAGAGAGTGATACAGGTTTATCCGAAGAACAGTACAAATGTTGGGAGTATATGTTAGAGCAGAACACTCAGCTGCTATTCGATAAAGAGTTGAACACTTTATCGAGAGGTTTTAAGAGAAATCCAAGGAATCGATTATCGAATATCTCATTATCGAGGAGCAGTCCTCATCTGGCCGATACCGGATGCACTGCTTCAATAACGCCGTTTCTCTCGAAACATTTCGGTAGTGCGAGATCGTTCAATCCATTAGTGTCGAAGTCGCAGACGAGAATAGGTAGTTATTTGAACGGCGGTCCGCATGCTGCTTATTTTGGAAGTTTACAAAGATTAATGCCTTATAATCTTGAGTACGATTTTGCTGTGATGCAAGAACGAGGAGCAAATATGGATTCGATGGATTTTGATAGCAGGATGCAACAGTACTGGGGTGTTGCAACGACGGAATTGTAAATGTTTTATTTAAACGATTGCCTACATTACCTTTAATCCATGCATGCCTCATGTTTACAAGTGATTAATTCTTTTAAACGATTATCTTGTAGATTTAACACAAATGATTAAAAAAAAAAACAGGAAATCCTTTATACGAATATATATATATATATATATATATATATATATATATATATATATATATATATATATATATATATAAATTATATGTATATTACGAAATGATTTATTTACAGATGTTTTAAAATGTGTAAATTCTCTTCAAAGTTAATATTAATTAAATTAAAAGATCTTTTAATATTTTAATAATTTATAATTTAAATGAATAGGAGAAAAATAAAATTTTAATTATCATTTAATTCATTATTTGATTGTAAAATAATAATTGAACTGTGTATACAAATAAACTATTCGATCTGCCAATCGAGTCTATTTTTTTTTTGTTCAGAACATTTCTTTTTTATCATATGATAAAATATATGGACATGATTACGTACTGTATGAATTTTAAACGAGTTATTTAGGATGCAAAGAAATTAAATGAGATTCAAACACGAATGAATTTGTGAAAATGATCTGAAATTAATTTTCGAATACTTTTATTTACATTCACGTTCGAGCGAAAACCGTTCATATGTCCTCGATCTAAAAATAAAATACACAGATTTGGTGTGCGGGATATTGAAATAAATGATAAAATATTGATAAGAAATTCACGACTAGATTTGCATATATTGTTTGTAAAACATGTACATTTTTTTCAGGACTAGTATTTACTCATCACTTTTTTTAAAAAAAACAACACTCTTAATATCACACACAACAATATTATAATATAAATATGAAAGTTAGTATTTATTTTGTTTGGTCTACTTGCAACTATACCAAAGAATAACAAAACATTAAAATAATTCATTTGATAATGATTATAATCACTTGGGACGATACAGTTTTTGGCACTGCGGCTCAATTTATTCTCACAAATAAACTTTTCAGAAATAGAGGTTGAATATAGATATTATGTCTTAGGGTTTCGAGTCTATAGAGTCTCGATGAAAACATTTTAAGAATATTGTTTCAATTTTGACTTATCGAAAAAATTGATACAGATTTTTGTTTTCTTTCGAAATATGAAATTCATCTTTAGTAAAGTTTTTATACGAAGATAGTAAAATTTACTGAAATTTGGAAGGTTTCTAAAAATTTAATTATTTTGTATCATGATAAAAATCCTTTCATAATTTTTAACTTAATCTCTTTTTAGTACAAATAGAATAAACTATTTATACTGGAAAAATGTATACTTGAAACCAATTTTTATTTAAAAAAAATTTATAACCCAATTTAATTAAATCGAATTAAATTTTTAATTAAATTAATTGTAATGCAATAGATTCAAAGCTTGTCCTTGCCTATTTTTTTTAAAAAAAATCTAATTTGACTTGAACTCACATATATTGGTCGGTAAATGGATCAGTAATAGTCAGACATGCTAATCATTCGACTACAACGTTATAATTAAATGCTAATTGGTCATTAGTTAATTGAGTTAATTGTTTGTGAATGAAATGACTTGAACCTCGTTCTATAAATGTTGATTCTGAATTATTTTCAATTATGGATATTGGTTCATTATTTCAGATGATAATTCATATTATAAAAATGGTCGTATTAATGATCTGCTAATAGACAGTTAATTACATAGAACTTTGCATAATAACTGTTGTTAGGAGAAATAGAAAAGTAATTATTGAAAAAGTTACACATAGTAATGAATTAGTTTATAATAGTCATTTTAAACACATACACGCACATATATATATATATATATATATATATATATATATATATACTATGAAAATTTATTTTATGTATATAGGTATTGTATGAAGAAAGTATGAGATAAAAAGAAAGATGTGCCTGAAAGTAATAAGTCAGGATGGCCGAGCGGTCTAAGGCGCCAGACTCAAGGTAGTAATCCTTGGCTGTTGCATACAGCTAGTGAGTTATTCTGGTCCTCTCTGAGGGCGTGGGTTCGAATCCCACTTCTGACAATATTTTTCTTAAACGAATTATGTTTATTAGATATTAATAGACTATAATTTTATCAGATTTCAATTTACTTTTTATTAGCAAGAAAACAATTAATGACACAGCTTATTTGGACCGCTAACTCTTTCTGATTCGAAATTTTAAATACTTTATAATTTAAAAAATTTAAAAAGGTATGTAACTGAACTAAAATACTGAATAAAAAATAACATAACTTCATAACCCCCGCGCCTCCTTTCAATACTTCCATGTGGAAGCCTAAATTGAATCACCTATATATATATATATATATATATATATATATATATATAACGCACACGTACATACGTAGTGACTTAATAATTTAGATAAAAGATTAACATTCAGAAATCAATAAATTGGAAAAAAAATCTTGATAAAAATATTTAACTGCAGTGCACTCTCTTCTACTCATGTTTTTCAATACTTATTTGATAAAGACATTAATTCAAAACGCTGTTTCTATCAGACAAGGATATATACGTTAAATTTGGTACTTAAGACCACATGCCCACTATGATTTGAAAATCAATCATATATTTCCTTTTTTGTATATATATATATATATATATATATATATATTTATATACACATATATATATATATTTATATATATATAATACATCTTTCATATTATGTAGTTATAAGAGAAAAAATATTTAGAAATAAATAATTTGTCAATAACCACAATAAACGCATGTTACTATAGTTCAGTCCATTCTACTCCTATATATAAATTATTATAAGCTACTGGCAACCAATATATATATATATATATATATATATATACATGTGCATACACAATATTCCAATCGATTTTATATTCAATAATAAATACATTTCAAAGAAGTGTATATTACTTGTAATTCATTGTAATATTTGAAAAACGTTCGAGATTGTATAACAAAAATATTCTATTCGAATTTATTGGACGAAACTTATATAACACACAAGAATACTTTCGAAAATCTAGCAGTTCACTTGATTGTCTCGCTGCAGTGCGCATGTTCCTAACAGTTGATCTGTGTCGCGTGTATGACATTTGTACAGAGTTTAATAGTAAATTTATGTACGTACACGTTGAATTTGTGAGTAGACTATATTTTTTTATTAGTTTTCTTTGATTCAAACGATTATTAATGTGTTCATCTCTAGTAAATTAACTGTGAACTGTTGTGTTATATGTACGTGTAAAAACAAGAAAATATTTTCTGCTTCAAATATTTAAGGTAAGGTTTTTGTTCATATATTAACTATATTGTAATTTTGTGATATATATATATATATAATATATATATATATGTACATATATATATATATATATACACATATATGTACATATGTATTTATATATATATATATATATATATATGTAATATATAGATATATGTATGTATGTATATAACGAATCTAATCTTTCTACTGCATTTGCCTTCAACAAAAAACTATAGCTTTAAATTTGCAAGGAAAAATATTTTTTACAAAGATCATATTTGTATTTAGTTATAGTTTGTTCACATGACACCATCAGTTATTACCTAATATTTGTCTTTTTTATGCAATGTTTTTTATTGCGTTTTTACTAATGACATTTTTACAATAAAAGAGTTAGTAGCATGATTCGTTTGTTTTAATTATGTTTTTTTTAATGTATTGAATTTTTGAAGTATAGTTAGGATATTACAAAGTATGAATATACATATGTGTGTGTTTATATATATATATATATGTTTATATATGTATAATATATACATAATATATATATTACAGATCCTGAATGTTAGGTATACTGACTAGCGGAGAATATTACATGTACATAGTTTTGAATTTGATAAATCGTGTAATTGTATGAGTGCTTTTACAATAATGAAGCACTTGTTACATAATTCAGTCTTGTTTCATTTTTTTTCGTTTTAATTTCAGTTTTTAATGTATTGAATTTATAAGTGTAGTTAGTTATTATTGTATGTATATATATATATATATATATATATATATATATATATTTGTCGGTTTTTTTATAATAAAAGCGACCTCTGATTTCTTTAACTCATTTTAATTTAATTTAAAATTTAAAATCGTTCCAGGAATATATAATATCGTGTTTGCGAGGGTGCTACGAACAGTTATTGAATTTATTTTTCCAAACAAGCTTTCATCCTAGTAAATCAGAATTTTTGTCTTTAGAATGGTTTCGTACAAGTGTGCTATAAAATTATGAACTTTCTCTCTCTCTCTCTCTCTATATATATATATATATATATATATGTTTGTACACAAATATATAGTCCTATTTTATGAAATTTCAATTTTTAAATAAGTCTCAAATGTTCTGTAATGCAATCTGATTGTTTCCTATAAATGAATTTATTAGACTTCTTTAGACATTTGTCTTTTTACTTTCTCTTTTAATAGATATATTTTTATAGTGATATATTTATATATATATGTTTTTTATAGCTAGTATGAAAATAAATTTAGGAAAACTGAATTTAAAAATCCGTTACTAACATCTTACTCTCGTCCGTATCAATTCTAATAGTTACAAAACAAATTTTATTTCCATTTATATCGAATATGTAACAATTCTGTAGTCAGTGAGACTGGTTCATAGTTTAATTTCGATGAATATTTTTCATCAAGGACAAACCATTTCAAACATGCATGAGTAAATAATGAAAACTATAAAATTTATTATATAGAAATTAATAATAATTCTTCTATTTAATTTGTTATTTATATAATAATTGAACTTAGTTATTTATATGTAGTTTCTTAAATAAATTGTGTTATGAATCACAGTTCTATGATTTAAAATATTATATTAATCAAATTAATTATTTTTTCAAATAGTAATTATTCCGAAATAATATTCTGAACGAAATAGAAAAAAGAGCATGTATGATTTTGGTATAGTTGCAAAATAGACGTGTAAATAATTTTCACATTTGTCTATTGATATTGAATTAATCTTGTTACTATTTGTTTCCTTAAAACGTCTCATTGTTAATCTCTACCAGACGACAAAAAAGCATTTTCATGGTACATTAGTCTTTAGTTAGTTTTGTCACGAGTGACTATAATGTATACAATAAATATTAAATATACTTATATACAAACCAGATAAGAAATTGGACTGAAAACACCAAGAACGTATCCTTTGCTCTTTGAATTTAGACAAATGCAAATGTTCTTCAATTCGAGATTACTTTATACAATTTGGTATACTGAATGTACAGTTTCATATACAATATTTTCATTTTTTAAAAAATTAATTTACATTCTCTCCTGTGTCGATTTCCCAGACAATTCTTTCATAATAATACGAATACGTGTTTTTGTATCCACATGTTTGTTTCTTTTCTCATTCTTTAATAGGAAAATAAAGAAAGTAAATCGAACGTTAATTAATATAATTTCTAGGCACATTGATTATTAGAATCCAGAATTGATTTGGATATATTAAACTGATTTGTTTAATTATTAATTTAAATTAAATATAATTTCATTTCTGTTGATCGAAAAGAATTGAATTTGTAGTAAAAATTATATTTTTTAAAGAAATAAATCAGTATATGAAATTAAAACGTAAACTGTGTACGAATTTTCAAACCATCCAAGTGTTTGTCTGAGTCATCGACTCGTTTATAAATATATATTTACATAATTTTTATTCGTTAAAAGTCTTTGATCTTCTTGTTCTCACTTAAAAAGAAAGGAAACGAAATAACCACTATATTATTTGTCATTTTTTTTTGCTTGTGGCTTTAACAGACGGTTCGTACGTGTTTAGAAAAGACTGGGCGGTTTGACGTCCACCGAGCGAGAGGGTAGATAGCACCGCGGTGGTATATGTCAGTAGTGGGTCGCCGTTGACTCCCCGAGCCATGAATCGGGACTTGGTGGAAAATCGGGATATCCGTGCGGGGGTGGACTGCTATCGTTGCTCACGTCCGTGTCTGCTCCGTGTGGTAGACCGTGCGTCAGGCCAACTGGCGGAGCTTGTCCTGGAAATATATAACTTTTGGAATGAATGTTGTAGTTCTTTTATTTATTCAACATTTATATATATATATATATATATATATATATATATATAATATGTATGTATTAGATGTACAAATTAATACAGTGTCTTTTTTATAGGAAACAGTGTCTTTTTTATACAAAAAAATTGAATACATTTCTATCATCAAATTATCCCCCATTATTTCATATAACTCTGCTTGATCTGTCGGGTAACTGACGAACTTTGTAAAAAAAAATGATGGAATTAAGTCGACAAAGATTAGGTTTTGCATATTTTAAATATCGCAACATCTTCCCCCGAAGTTGAACATTATATATATATATATATAACTGGAATGTTAAAAGTATACAATTCTTAATAAGCTGATTTTCTGACGCTATTGTGTTCATTATTGTTTTGTGATGTTGTCCTAATTGCTTGACTAAGATATATAGTGTTTGACATGTTAAGGTTATCACTTTAAAATTCTGAAACGATGAGAAAATATTTTAATTTAAAACGAAATTATATTCAGTTTAATTGCACATTTGATTGATTCAATTTAAAGGCACAGAATTACTTTTTACATACAATATTTTGCAAAAAGTGTCAACAACGTGATATTTTTCTTTTAGAAATATGGAAATGTATTTTAAGTATGCATAATATTAATTAACATTTGTACTTTATTCTACAAGCTTAGTTTTAAAATTTTAATATATATTTTTATGCATTACATACAACTATCAATGTTTCAAAAAGGTAATTGTATAGAAATATTGTTTTAATAAGTATTTTATATTAATAAATATTAAAAATATACAAGTCTCGATTTGGGACTGTAAACCTGATTTTTAAAATATTTTTTTATATCTTTTATTCATTGTTCGTTTGAATTTAGCCAATACATATTTTTGAAACCCTTGTAAATTATAATATTTATATAACTAATATCGGTCCTGCAGTTAAATTGTATTTGGAGAGTTGGCATTTTCTAATTGCGTACAAAGAATTACAGAATCTGATTAAGTTGTACACACAGAGTAAATTTCGAAAAGGAAATTAGTGAGTTTAATTGGATCTTTTATTAACCAGAGAGTAAAAATGTACTTGCGACAAAATTATTCCAAAATATTCTGTGAAATCTCAAAAGTTTGGTCAATCTAATGGTTTGACAGTGCCACTGATTATTCGAACCTTCATTTGAGTCCCTAACAGAATTAATTAAAAAAATTCTTTTGGTCATTTTTTATATATTTTTTGCTAAATTTGTATAATAAATATAACTGAAATACACTTTTAATAAATCTGATTGCTCTTTCAGGCATTTTAATATGAATCTACTTGTATTTTTATTATCCATCAAACAAGCATTTTTATTTTTACAGAAAAGCAGTTTCTTTTAAAATTAAATTTACTTTCACCCGACAGGCTGCTTGCTGATTTATAGTAATTTAATACTGTTATTTGTTTATTCATTTTTTAATAGTATTGATCTGCTGATTTTGATCCTATAGACTCAGTCATGTAGTTTCTTTAATCATGTTCTGATAGATTGTTGTATTTTTTGTATTATTATTGTTGTATACGATAAGTAGAATATACAGTAAGTTGTTAGAAGATTGCTTAAGAATTGAGTGTTCATAGTAGAGTACATGAGTGATAGACTAGAAATAAAATACAATAGCAGGATAACAAAAATAATTTTTCTTAATAAAGTTTCCACACTTAATCGATTTGTAAGATGTGAGAT
The DNA here is from genome assembly GCA_034766995.1 of Acanthacorydalis orientalis. Lineage (NCBI taxonomy): Eukaryota > Metazoa > Arthropoda > Insecta > Megaloptera > Corydalidae > Acanthacorydalis > Acanthacorydalis orientalis. Next base: position 28,803,827 of record CM068322.1, on the reverse strand, counting down.
TTTATAAGGAAACCAATTATAAAATGTGTGCATTGATTAGATATTTTTATTGTTTGTTCTAATAAAGTGCTTATTTTTTAATTTTATATGTTTCTTTCGACTGATTTATTACAAACTTCTAAAATCAGTATTAATTACGAAACGTCTATTGAAAATATATAAAAGAAAATGATTTGGATAACTGTACCTAAGCTATTGTAGACGGCTAACTGATCAGGATACGGGAATGGATGATGCGCGTGTGGCGGTGGTGAATGTCCTGGTAAATAGGGCGGTGTACCCGGTCCATGCAAGTAACCACCACCACGACTTCCAGCACCGCTATGCGGCGATGCTCCGTCCTGATCCATTCCGAGATTCACAACTGTTCCATAACTGTCGTCACTGTTTAGATCTGTTAAAAAGAAATTAAAATTACATTTTAATCCATCTCTTTCATGCGTTAAAGTTTTATTTGAAATTAGATATTTGTTTAAATCAAATTTTATTTAACATTCAATATTTCTTAAAAGTTTGTATTTGTTATAATTCATCTGATAAAAAAATGCATATTTAATAAACTATTGTAGCTTTTAACCCTTTCTGTACCGGAAAGACTTAAGTCCTATATATAAAAACTGATATTAAATAATCAAGGATTATTTATTCACCTATACCAATAATTAAGAATATCAATTATTGAATATTTTTGTTCAGAAAAGAAAGACTGAAAATTCATTTGTTAAATTCAAAATTTGACAGGTAATATTTTATTATATTGAAAATACCTACATTTTTTTTAATAAATATTATAAATAATACTATATAATCATATTTACATACAATTATTCTTGATTTTTTGAAAAATTGATGCATCAATTCAAGAGTTTCAAGTATTAAAGGATGATCAGAGTATTTTGAATAGTTTTTGAAATTAGAATTCTAGTATCGATATGAAAATGTTTAAATATTAATACGAATTTTGAAATGTAAATAAAAACACATACCGTGATGACTGTAACTTGAGTCAAGATCTACTTTGAGTTCATCTTTATCTAACAATTTATCAGATCTTGGCGACGAACCACCTTTCATCGATCTGAAATATTGACTCCATCGTGTTCTACCCGCGTCCTTCTTCAATCTCTTTTCTTTTGCTCTTCTGTAAAGAAAACATTTAATATATATATATATATATATATATATATATATATATATATATGTAGATATGTATAATATTTAAATAAATGAAAAACTGACCTGTTTTGGAACCAAACTTGTACGACTCTCATGTCGAGACCCGTGTCTTGACTCAGCTGTTCCCTGACATGCCTTGCCGGTTTCGGACTATTGTTATAAGCACTTTTTAATGTTTCTAATTGCTTCGCCGTTATTGTTGTCCGCGGTCGTTTGTTCGGCTGATCACCGTCTAGACAATTTCCTTCTGCAACTAACGTTGGGAACACCGATCGTCTTTAGTTAACAAACAGTGAAAAAACGAATTCTTGTTTAAAAATTATATATGAGATTATTTCGTTGAGTATTTCAATTAAAGTATTTCATCATTTATGTATATTTAACAATTTATATATTAACAATTAAATGAAATGTATTTATGATTGATTAAATACTTTTTTGTCCAAGAAAAACTGAATTCGAATGGGAATCAGACTTAATTGAAATCATAATTTCAGATATCTGTATTGACACTTATGTGTAAATAATAGCGAATGGAAATATAATCAACGTTTTTTTACATGAAAAAATGAACAAAAAATAACTTCATTACTATTTACTATTAAATGTGAAAATCTCTATTATAGATCTATAGCTATTTTAATGGCATGTGTAGATTAAATGTTCATTCAAGATCAAACAGCTATAAAGTCTTAAATTGTTAATGAATTAATAGAACATTTAATATTTTTAAAATTGTAGTTATTTCATATATATGTAATTTCATATGTAAGTAATTATATATATATATATATATATATATATATATATATATATATATATATATATATATATATGGTTCTTCAAATAAAGCTTCTACACAAAAGTATAAAAAAAACGCAAAAATTAAAAAAAAACATGTTATCCCTCATTTAGTATTTTAGTTCAATTTTATTTTAGTGTTGAATTGAACTAAAATACTTATTAAAAAATAACATGACTTTTCTTAGCCCCTGCGTCCCATTTTAATACTTCCATGTGGAAGCCTAAATTGTATCACCCTATATATATATATATATTTCTATATACATATATATATATATACATATATATTTAGAAATACATATATATATATATATATATACAAGTATATTTGTAATATTTATATAAATAAATAAATATAAATTTTAAGTTATTGCAATAAATATTATCTTTTATAGAACTAATGTTTGCCAACATTATTATTAATATCATTTTTCTATTTTGATAATGCAAGAGTCTGTAACGAAATAGTGTTTCAAATATATTTGTGATAATATTTAATGAAAGTTCTTAAAATTTCAAACAGTAAAAGTTATGAAAATATTTGTACCTTCTGTAATTTTGAACAGATAGAGAGACATGAAAAAAATATATAGCATTTTGTAAATTGTAGACAAATTCGTAGTCCTAAATGTTGATCAGTTATTAAGTGATTTGTTATAAATTGGTTTTAGAATTTTTATATTTAAATAAAAGAGATTGTTTGGTATAAAATATCAAACTTTTTAACGATGTACAATAAAAATGGACTAAAGTATTTAATTGTACTTAAATTAATTTATGAAAAAATGATTGATTTGAAAATTTTTCCTTACTTTAGCGCTTTGAAGATGACAATTTAGACATTGAAATGTACATAATTAGGAATCAAAAATAGTCAATCAATAATTATTGAACATTTTTGGTCAGAAAAAGATTCTGAGTTTTATGGAACGATTGAAAAATTCATTTATGTTAGTAAATTTAGCTACAGTAACAAAATTGGATTTTTAAGTTTTGAATAATAATATTTTGAATATAATATAATTATAGGGTTCGATCTATATTTCTTGAATCATGACCAGAAATGAGAACAAGAGAAACATTCATAAAAATCGAGTTTAACGATAGATAATAATCAATACTTCTTACAAACATTTAAAAGTTTTAAAATATGATTTTTTTTAGTGTAAACTAATCTAAAAAAACTATTGGTTTATATGGAAATGTTTAAGTGTATTAAAATTTAAAATGTCTGCCTAAAAAGTGCCTGATCAAAAAATAATATTTTCTTTAATATAATGGTTTCATTCTTGAGGACATAGCGGACAAATTCTAAAATAAGTTATAGTTTAGAAGTTTAATAGTGTTTAACAGTAATGATCTGAGTTCATCCACAATAAAAAGAATAAAGAACTTTGTCACTCTTAAATGACAATGCCCCAGATTACAAACTTATATTTTATAAGTGTCTGACATACAAATGTGTCGGAGTTCTTAATAGTCTTTATTTATCGGTTACTTTATGATTGTTTCTTATTTTCTAAAATTAAAAAAGGGGATACATGATTTTAAATAAGTTCACAAATATCTGGGTGATTTTCTGGAGGCTTTCTCTAAGTACTTTAAGAATAATTTCATTATTTTATATAAGTATTTTGATGTAGATGGAAAGTATTTCGAATAATTCACAAAAAAAGAATGAATTATTTTAAAATAACTCCTTTTTTTAAAATCAACTCGAAGAATTTTCTATAAGACTGGATTTAATTAAAAAAAAATTGAACCATGATGCACTCTGATCAGTTATCCATTTCGAAGATTCTATTATATAATGCTTTGGATCGAAGTATTCGAAATGTCAAATTACCTTTGGCTTTCGCTGCCTCGTAGTCCGGCTTGCACACAAGTTTCCTGTCTTCCATGAGATAAAACTCGTCGCCGGTGTTGAGTTGTCGCGCGCACATGACACACGCGAAACACTGCAAATGGTAGACGTTGTCTTGAGCCCGGCGTACTACTTGCGTTGGTGGTATCCCCTGTTCGCACCCGGCGCACTTGGTGCCGAACCGCCTGGACCAACAGCACGCGCCATGCACACACACAAACGTGACAGATAATCGCCTATTGCTTCCAATTGATAAGACGATTTATCAAGAGTTTAATGTACATTATTTTTTTTAAAAAAAAAACATTTTCAGCTGATATGCTAATATACATTGTATGAATTATCGAAATTCATGAAAAATTGGTTTGTTATCTCGTTAACATCCTTGATGTTGTATAAATCTGTTTATCTGAATAGTTCAATGATACTTTTTTTCATGTATTGAAAATATAATCGTATATTATATACTCTTTTGATATATGAAAATTAATTATCTAAATGACAATGTTTTATATTTATTAATAATACGAGGTTTGGAAATTTAATTCTCGAATTAGCACAATGAAAAGAAACCCAATTTAAGTAACATGAAAAATGTTTAATATTTTATCAAAATACCCTCCATTTACTTTAATACATTTATTGCAACGTTTTTATTTTTTTAAAAAAGAGTGAGTACAAGTGTTCGAAGAAACTGTTTGCAATCCGGCGTTTACATTTTTCTTAATATTTTCTACATCCTGAAATTGTTTAATATTTATCATCTTAGGTTTTATATGCGTATATGCCAACTTTGTAAATACTCCATACATATAATATTTAATTTTTTGTACCTTGGGTCTCTAAAGATACGGCATTGTAAGAGAAGTGTTTAGAAGCAACAATTAAAAACTATCATTGATCATTCATTAAACATTTTTTGTTTAGAAACTTTTTTTTGGTACGGGATGAAAAAAAGTATTTCTGAAAATGAGCTCCACTTCTCTAAGAAATTCTAATATATGAATATGTACAAATATCAAATAGATGTTACATTAAAATATGAATAAAGATTTTGTCTCGTATTCGACTTTTCTATATTTGTCTTTGAGGTGACACTTACTTGAAAAAGTCGTCCTTGCAAAACAGCTGACCGTTTCTCGCGAAGCATTTGTCGGATAACTGCGCTCGACAATCGCTGCACTGAAGACATTTCGCGTGCCACGTTCGTTCCAACACCTTCAGGATAAAACGGTCTAGGATCAGCTCGTGACATCCTCCACATTTTGGTATTGTAGCTGAAAATGAAAGTCATTCAGTTAAAGGGCTACATCAACCTATTACCTTTTTTATATTTTCCAAAAGTTTGTGTTAAAAATATATCCTGAAAATTTGATATTGATATCTGAAAAATTGATAAAGTTATAGAGTTCTCGGTAAAGCACTTAACTAACTAAAGCAGAACATACTTGTGACTTTAAATGGGTTTCTTTCGGAACACTGTTTTCGAAGACAATGTCCGGTATATTTCGAGAATCGATCGATGGATTGTTTTGAAATTTTTATGATATACACTAAGAAACAATGTTAATTGAATAACGTTCTTATTTTTTAAAAATAAAAATTAACTTGTAATATTTACTTAAAAATGCTGACACTTTTCACAGATTTTTTCATGCTAAGTTTCACTTGGTGACATTTTTTCTTAAATAAAGATTTTTAAAATCATTGAAAGCTAATATATTAAATTTGTATCTAACTTTAAAATCCTGTTTCATTTTTTAATTTAAGATGGTCGGTTTCATCTGGACAACATCCACAACCTAACTTCTCAAAAAAATTTCATCCTTTGTTGGCAGAAATATCTCTTTTGTCTTTTAATATATTTGAATGTTTTTTTCAAGAAAATGCTCTCAATAAGTGGACCTTTCATTTAAAAAATCGTTTCATTATCACTTATATTTTCAGAGAAAACAAATTCAGAATTTACACCTTTGTTTCATGCGTCTGTGTAGGTGTAGCTCCCTTAATAAAACTATTTTTTTGCGAACCCCTATATTCTTCGCAGTCAAGAATATAAAACTTATTAGGAATTCATAGAAAATTTACGAGTTTCACATAGACAAATGTATATATTTCTTGAAATTTTATTGTTGGAAAGTTATCAAGAAATTTCGTTCTTTTCATTCTGAACGAGAAGTAAAACTGTTTATTCGAAAACTAATTGAAATAATAAAATAAAATAGTTATAAAAGTGTAATTTTATTTTAAAATTTTATTTTTTATAGATTATATTAAGCATTCGAGCAACGTTTTGAGTAAATAAAATATATTAGCTTAATAAATGTTAGATATTTTATAAAAAAACAATAATTAAAATCAACCTTAAAAGTATTAAAATCGTTAACTATGTATTAAAAGAAGGATTTTTACAGTAATGTAAGTAAAGTTATCTATAAACAGGCATATCTTTTTTTTGATTTGACTTAAAATGTAATAAATATATTTAAATACAATAGACTTAGATAAATTATAATATTTATTTTTTTTAAATAGAAATATATTGAGAGCTATAATGTTAAATTTTATTTATTCACTGATAATTATTCAGTCTTTTTTTATTATATATATATATATATATATATATATATATATATATATATATATATATATATATAATAGGTAATAAAACGTAATCTGAGCGAAAAAATAGAAAAAAGCAAAAACAAATTAATATTTCAATGAATGATTACAGGTAGACTTTTTTAATTAAGAAAATTTAATAATTTTCTTATAAAAATTACGTTCAATGAGTATAAATCTTAATGGAATAACAAAATAATCAAATTTTCTATTACATTTCGTAATATTTGTCATTCTTTATGCAGTTTTATGTTCAGATTTTATTAAAAAAATTAAATATTATAAAGTGATACCTATTAGAAAATCGTAAAATATATTTTATGTTAAGAAAATACAAATTTTCACTCTAATATCTGGAATCAGTGAGATTTTATTGGATCGTTTCATTTAAAACGTTTTTGATTTCATCGTGGGTCGTTAGGGGTTAAATACGGTTTAAATTTTCATTTTTATTATTATATGTGATAATTGTAAACATATATATATATATATATATATATATATATATGTATTCAGAACAGAAAGCTCAGTACTGTACACTCTTAGAACTATTCAAAATATTAATTTTCTTTAGTTGAAAATTCAGCTTCCTAAAGATAAAAAATCAAAAAATCCAAATTTTGTTTCTATGTTTTTATATCAAAGATCCCGTTAATATACCTTCCTTGTAATGTTCCTTCTTAATTCATTTGAATTTCTGTTTTCTCTCTACTAGTTTCAAGACGTCTAACATATTCAAGTAGATTTTAGATAAGTCGATAATTAGTTAACTTAAATCTACTCAAAGATGGCAAACGGGCCGAATCTAGTAATGGAAAACGTACTCGAGTAATTTAAAAGAACAAAAACTACCAGATCAATCCAATATCATTCTATGGAGTAGTCTTTAAATATTTTGAAAAATGAAAATTCTTAATTCATATGTAAAAAAAAATTATTCAGAGTACTGAACTGTCGTGAAATTTGATTTATTTTTTGTCTACTGGTTTTATAGATCAACAAATAAATTTATGCAAGATTTACTAAGAAATTGTCGAGCTATTTTTTCAGTAAAAATCTCTTAGTAAATAAAAAAGTTTAATGTAAAAATCTGACCATGTTTTAATATTAACCAGGATGAAATTTAAAACGAGAACAATTATAATTTTATTTTTAATATCTGAAATATATAAAATGATTATATATTTTTATATTATATATATATATATATATATATATATATATATGCTGACAGTGCAAATCATTTATTCAGCTCCAATTTTAGGCCATGTGTAAAAAAACTGTATAAAAAAGAGTGATTTAGAAAATTTATGAAAAAAATCATTGAGTTTTTATATTAATTCGAAAATCAATTTGATAAGAAACTTGAAGTAACTAAATCAATGATAATGGATTAATATTAAATAAGAATTTCAATTGTTGATATATTTTCATATCTATGGATCATAATGTCTGTTTGCATGAACATATTGAAGAAATATCGTACTAAAAACTAGTTATAAATGAAAAATACAAATGATTTAAATTACATACATAAGAGGAATTCAGGCAAGTGGTCCAAAGAAATCGGCGGCACTCTTAAATCCGAATCAAATATTTCATTGAACTGCATTTTCATATCACAAAAAATATATGTACGTTTCTATCACTAGATTCCTTAAAACTATACATCACAGACTGATTCAAAATTCAAAAATATTTCATTTAAGTCAGATAGTCGGGAAACTTCTCCGAATATCATATTTATAAACGAATACTAATCGATAGGTCCTGCTGACTGGTTTCCTCCGCTTCGCCTCGAAAAAGCCAGCTTCGAAAAACTCGAAGTCTAACAATTAGCACGTATATTCGGAGTGATTTTCACGCGACCAGTCCTCTATCGATATATGCACATCGTAACTATTCAATTTATCGACTGAGACACGAAACGCGTTCAATATAGTATATTCTGTAAAAAAAAGGGGGCATCACTCCGCCCATTCGTGTCGATTCACTATGTTTGTGGGGTTATATGGTCGCCCGTTCATGTTCTGAATACATGCCGAGGGTGGAAAACGAACGCCCCTTTAGTACGGCCGTCGCGTAGCTGATTGGGTACCGCTAGAATACCCCGCGTCCCGACGCTCGACGTCGTTTGGCTCCACCCGTTCCCTAAAGCCTACCCGGATTTTATTGACTTGAACGAGAAAGCTTTTTCTTTTATATTCTACCAGTTCTTTGTTACCTTTATATATGAACATATACATACATACATACATACATATATATATATATATATATATATATATATATATATATATATATATATATATATAATGTGCATTTACAGATACACACACTTATACATAGAATAACATCTTTCCTTTTATCTATTTTCTAAAAATGTCTATTTTTAAGAATAAGAAATGATTCCCAATGAAAAAATTGAAAGGACAAAAAAGTTTATCTGTTAAAAACGATAAATTTACTTTCAAAAATTAACTGACAATCCATGTGTCAGAAAACTTTACTTGATTAAAAAATCTACTTCGTTGGTGCAAAAATAATTTCTGTTTTTATCATTTTAAGTTTGGCGCCGATTTTTCTAGTTACCGTTATCTTTTGGTATAGTCATGTGATACATCATTGTTAACAATTAAATAAGTACTACTGATTTCAGGTTATGTTTATTGTTTTCATTCATTAGTATTGTTGGATTTAACCTCTTAAATTAGTCATAGGAAAAAAACAAATTCGCGCGATTTTGTTGTATGGGTTTAAATTAGGATGTAAAGCAGCTGAAACTGGTTCCACTGGTTTACTTGTTTCAATTATAGAATTTTTGGAATCAGTATTCCAAAAATTTCATAATTGAAACGAAAGCCTTGATGATGAGGAGGGTAGTGTATGTCCTTCAGCTATAGATCAGGTGGGGTAGTATTTTATGAGTTCCAGCCACTTAATCAAATAATTATTCTAATAAATACTTTTCATAATTGGATAGACTGAAGAAGAACATTAAAGAAAAACGACCAGAATTTGCAAAAATGAAAGGAGTATTTTTCCACCAACATAACACGAGGCTACACATATCTTTACAGACTACAAAAATTGAGAGAGCTGAATATTTTTATTCATTCAATGTTTTTATTCATTCACCATTCTGACCGGACTTGACAGCATCAGATTTCCATTTATTTCGTTCTTTACAAAATTCCCTTAATGAGAAAAAAATTGATATTTTAGAAGCCCGTTAAATTCATGTTTAGAGATTTTTTGCTGAATAACATAACTAGTTCTGGGTGGCTGGTATTATAAAACTGCCTACAAGATACCAAAAACCCATTAGACATAATGGTCAACACATTATTTAAAAGTTTTAATCCCATTATACACATTATATGGGTTTCTTGATGTGTAAACCGACTTTAGGAGAAGTTAACGAAGTTGATCCTAGTTTACTTCAATATCTTTTTCGTGTCACTTTATTGTGACAAATCATTCTTCATCCCCAGTAAAAATCCACTTCAAAAAAGGATTCGTTCTAATAACGTTTTAACAATGGATCGCAAACCGAAATTCGGCCGACTAAATTTCTTTCAATTAAATTGTCCAGAACCCAAACATCACATCTGGAAAAAGTATCAAGTTGATGCAAATGATTTTCAACGCTGGATTTCGATATTCCTAACATTTCAGCACTCTTGTGTGGTATAACGTGGATTATTTTCAATTAGATAAGAGATTTGCTTGTTATCAATCTCGATAGGTCTGTCATAGAGTTGTCTCGAGAGTCTGCCAGAAGATTTTAGTCTTATCATCGATAAGACTAAAATCTTCATCATAAATTTTTTTGAACCATCTTTACACCATTCTTTCATTCACAGCACCATCATCATGGACATCAGAAATCTTTTTTACTCTTTGTACCGCACGTTTACCTTTGCAGAAATATAAAATATAATTGCGTGAACTTGCATCTTCTTGTTGTTTATCTCCAAATCAAAAAAAAAAAAAATTAAAAATATTAACTAAATATAAGGATTTTTTTTAAATTATAAGTTAAAGTTTCAGCTTCTAGACTGTACATGCATTTTATAGGTTACGAATTTTCTTTTGTTTTAAAAATAGCAGAAATAAAAAAATCCGACATTACTATTGGCTAAGCCAATATACATATACATATATATATTTTCTATGTATGAAAATATTTCAGATAGAAGTAAAAGATTTACTAGAATAATATAACGACTTCAAATACTTCTTTTGTATTATTCCGTATCTGAATCGTTACACTCGCTTTGTACGTCTGCACAAAAATACTCTGTAGTTCATACAAAAATTATAAATTCCGACGAAATAAAATATTTCTTTGTAGGAAAAAAAAACCTTAGTTTATCAAATTGTACAGAGACCTCGGGGATAATACTGTATTCCTTTTGTAGATAGAAGCGAGTATATTAAAAAAAATCCCTGCTCCGCTGTATAAAAATCCTCCGGCATATTCGCCGTACCATATTCGAAATGAAAACACTAGCAACCATTATTTATTTTTTAAATTAACTTCGGTATAACGCTATCCGTTGCTCTCTCTACTTTTCCAGATAGTAGTGTACGTACACACACACACACATATATATATATATATGTGTGTGTGTGTGTGTGCGAGCATTCAGTGTAATTCGTTCAAGATGCTCCCGGCTAAAACGAAGCGAGAAAAATAAAATAAAAATCCGAAACGCTGCACGCCATCCACTAGACTGTTTTATAAATTATTCACGGCGACTAACCGAATTATCTGCAGCCGCTCACCCCCATTTATTATAGATGAAACAAGCGGCACTAATCCAGCGCTTTCACTATTTGCAATGTCGGTTGAATTATATCAGATAGATATGTACGCTAAAATAAATATTAAATGGAAACATATTCGTTTCACCAGACTGAACCATAAGTTACCAGTTATTAATCAAGTAAAAAGTTTATGTTGTAAATAATTTATTAGTGCATACAGGTTCTTTTTGTGTACAAACAACGTTTATTTTAAAAAAAAATAAAATTCAATCCTTGATATCTGAAAACAAAATATAAACTCTTAAAAGATAATCATAAATCTTTTAAAAATTAAAACAGTTTTGACACTGAAGAAATATTTTTTTCGACTTTTAATTCTCTTACTTATCCTAGTTTATATATTTTTTAAGTAAATTCTATTAGAAACGTTCAAACTTTTCACAGAACATATTTTTCAGATAGAATATTATATGAATAATATTAATAATAGAAGTTAATTAAAAAAAGAAGAAGAAAACGAAATTAAATACTTGATAAAATTTGGAAACACACGAAAATAATTGTTTAAATTAGCATCCATTTCTGTCAATCTTACTTTATTTACTTTCACTAATTAATATTTTTTTCTACAAGAACACATACACATTTTTCACCTACAAACAACACATTTTTCTCATCAAAAATGTTCTATAAACTATTATTGGTCGTAGAATGATCTAATAAACATTTACTGAACATTTTTAATCAGAAAATTTTCTTGTGGTCTGTATAAGTGAAAAACGAATTTATTTGTGAAATTAAAAACCTTTTGTGTGATAGAATTATTTCGGTTTTTGAAGAATTTAATTTTAAAGGATTCTTTTTCAAAGAATCGCCTTTTAAAGAATTATCAAACTATAAAATTTACTTATTTAAGTATCAAAATCAAGATATGCGAATCGTTTGAATATTTAAGTTCATTTTTAAATAAAACCGAAAAACATTTCTTTAATATTCCAAATAGAATCAACTTAGTCAATAAAGAGAAAAAAACGATTTGCTTAGACTACGATATTTAGTTTAATTTTTATTCATTAATATCACATTGTCATTTTTTATCACTTATTATATTCCATATAATAAGTGATATAAAATGATTATATTCCAAAAATTATAATTTCTTTAATAATCAGAATTTTTAATAAAAAAAGTCAATAAAAATTTTAAAATGACAATTATGTATTTGGAAATAGAGATACTTTAAAGTACTAGTTTTAATATACTTTATGATTTATTTAAGCCAAAAAAAAGCCCGTTTTATTGACAGAAATATACTTCTATGATTTTTTAAGCAATACACAAAAAAGTCTGCATTTCATCACTGACCTTCTATTTTGTATAATTTATTTAAAATATTACATATAAACGAAGTAGATAAAATTATCAATTAAAAATATGATTTTTTCTTCTTTCCTTCACAAAAAAAATTGAAATTCAGTGCAACACTGTACTAAAAGGAATTTATAATGAAATTGGTATTCTAGATTTTTATTTGTACTTGGAGAACATTTCATTGAAATGCATATGTGTGCAGTAAGAATCATTGCAATATTTGGTAGTGCATACCTATATGAACAATTATTTTCCTTTTTAAAGACTAATAAGACTTCACACAAGTCAAGATGAACAAATAAGCATTTAACATATAAAGTAAAAATATCATTATCACAAAAAATTACATCCGATTCAGATAAAATAATTTCTGCCAAAAGATACCAAGTTTTTAGTAAAAATATCATTTTTTTTTAATTTCTCTAATTTAATACTTGGTAGTAACATTTGATAATAATACCTAAAATTAATATTTAAAAAAAAATTTATAAATTCATTAAATAATAAATAATTTAAAAATAAATATTAATTAATTAATTAAAAATGTAAAATTCTAAGAATCTAATTGGGTGTTTTATTTTTATTATTGTTAACCATTATTGAATTTATTGAATCATGCATAGATAAATGCGTTGTTAAGTTATATATATATATATATGTATATATATATATATATATATATATATATATATATATATATACACATGGATAAACACACTTAACACCTTACTTTCAATTCATTTCACTTACCAGATTTAAAACCGTGTATGAAAGGAGTGTATGTGCATTCAAACACATTTTTTTTAGACTTTAAATGCCGTGTAAATGTATCTAAATACGTGATAGTGTTACAGTAACGCCGACACCCTTCGGGGTGGCTTTAAGCTGACTAAAGGGGCACGTATAATGTCACACTAATGCTCAAATTGAACAGAAAAACGTACCATCTGTTGACAAATAGAAAAAAATATATGTGCACTGGTCCGATGACTTTTTGCACTATATCACACGTAATTTGATTAATTTATGTACATAATTTTATCGATGGTCATATGGGTGATTATTATATTTATATGTCGTTGGATCGATCGTGCGATACAATGGGTATATTATATTTTTGATAGTAATCTGAAAAGTGATCTTGTGTATAAAATTATACGTTTATTTAATATGTATTCTTTCTTGTATTAAAAACAATTATTAGTATAAATATTGTTTTTTTGTAAATGAATTCTTTCTCCGACTCACAATCAACACATATTTTTTTCAAAGTGTTCAATAAACGCTTACTGAATACTTTTAATCGAAAGTAAAACATTTTTTCATCATTTGTTTTCTTTACATTAAAGAAAAAAGATTGTATTTGAATATAATTGATTATCTTTGAGGATTAATTAAAGTCAGTGTGTTCAGATCACACCAGTTAAGCCAGTTCATATCTGGTCAGATCAGATTAAGTAAGTATAGGTCAGGTCTTGTGAGATTTAATTAGTTTAGGCCAGTTTCCAAGAATGCTGTTTTGCAAAAATTGTATTTTAAAAGGAGTGTCTTTTAAAGAAGTAGCTTTTCAAGAAATTTCTTTGAAAAAAATGTTTTTCTGAAGAATTATCTTTTTGAACTTCGAAGAGACGTTTCTTTGAAGAGACGCCTCTTTAAGGAGCCTTCTTTTTAAGTAGCCATCTTTTCGAAGAATTCGTCATTCATAGAAGTGTCTGGGAAATGTACGTTCTAAAAACTTACCCTAACCCATAAATTTAATCTAAAATTTCATTCATTAAAAATATTAACATATCTTTCAGAACCGTCCACTTTTCTTATTATCTAAAATTAAAATATCCACTTAATTATCATTATTTGTTAATATTTAACAACATAACGTTGAAAGATAAGCACATTGAGCTATGCAGTTTACTGATTGCATAGAGCAGTAGAATGCATTAGTACAAGTGCAGCGTGATGTCAAACAAATGGTTATATGCGTTGATGGTTACAGTCAACAGGCTGAACGATAGCATTACTAGTACAAATGTACTGTGCTTGGGGATGCATTTTCCTGTGGGGGCGAGATGTATCAATGGCTTCGTGATCCGGTATTATTAGCATGGACATTCCGTGAATACGTACATACATTTCTGAGATGAAACAGAGAGCCATATGGTTAAAAGAAAGAGACAGTTTGTGCGGAGGGTGTGCGTTTTCGTGTCGGTCGGTTGTAGATCCACAGCCAGATTGTCGTTAATCCGGCGCAATAATTGAATTTGCTGCGGACGTTTGGCAACACCGTGCACGGATGATCAACTGACGATTTTCTTGAACAATTCTTAATTGATTTTTAAATAAAGTAGATATTTCCGTGTTTTACACACACTCAAGATATGTCATAAGTTTTTTGCTTAATAAGAAGAAACTATTTTTACCAAATAATTGCTTCAAAAAGATCTCAATCCTAAATTAGAAGTATAACTGTATGCTTTTATTCCTGTGATCTCACTGATATATTCTTTTGATGATTTCTGTCCTTTTGAATCAGCTAAGTGTCTTTACTCCACTACTAGTTTCAGTCTGTACTGACATCATCAGATACATGATAAGGAATTCTTGTAGTCTTCAGCAACTACTTGAATATTGTACACTTGTAGAAACTGGTAGTTGAGAACAGACATTTATTTGATTTACAAGAATGAAGATCATCGAGAAAATCTCCTATATTCTTAAAAAAATATGAAAAATAGAAATTTTGTATTATAAAAAAGTTTGAATTAGTTATTACATCAATATGATTACATTAATGAATAAAAAGATCAAAAAGACATAAAAGATAGGATTTCAAACAGAAGAATTATTGAATTGTGATCAAAATTTTAAAAACTAGTTAAATATATATATATATATATATATATATATATATATATATATATATATATATATATTAGGTGTATGATTCAATTTTGTTCCTTTTTTAGTGAAAATGTATATTTATAGAAAAATGGAATACATTTCTATCCTCTAAATATCTCTCATTATTTTGTATTTCCTTGCTTTATCTGGCGGGTAACTGACGCATCCCTTATCGAAAAAAAATGTTGGATTTATCTGGGGTATTAGGGCGTACCAACAGCTAAGGATATTAGCGCTTGGCGGCTTTGGGTCGATGAAATTGTAATGCATTCCCGGACGTCTTTCACTGTTTTCACATTTTTTGCATGTTTTATGCATTGCAATAACTTCCACTAAAGTTGAACAATCCCAGGGTATCGGCATCATTTTTTTCAACTGGAATTGCGAAAAGTATGCAATGCCCAATATGATAATTTTCAGGTATAATTGTATTCACTACTACTTTGTACATTCTATGCCTTATAACATCTTCCCTTAAGCTATAAAAATTTTTTCTGCGGTTTGGGCAAGTTTTTTTTCAACTGCAATGTGAAAAATATGTAATGTCTAATATGCTGCTTTTGAACTCCATTATGTTTAGTACTGTTTTATGAGCTTATTGACCAAGATGTACAGTGTTTTTAAATGTTATTTTTGGTACTTGAAAATCCTAAAACGGCGTGAAAGTATTTTAATTTAAAACAAAGTTATGATAGGTTCAATTTAAAGGCAAACTGAATTAATTTTTACACTTAATAATATAAATAAATCAATTAACTCTTTCCATCTGCATACACAATAATCTTTTTAAAATATTTAATAATTAACTATTAATCATTTCGAGACACTATTTCAATATATTTTAAGTAATTCATTTTTCAAAAGTATGAGTTTTTGATTTGATTTTCTCATTTTTTTTAAAAAAAAAAACGAAATAATTAAAATAGGAGATAAAATCAGAGTGTGGAATCAGAGACACGTTCAATAATGAAAGCTTTATATATATATATATATATATATATATATATATAAATAATAGTTTAATAAAGAGATGTCTTATCGACGACAATAGCGATCGGGAATAATTGTACGGCTAGCACAATACAGAATCCAAGCCGTATCAATGCATTGCGATGAATGTGCATAATGTATTGCTCCCGGTGGCTGTTGTCCTCGTCTATATAATCCTGCATCCATTTACTAAATGTCCCTGTTGAATGGTATCGCGGCGTTATACGCTCATTCCACCCGAACAGTTCCACTTTTACAGTGATAAATAGCCGTAATGAATATTATTTGTTCATACTATGCGGTCGTACCTATTACAGGAGTGTTTCAATAGATAAATATCAATTAATGTTTAATAATTTTCCACGTATTACGAAATGTTTTTGTCTACTTTAAAGTGTTTGCATTAGTTGTATGTATATATATATATATATATATATATATATATATATATATATATATATATATATATATATATATATATGTATGTATGTACGTATACACACAAATGTCTTGTTCAATGCTTTTGTCTACCAGAAGGAAATTGAAATAAAAGGAACAGAAATAGAAGTCATGAAGTATGTCTACCTAGTCCAGCTTTTTAATAAAGATGGATCATTCATTGAAGAAGTAAACAGGAGAATAAAAATGGGATGGAGATCATTTGGAAGAAACGCTTCGATATTTAAATCAACAATCCCATTCTATTTAAATAAAGAAATATTTGATCAATGTAACTGCCAGACTTTACCTTCAGCAGCGAAAAATAGTTATTTAACTCTAAAATCATTCAGACTCCAAACAACACCGAGAAGTATGGAAAGATGCATGCTAGGAATAATAAGAAAAGATAGGAAAATACCAGAATAGATATGAAAATAGACAAGAGTCACAGATGTAATAAGAAGAGTAGAGTCTGAAATGGAATGAACAGTTTTGCAGTTTATGGGATTTTTATAAGATTTTTTTCAAAAGAAGACCAATATTTTTTTTGAACCATTAACATTGTAGATATTCCTCATCGATTTCTCTTCATTGTTTCATGGAATGGAAATCGTAGTTTTAATTTTTATCGCTGTGTCTGAAATCATTTTGAAATTAATTTTTGATAGTTATTAGAATTTTTTGAGATTGAATTGTTCAATAAAGGTTTAATGATCATTCTGATAATTTTTTAGTGTATTTCGATGAAGATACTATCATGTTCAAAGTTTTAGGAAATAAAAGAGATTGTTCTGTACTTTGACGCTCCAAACTTGATAATATATATATATATTATCGAAATTATCAATAATCAATTCATGAATATTATTGATCACAAACTTTTTTTGTGGTTTGTGTTTGGAAAAACGAATTTATTTGTGAAAATATTTCTTTATCTTAACGCTCTGATTAGAAAATGGCATGGTCATTGAAATGTATATAAAAACTTACAAAAATGATTTTTGATCGAAAAAAATTGATTTATAAACAAGTATAAATGAAAAATTCATTTCTGAAAATCAATTAAGTCACAATTTCTGAACTGTATTTAGATATTAGAGATTTTTAAATATATCATTTTCTGATCTCTGTATAAGTTTAATAATATCTCATATATATGGCATATTTTTCATTGTTATTAATATCGTTTTACTGTTTATTTGATTACAGAAGATTTAAAGATTAAGGTCGACGTTATTTGGAAATTTTTAAGGCTTTTTTTAATAGAACACACGAAAAGTTATCCAAGTCGATAACAAATAATTTAAGTAAAAAAAATTATTTATTAATCTTACTAGTAAATAAATATCTTTACATTAATCGTATTGAATTTAGTTACAGTATATTTTTTTAAAATTTTAATAATATTTTTATCGATAAATTTCTATATATATATATATATATATATAAATGTTATATTGAAATATTCTTATAGTGTTTACTGGGTGGCTTATTGATGTCATGCGGGTTTCAATAAATATCTCATGCAAACACATTGTCACTTTAACTGTACGGCAGGGGGTTGCAGATGAAATACACAGAGGGTTAAGTGCTCTGATCCCATCGCGCGTTTTGTCTCATGAATACCTAATGTATGCAGTAGTTATCCGATGGCTTTATGGTCCATTCCGACCGTCCCCCATGCACTTGTAAGTCGGCTAATATTCTAATGTCGCCAATATACGTTTATATTAAACATGTATCATAAAATAATTATCAAATTGACTGCATATAATTCAATCAATTATGTTGATCAACTTTTTAAGAATTTTTATTTATATTATATATATATATATATATATATATATATATATATATATGTGTGTGTGTGTGTGTATGTATGTATGTACGTACGCATATAAAGTTTATATTTGCTTGTTTGTGGGATGAAAGAGTGATTCGACGTCCTTGTATTAATTTACAAATGTTTACATCGCATCCACTGAGCCATAACAATGTGATTACACCGCCTTTCGAGAACATAAAATGCGAAATAATACGACAATGTATCTAGCGAATGAATCCGTACAAAACAGTGTAAACGTTTCCGGAAGTAGTCGACAATAGTGGACATCTAATACAGTGGTGCCAATCCCGTACCGGATGTTTGTTTAATGTCGTATAGAATGGGACAATGTATGCGGATAATATCACACATGGTGCCTGGATTTGTCGCTTCGAATTTTCAGCACACATAAGATATGTTTGTGTTTATATATATATATACACACACATTGGGCCATAAATTTCAACCAAATATTAGAATTATTTTTTAATTTTGTAAAACTTACATGGAACAATGTTTATGAAAATATGAAAAATCTACTCTTGAATCAAAAAAAAAGAACAAAATAGTTAATTTTTCACAGGAAAATGAAAAAAATAAGTATTAAGGGGATGTACGCACAGTTCAAGACTTAAGTGCCTGCATGTGGATGATCAAACGCGAATAAGTTTAAAACCATTGGATATTTATTAAACATTTTTCTTAATTCATGTTCATCAAAGGTATATCTACAAAAGATTATAAACTTGTGTTAGATTATTGGCGATTGGCATGCAAATTAAGACTTGAGTGTTGACATTTCAATAATTGTGTGAGGATAACTTTTTTAATTTTAACTTGAAAACAAATATGAAACCAAACTAATTTTAAATAAGTTTAACAACAATTAAGTGAAAAAATATATAAATTCACAGACGAATGGACTTTTACTAAGAACTAGATTTTTTAATGAGGGGTATTAATTGTATAATTCTTTTTTATTGTTTTGTACTGTTTTATTACAATTAAATGTGTTATTTACATGAAAATATTCCAAAATTTACCTTACAAATCAATTTTTACATCCAATTCTTTCATAATTCCAATTCTTTCATCAGAATTATTCAATAACTTTTTATTAATTTTTCATGATAATATTCATTCTTATGGATCAGTTAAATATGTTTTCTTTTCTTTCAATCGATAAAAATAAATATATAAATAAAATGGAAGAAGGCATAATTGTAAAAAATGATGTCAGTAATTGTAAAAAAGTAAAAATACATTATTAGTTAGAATATAAGACGGTGTTTTTACACAGATTTTCATTAAAACACAACGGTCGTCTTATATTCAGAAGTTCAGGTTGGTATGCCACTGTAGGCATCTTAAACAATAGACTATTGTGTTTTAAATACATATTTGTATAATTTTTGTAAATATTACTTTTTGTTAAAACGTAAATCAACATTTTTTTATTGTTTCCTTTGGTAAAAACTGCGTGTAGACATATAATAAATATATATATATATATATATAATATATATATATATATATTATATGTACAATATTATATATAATATATATATATATATATATATATATATATATATATATATATATACATAAATTATAGTAAAAACGATTTTTTTTCTTGCTTTGTTTGAAAACAAAACTGGGACTCTTCTTATATTCGGGATAATACTGTAAATCAAACTGAAAGTAGGCAGAGGTAACTGACAGTTGATCCCGAAAATAGAGACTACCACTACAACGTGTCAACAACATGAAACATGCAAAAAATACTAAAATAGTGGAAAAAAACTTCATCGACTCGAAACCACCATCTTTTTTTCGACAAGCGATTCGTGAATAATCCGATAAATAGAGTAAAGTTATATAAAATAATGGTAGATATTATTGGAAATTTAAAATGTACTCCATTTTCCTGTAAACATTCATTTTGTATAAAAAAAGCACCAAATTAATTTTCATATCTAATATTTAGATATAAGAAGTAATATTTAGATATAAGAAGAAATATTTTCACTCCACAATAATCATGAATTTTTTTAATCAATAAATAGCTCTAATTAAATGAAATACTTAATTCAAAAAACGCTAAAACGATCATGGTTTTATGAAAACAAACGGATTAAATAATCGTCAAAAACGACAAAACATATTAATGAAAATTGACAAGCTCATTATCAATTCCTTTTATATAATCGAAATTAATATTCGTTCTACATAAATGTTCATATATACATACATACATATATATACTCGTGTATATATATATATATATATATATATATATATATATATGTATCTGTACACCTACTCACACAAATAAATAAAACGTGAACTAAAAAAGAATTCTGTGTGATCTGTTACTGAAACACTAATAAAACACGATGCCCGGTGATCTGTTTGCATTTCGTACCGGACTGTGCGTATCCAGCGAACAAACGTTCCTTTATAAATAATTAATCGTAACTGGTACAATAGAACAGCGATTCGAACGCAAGACAAACAGAATGCTTTGCGGTTACAAATAATTTATAGCTGAATAAGCAATTATATTGTCAGATTTCCTATCGGTTGTTTATGAATGTTCTCCCTTTGTCTTTGTTTTCTCTTCGACAATGATTTATTTTTTAATAAGTTTGCTTGAAATATGTATATATATATATATATAAAGATTTTTCACAGATGAATTCCTTTTTTATTCTGTAGATCACAAAAAGTTCTGGTCGAAGATGTTCAATAAATCATTATTGATTTTTTCTATTGTTGGTTATGAAAGTTTTGAGAATAATGACATTTTCGAAGCGCTAAAGTACAGAAAAATACTTTTTCTAAGTGTCAAGACATAGAAAAAAGATTTGCCAGTTTCTTGGCACTCTAAATATATCATCGTCCTTGAAATTTATATAAGCAGCAATCAAAATATATCAATAATGAGTTATTAAACATTCTATAGTTTGTGGAATGAAAATGAGTTCATTTGTGAAAGCGAATTAATCCACAGTTCTAGACATGTATTCTAATAAGAAAAGCATTTGAGGTTTTCTTTTTTAAAAAGCCTAAATTTCAAAACTATAAATATGATTTATTTTTTTTAAAAAAAAACAATTTGATTTGGAATTGTCTATATTGTCTTTCAAAAATGAATAAATTCAGACACACGAGTTGTTTTATTAACAAAATTATTAATTATTAGGCCAGTAAGATTTCTTGTACATATTCTAGAGCTGTGTTGGGTGAACTGTAAAAAAATCTATTTGGATATTATGAAAAATTTCTCTACAGCTGTGAGGAAAATCTTATATTTAAAATAGGTTTACAAACTTGTTTAAATTTTCAAGAACTCCATTTTTAGAATTTAAAAATGAATGAATAGAAAATAATTAGTCAACAATAAACTTCTTTATTCATTTTGGTTTATGAAATACGCATAGTTATCTTTAGATTGCGAAGGAACAGAAGAAAATTATCAAAAGACAGTGACCTGACTATTAGAAATGTATTGAACAGATCTATGTTTTTTGCTTGTTTATTTCTATAAGTTAAAGATATTCTTTGTAACATTCTATAGAATTTTTTTATCTGCTTTTTCAAGGCTGTGGTCTTAATAAGTATTTTAAGAAAAATAATTAAAATTCTTTAGAATATAACACATCTTGAGCACATATGGAAGTAAACAAGCAATAAAAATATATATTAAATAGATTTCAAATAGTTTTGAACAGGATTATAGCAACAATTATGTTTTATAAAAAATGAAATAATACTGGTTGATATAAACAGCAATTTGAAAAAATTACTAGAAGGAAAGAGCGAGTTGTAAGAGATGAGTAAAATAGAGACACCTAGATATAAAAATTAGAAAGATGCAGTTTTGTAAAAAATACACTCTTCTATACTTCAACTTCCTGGGAATGATGGTATCGCCACCGAAATGCTTAAAAGCAATAATCAATGATCAATTATTGAATATTTTCGATTAGAATTTTTGAGTGATTATCATTGGGAATTATAATTCGGTCTTAATGACAAAAGTATTAATTTAGTAGCAAGAAAAATTTAGTAGCAAGAAAATAAATTAATAATTTGCATTATCATAATCGACGAGGCATTTTTTTATTAATTTTTCTAAAAAAATATGTTTGTATAATGAATTATTAATAGATTCTTTTTTAAAAAACATTATTTAATTAATTTATAGTGAATTTCCTCACAATCAATCATTATTTCTATATAAATTCTTTCGTAATAGTTCTATGTTTTTTTTAATATATTCTCATAAATATACAACAAAAATAAAATATCAAACAATAAGTTGTTTAAAAAATTAATAAGTGTTAAATTTTCTTATCAATTAGAATATTGATAGATTCACTGTGCAACTGGAAAACTCTTGGAACTTCTATCAGAACGAAATTTGGGTAGTGGGGTTCACTATGTGTAATCCTGAATGTATTTGTGATGACAAGGATTTGAGTTTTCATTAAATTATGAAGAATTATCTTGTAATGATTGGGATGTATCTTGCAACTCAGTTAGCAGAGCTCTAGAGTATCCACAAAAATACCTTCTTACTGATCTTAATATATCCATTTATTTCTTAAATCCTTATAGATTTTTTTTACTTTCTGAAAATCATTACAATTTCTCCTTTTCTAAAATATGGTATTGTATTCTAAGACAAAATTTTAAATAAAATTAACAGGAATAAGAATAAAAATCATAAGACTTTTCCTTAAATAAGAAAAGACATAAGAGTAAAATAAATAGTAAAATTATTAAATTTCAACTGTTACTAATATTCTTTTTTAATCATCATTTCCATTCAATTAAAGATAGACTTCAGCCTCGTTGCTGGTAAATGACATCCACAAGTAAAGACTTCGAGTTGTTGTTTTTTCTGTTCCAGACAAAATTACGTGTAACATTTTACACTTTCGGTACCTTAATGTATTCGTAACGACAGTATATTTGTATTAATATATATTTATACATTATCGTCCGTCCATCTGTTTGACGTATTGACCACCTGTGACTGACTGACTATTCGTGTGTCTGTACGACACGCTCGTCCACTTTTACAAATTATAATAATGCACAACACTCGTCAATAATGAATGAATCAATATGGAGAAATTATGATTTTATCGTCGAGTCACTTGGGGGAAACAAATACATCGTACATACATATACATTTTTATCAGGGGGTTGAAGAGTGGTGTCCACCTGAACATCATCTGAAAAAAAACTTATGAATTATGAACACTAATAAAACATTAGATTATGAATATATATATATATAAAGATATAGAGAGGGTTCAGTTATTATTTCTCTTTAATTGCACATGTGACTTTTTAAACACATTTGTTTATTTGAAATGTCATATTTAGTAAAATATTTCCATTACTTTAAAAGAAAACCAAACAAACTTATTAATGTTTTATTGTTGTTTTTCTATTCTTATTTCTACAAAAACAAAAGAAAATCATAACTCTTTTCTGAAGAACTTTCTATACATGTTGATTGAAAAATACAACAAAGAAGTTTCATTTTTCCTCTGATCTTTGTCTTTTTTAGATCGTTCGACTTTCTATTTTCTGCGACTAGTTTGTGCACATGTGGAGTTTTCTGATTTTAAACACATTTGTTTATTTTAAACATCGTATTTGACAAAACATTTCTCTTACTTTAGAAAAAAAATAAACCAAATTTATTAACATTTCATTGTTGTTTTTGTTCTAATTGGAGTCAAGTTTTAAGAAGAAAAAAGTACGGAAAAGTAAATTTCATTTCTACAAAATTCTCATTTCTTCAAAATCAAAAGAAAACCGGAATACTTTTCTGAATAACTTTCTACACATGTCGATTGAATAATGCATTCAATAGAAGTTTTTCATTTTCCTGGTGATTTTTGTCTTTTTTATATCGTTCTACTTTCTATCTTCCACTACTGGTTTGTGCACATGTGGCATCCTCTGATACATTTAGATAATTGATTATAATTCTTTTATATATTATATATAATACATTTTAATATAAGTGCGAGAAATGAGTCCTTTTTTAATATTTTAATTTCTAATTAACAACTTTATCACATTTACCATAACAATATTTTGAATGAAGATTTTTCACGATATTCTCTACTAGGTGTACAAATTAATTATATGCTTTATTTTAAAGAAAAATGAATTTTAGAGAAAACTAGAATACATTTCGATCTTCAACATATCCCTGATTATTTTTCTAAATTTTATCCTTCAGTCGGATACCTGACGAAAATCTTACTAAAAAAAGATGGTTGCCTTAATTCGATGAATTGTTAATGTATTTTAGGACCAAATCCACTGTTTTAACATTTTTTGTACATTTTATGCTTCATATCACCTTTCCTCAAAGCTAAACCAATCATTCCTGCGGCTTGGACAGCATTTTTTTTCTCAACTGGAATGTGTAAAAAATGCAATGCCTAATATGCTGTTTTCCGGACACCATCCTATTCGCTACTGTTTTGTGAGGTTATGTCAACTACTTATCCAAGATATATAGTGTTTCTATTAAGATTGGTATTTCAAAATCACAAAACGACAAGGAAATATTTTAATTTTAAACAGAGTTATAATTGTTTGAATTTAAAGCTACAGAATTAATTTTTGATATGTAATATAAAAGCTTTTTAAATCTGCTTTCAATATTACTTCATTAACATATAGTGAATGTATAATTTCTAGTTCTTCTACAATTTTTATTTCAATTGAAATTATTATAGATTCTTTATATATTGCTCTAGTAAAAGTTCTCTTTTTCGATCATTCGAGTTTTCTATTCTCTATTACTAGATTTAGCTCATGTGTCATCGTCAGGTACATTATTAACTGATAATTAATATATATATATATATATATATATATATATATATAATATTAATATGAGAAATCAGTAATATATTGTAATTTTTCTTATTCAAAAAATTAAATTTTATATCGTTACCTTAATGACACTTAATTTAAGTGTCTACTACTCGAAATATTTTCAGACGGATTTTATATAAAAAACACACACATACACAACTGAATATAAACAATTTTACAAAAAATCATCCACATATGAATTATGAACTCGCACTGCACACATATGGATATAATTTTTGATCGGTCGTAAAACTGCGTACCAGATCGAATTCCTGCAAGGGGGCGTTATGGTTAGACCAGCGAGGGAGATGTACGTGAAGGAAGCCCCACAATTGATAATTGGCCGCGTACCGGCTGACGCTGTCAGAAGCCTTTCTGGATTCCCGAGGGGCGTAGGCACGCGACCAAATTCTGTCATCTCGCTACTACCGCACAATATTCAATTTTCAAACACTAGCTGAATATAATGCATAGAATAATATTTCTTCATTACGTGTCAAACACTACTTACACATATCTAATATATATATATATATATATATATATATATATATATATATATATATATAAATATATATATAGAGAGAGAGAAGCAAATATCAGAAACAATATATTAAAAAATATGTGTTACAAAATCGATTTTTAATTAAATGAAATATTTCTTCATCTCACAAATCAAAAAAATTGATAATAAACGGTGATATTTTTTTTCTAAAGAAATTTTTTTTCAAATAAATGACATCGTAAAGATAAAAATGAAAAACTCGAATAAAAGAGAAAACCGTCATACATATTTTTCATATATATATATATATATATATATATATATATATATATATATATATAAATAATGATTTCTCAAAGAACTAGAATTCATATTCACAAATTCATTCTTTTTATTTCGTAATCCGCACACATTTTTTTCTGATCTTAAACGTTCCATTAATGATTATTGTTCGTTTGTGATTGTTTCTTATATATATTTTGAAAAAGGTGCCATCATCTTTAGAGTGCCAAGGTACAGAAAATATTTACAAATAATTAAACAAGAAATTTACTATCTACAAATAAATATTAACGAAAATATTGACTATAAACAGAATGGAAAAAATTACAATCTGTTTACATATTAATGCCACATTCTGGTCAATCGTTTCAAGTTAACATTCATAATAAATTATTTAATCTAAAATAAACGTCCGAAAGTAGATTTATTCAAGGGTTAATAAAAGAATAATTTTATTTGATCAAGCTACTACTATTAAGGCATTGTCTTTCAAAAATCGCAGAATGTAAAAAGATAAAATGATAATAAATCTTAATAAAATAAAGAATCTAAAGAAGTTCCTCTCACATATAATAAAATAATAAAAAAAATATATAATTATTTCCGTTTAACCATGTGATCATATTGATATATTATCCTGTTGGCTTCCTCCTTTTGGATTTTTGCATATTCATATGTTATGATTTTTCAAGGAAGTAATGTTTTAGAGTCGAATTTCTATCTTCTAATTCTAATTTCAGAATGTGTGTTATATTCAAGTAGATTTAGATAAATATAAAGATTTAATGATTGATTGTTATCTATAACTACATGTGAATGTCACAAAAATGGACACTAATAGTAGAAGATGTAGAAATTAATGATAAGTAGAGACACCTTAGTAATCCAAAAAGATAAATATCACCTAAACAATATACATATAATGTATTTTTAATAAAAATCAAATTCATGAATAGAACTTAAGAAATTATAAAAGTAACTAAAAATTAATTAATTAGTGTCGGAAAGGTTTTCCTTAAAAAAAAGAAAACATTAAAAAATTTTAATAAGAAATCTTTAGATACGAAAAATTCAAATCTTTATACCGTTTCCGATGGAGCAAATTCACTATATGTTCTCGCAAGCAATCGATAAGCTTAGTTCAAGCTGCACTTTTTTTAAAATCGAAGTTGTGTAGAAGTACACATCAGACAAAAAACTTTTCGCGTTCCATTTTAATTCGGTTATGGAAAAGTACTTGTGTAAATAAAGATGGCGTCTGATGACTGATTTTAGTGGGAAATGTTCAAACTTTAAATTGACATAAGAGTCATTCGCACCTAGAGCCATCTACACGTGAATAGTGGCTTTGAATGCAAGTTATTTTTACTTAAAAATCATAAAACGACGAGAAAACATTTTAATTTAAAACTGAGTTATGATTGATTCGATTTAAAAACACAGGATCAGTTTTTACACCGAATAACTTAATGTGTACTATAATTTAAATTTATTAATCAAAAAATTGAAATATTCATCCATGCGAAACGATACAAAATAAATACAGTTGTTGTATAATTCGAAGGGAATAATTATGTAACGAATAGAAATATTTACATTTGCAAATCGGACCGCAGCTACGTAAATAGACATTAACAATAAGTAAATAATAGACAACATTGTTGACAATAGTACTTATCTCGTCAACAATGTACAGTTACAAATCTGTCAGTCGGACAGTACGTCACGCGCGCCTCACGTCCGCCACGTGTCCTGTGTCCTGCCTAAATACTTTCGTATTGTCCTTAGGACGAGGATCAAATCATAATGTGTATCTTTTGTTAGTTTCGGTCCGTCCCATCGCATCCATCCGCGTTGATTGAACGCGGTAACATTCTGATCGTCCGTCCGTCGATGCACAATAGAACGTACCGACCCTGAAGTATATTTAATCAACCATTTTGTCTTCACACGACAGAGGATACAAAATAGCAACCGTTACTGCGTGCGTTTCTTTTCCACTCGACGTTTCAGTCACGCGCACGCTACGAACTGTTTGTGATGATTTCTCGAAATTACAGCTTTGTGATGTCGAAGGCACGTGGCGGTTTGTCTTGCAAAGAGGGTGTTCTATTTTGCAAATTATGGGAAGTGGGTTTGATCTGGTTTTCGTTTGTCGATGTTCGTTTTTGTGTGGGAGACGGAGTGAGATTTTTTTTTTGATAAAGGAATGAACGCGTCGGTTCCTTATTTTCAATTTGTATGTCAAAGAGACGATTTTGACTTTAACCGCTGTTGAAAAATGTCTGTCGGATTTTTTTTACACGAAGAAATTATCTGTGTATTTTTTTACATATACGTTTCGCTTGAATTTTATAAATCAATTCGATGAAAAGACAGCTCGAAAAAGTTAGATTAAAAGTCATACAAAAAGCCATGTAAGTAATATATTCGTTAAAAATTTAACATTTCTTTGATATTTCTGTGTAACATATACATACATATATATGTATGTATGTATATATATATATATATATATATTTATATATATATATATATATTTATATATATATATATATTATATATATATATATAATATTTTTTATCCCTTCATATTCCAATTTATGAGATCAGTCCGTTAAAAATTGACTGTGTATAACTTTTTAAAACAATAACGTTATGAAAATGAAAAAGTAATAAAATACTGTCGTCCCTTCGAATTCGTGGGCGGTTACGTTAGACGGAAAGACACCCACGAAAGTGAAAATCCCACGAATATCTCTAGACCTCCTTAACTTTAACCTTTAATACTGTTGACCATATTTGACACACAAAAGAATGAAACAATGCACTATATGCGAGTAAAATGAGTCAGCATCAGTACAGAGCACAGAGTGACGAGTCATGTAGTGAGTGCAAAGGAGCGGGAAACTTTTACTATGTTACTTAGAATGCTTTGCAATTTAAAACTTATGAATCGTTCATTTCTGGAATCTTCAATTTAATATTTTCGGGCCACTCATAAATCATATAAATAAAAGTAAATCTATATTGATTATTTCGTCTCCTTCATCTCACTGTTTCTTTCTTTTATTTTCAACTACCGGTTTCATATATTCAAAGATCTTCAGGTGGACCCTGATTATAATAATTATATTATAGAGTTGATAAGTATTTATACCAGTTTTAGGTTATATTGTGCTTTTTTCTAACAATTTTGCAATATAACCTAAAACTGATATAAATTCTCATCAAATATAGAATATAATTACACCCAGTATCCACCTGAAGATGTTTGAATAGATGAAACCAGTAGTTGAATATAAAAGAAAAAAACAGTGAGATGAAAGTGAAGAAACAGATAATCAAAATACAGGTACAAAGGTACAAAACAAATTAAAAATAGAATAAATGAGTATATTTATGAATTAACGCTCTAACTTCAAAACCAAGTGATACAGAAAGTTGAAATTTGACTTTGTATTTAGAAAAATCTCAAAATAGGCCGTTTGTGGGTATTCATTTCAGTTTTTTTTTTTATTTAAAAGAGCGTTTTAGTTGTTATCCACTAACTCCAGTATGAAAAAATAAGTGCAATTCAGAAAATTATAAAATTGAATTTTATTTATTAGAGAGTAGAAATTTATTTATCAAAATTATTTAATACTTTTGGTAGAATGATTTTTTTTATAAAAATGGGTTATTTATAAGAACATATGTGTATATATAATATATATATATATATTACATAATATATATATATATATATATATATATAATTGTATATATATATATATAATTGTATATATATATAATATATATATATATATTACATAATATATATATATATATATATATATATATAAAATTAAATAATTGAAGTGTCCGAGTCCACATCATTCGGAAATAAAATACCATTTGCCGGAAACAAACTGATTTGTTGTGAAAGTGTTGAGAGTGTGTATCGTTTTGACGCGCGCAAACACCGGAGGGCATTAATACTACTTGAATGCGGAACATCCGGCTGAAGGATGCGCGACCGTATGTCGAATCGAACCCACGCCACGTGGCGAGAACGCGTGCGACGATTTCCGATAGTGCCCTTTTGTGGTATTGACCCGTAGGGCGTGGTAAACGTTACTTCTGAATATAATCAGTACTTGGTACTAGTTGTGCCGAGAGAGTTGAAACAAATCGGTTATGTGACAGGTATAACATCCATTATGTCCCGAGATCATTAAAAATGGTCATTCCGTGCGACTTTTTTTTAAATTAATTAATTGCGGTTTTGTATATAGATCTTAAATACAATTGAGTACAAAAATACACTTTTTAGTTACAATACAGATTTGACACTGTGGATAAATTCACTTTTACAAATGAACTATTTTTGTTTCTGTATATTAGCACTCTGAAGATGATGGCATGGGAATCGAAATACGTTTGATCAGTTGTCAAAAATGATCAATAATCATTTGTCGAACATTTTTGATCAGAAAAACATTGTTTTTTGAATGAAAAAAGAATTAATTCTTAAAAGTGAATTTACCCACAATGTCAGTAAGTGTAATGCCGTATTTTAACATGCAATAGATAGACAAATCAAATATATATTAAATAATCAAGTGTTTACATGTTGATTCTTTTATTGAAATCCTGAACAACTTATTTCTGTATCTTATAGCTTTAAAAATGATTTCGCTATTGAAATCAGCAAATGCAACAATAAAAATTATCATTCATCATTTTAAGCATAGACATTCATCTTCTACATATACTGAATAATTTAATCTTCTTAACAGTTAATCGAGTAGTGTTTTCAAAAAAAAAAAAAACATTTATAATATTAACATTTAACAAAAATATACATTTAACTGAAGCAACATTGTTTCACAACCTAGTTTAAAAATGAACTGATTAAACGTGTGATCAGCTGTTTTTCTTGCCGAATTACTGCATGAGTGTGTGTATTTGTGAAATACTGACTAAATTACCTCGATCATTATCACGGAATGATCTTTTAGCCCTGTATGGCGTATAAAGTGGTGAATCATATGTATAATGTTAGTCAAACGTAGCAGATGGGTACGTAACTTCTGCTCTACTTTACTCAACGACAGATGAAAGTAAACAGTGCTTTTATCACATGCTGGGCATTTCATACAATGTTACACTTAAATATATATATATATACATATATATATATATATATATATATATATATATATATATAGATAGATATTTGTTGTTTGTAAAGATATAAATAGACTTATCAAAATGATAATAATATTGTCATAATTGTAATAAAACATGTTGATTTTTAATATGATAACAATAGATATCGTTTTATTTGAAAAAAAAATTTAATACAGTATTAATGATATGAAAATTAAATTAATACTTGATCAAGTCGAAATTTGACTAACTACTTTTGTCCTGTTCGTTTAGTTGAAGAACATATCTTCATAAATAGTAGACATTTTTAGTAAATGAATTCATTTTTCATTCCACAAGCGTTTTATTGAAATGATGGTCTCAGGAAGTCAATTAACTCTGTTAGCAAACTAAGATGCTAAACTATCTTGTGTAATAAAAATGAAAATACAACTTAAATGAGAAATTACTAAAAAAATGAAAAAAGTAAATAGGGAATTACCGAAAAAATACCGTAGTAATGCAACTTTAAAACAACGAAAACCGAAAATTTAGTGTAAATATAAATAAACGCGTGGGTCTTTTAATAAATATGGTAAAAAGCAAGTTAAATACGGTTTTTTGAAAAAATCGATTTTGTTTCTCAACATAGTCTCCATTGAGAGCTATACACTTGGTCGAGCCAGTCTGAAAAATACTCATTGACGCCCATAATGGTATCCTCATTCGATAAGAATTCTTCCCACCGAACCAAATTTTCAAGTTTGGGAAGAAAAAGAAGTAGTACGAAGCCAAGTCCAAAGAAAAGCATCGATGAGGAATCAATGTAAAGCCTATTCGTGCAATTTTGCCATTACGATGCTCGATTTGTGGGACGGTGCGTTTTCCTGGTGAAAGAGTACTTTTTTACGCCTCTCTTAGCCGTTTTTGTTTCAGCTCTTCTTTCAAACGGTTCAATAATTTTGCATAACAGGTTCCTGTTATTGTTTTTCCCTTTGTTAAATAATTAATAAGAATTTTTCTTTGGAAATCTCAAAACAATAGTGGCCATCATCTTCCTAACCTACAAAACGATCTTCGGCGCACTTCCATCAATCGTTGTCCGTTTCTTTGACTGCTGCTTCGACTCAAGTGTGTAGTGCTGGATCCATATTTCATCCACGGTGACGAATTGACGCAAAAAGCTAGTTTTTTTTACATTTTTGCAGAACCTGCTACAATTCTCGCTTCAAACATCTGTAGAATATGAACAACTCGTCGCTTCTGGCTGAAATTTCTCCTATGCTAGTTTGAAAAGTGACACTTGATAGACGTGACGTTACCAAATGGTGCCTTGGCGCCACATCATAGAAATTGACCAAACTTATCAAACTACTTGCGTGTATATATATATATATATATACACACATATATATAAATGAAGAAATGTTAAAATAATCCCTTTTGTTGTTTAGTTCAACTATTAAAATTAAATTACAAACGATTATTCTATATAAGTATACTTGACTTTATTATTTTTTAATTTATCTTTTCTATTATTTAATTCTTATTTAATAATTAAATAAGAGTATATAAATAAATATATAATCAAATCGAGCAACATTAATTCCATATAAGATTATTATAGATAAATTATTAAAATAGATATTGTACATGAGAAAAAAAATATGAATCGGTTCAAAACCTTATGCGTAAGCACTCGATTCTTTCTATACATACTGTCAAGAGATTATTGTATCGTTTACAGAATGTATTGTCCATGATTATCTGCACGTTCATCTCTCTGACATAAGTTTAAGAGTTAATATTATCGTTTTGAATTCATCGTATCAACAATATCATTCGTATATCGAGTGACTTTTTGTCAGGCTTATAAAAAAATATATACATTCAAAAGATTGGCGTATCAACGTGACTCCCATCTCGACCATTATATTTGGTATCTCTGGTCGCTCGGTGCGAATTTCAGTGCTTCTCTATTATCGAATATCAGATAAGAACGATAGAATGCGTTTGTGATACGAATGCATCTACATGCCGTCTCGTTTTATTGTGAATTGTTACAAAGGAATAGATAATTAGTGCGTCGTCGCCCCCCGGTGAGACGCCATACAAATAAATGTATCAGCAGCTGTTGTTTGTTCCGACTGGATCATTGTGGGTGATTGATATCGTGGTAGAACAATATCGGAGCATGTTTATAAGTTTGTACTTCCTAGAGGGTTTTAATTGAAAAATAATATGAATATTATTAGATCACTGTACATGTTTTTAATATTTTTTCAGTAATGTGTTTTAACAATGTTGCATTGAAACTTTATTATTATTCATATTTAATTATTTATATAGGTACACACCATTAAAATTTAGCAAATTCTATTTAAAAAATACAACAAACAGAGATAAGAAAATTATATAATTCATGATGTACTCTTCAAGTAAAATATTATTTATATTATAAATATTTGATGGATAAAATACTAAAAATATCTTTCAATTATTTGTTACAGGAAATATTTAAAATAGTATTCTTTTAAATGTATGCATGTGTTGTATATTAAGTGTATAAATTAATTCGGCACCTTTTTTATAGAAAATGAATGCTTATGGAAAAATAAAATAATTTCAATCCTAAAATATTCCCTATTATTTTCTATAACTTTGCTCCATCTGTCGAGTAACTGACGAATTCCGTGTAAAAAAAGATGGTGGCTTTTAGTCGATCAAGTCTTAATACACTTTAGGACTTTTTCAACTGTTTTAGGATTTTTTGCAAGTTATATGCGGTAAAAAACCTTTCCCCAAAGCTGAACAAATCATTATCGCAGCTTTGAAAGCATTTCTTTCAACTGGAATGTGGAAAGTTTGCAATATATGATGATTTTCAGAGGCCATCGTGTTCAGTACTGTTTTGTGAGGTTATACCAACTTCTTATCCAGATATATAGTTATTTACATTTCAAGATTGGCACTTCGAAATCATAAAACGATAAAATAATATTTTAATTTAAAACAGAGCTATGATCGATTCTATTCCGAATTATTTTTTTCACTTAATATATTCCCATGCACGTTTTTGTGATCATACGCCAGGTCATTACTTTTCATAGCGTTGCCTGTTGGAATGATTCAAGTATTATTTACAATAAAACACAAGCACCTCAAATATTTTTGAATACTTGGTATCTCTAAAAATGATGCCATCGCCGTTAAAAACCGTATAAGCAAGAATCAGAAACGATCGATAATGATTTATTAAAGAAGTTTGAATAGTGAAAGTTTTTCGGTTTTCTGTGATGAAAAAAATTAATTTATGAAACGCAACGTTTATTTAAGTGTCCCATCGTGTTTATATAAACGTTAAATGTTTTCATTTTCTCATATTCTATCAATTGAAAGCTCAACCTCATATAGCAAGCCATATGTGTAGTGGGATTTTGTAAAAGTGCTTAATGTTTAATTTTGTTATTTTTCAAAGTAACTGTTTTTAGTTGTGTCAATGAAATATGTATCTTTATCAAATCTTTGTTTAAAAATGTAAGATGCAAGCATACGTTTGATGAAACTCATTTTCATGAATGAGTCATTCTCTATATAAAACAAAAATATTTTTTAACAAAAAATATGTATATATATATATTCACAGGAAGATGAAAGACATAGGATTAAATACCATTTTTTTACAAACCGAATGTAAAGCACCACCGCTTTAAGGGAAGCTTTTATAATACGTAAGATAATTACAGGTGGTGTTTCTACGTAGGGTGGGCCACCTGGGATTTAACATGCACCCCTGAAGGGATGCCTACGCGCACCTGTGACTCTCAATGCACGCTCCGTTCCGTGATTACAGTAAAACGAGTCATTTTCATTCAAGGTCTTGACTTCGATGCATGGATGCTACGTACCTTCCAAAATGTTATACACATTTATTTACTATTATCCGTCCTTTACGTATTTATTTTATTATATATTATATTTTATAGATGCTATAAAATATGTTTTAGTCGATTATCTGATTTGATTCTACAGCCATGCTCCTCATAATCACTACATATAAATTAATGACGTGAATGCATCAGACACGGTGGCCGCACCGTGTTATTATTTTAAGTGACTATTAATAAATTATTATTAGGCTGTGTACTGGCTTAGATTTAAGTGAATAACGTAATGTTGATGGTTATTTTCGTGTTATGATATTTTGGGGCGATTATCTCATCTATTACTTAATAGATTTTAATTTTTTATGTACATTAATGTGTCATTTCTGTATAAACATGATTCATGAAAATGATTGTGGTTGCAGTTTAATTATTGTCTCGGGTTTCTTCGACATTAATACATGTATTAGACTCTCTCTCCTCTATTATTACACGACGAATTTTTTTTTGTTTAAACTGTGATTAAAATAGATAAAACTTAGTTTATTAGCAATTGAATTATTAAAGAATCTTCATATTCATAAAATATAGGTGTAATTTGTGATTAAAGAAAGTCCCATCTTGTTTTATTAAAATATATTACAATACTAAAATCAAATCAGTTTCAAGGTCTAGAAACAAGAATCTTTTCAGTGTAGAATTAGCTTAAAATTTAACTTATTTTAAACCATCGACATGACAAAAATATATTCATTTGCAACCAACCGATGAAAATGCATAGTTATTTATCAATATTACATATTTATATAAATTATTAAAACGAAACAAATCTATAATATTTTGTCTGTAATTTTTTTAATCTAAATCTGTCATTGTCAAGTCGAATGAAGGTAGAATAAAAAATTTAAAACAGAGTTATGATTGATTCAATTTAAAGGCACAGAATTAATTTTTACATCTAACATTTTCCTGTCTAACAACTCTATATTAAAATATGAACGGCACGTTTGTAGTGTTATTAAAAACTTTACTAAATTACAATAAATATAATAACTCTAATAAATAATTAAAAAATTTATTAAATTACAATAAATATAATAATTCTAATAAATAATTAAATTATGTTTACTAAAAAGATATTGAATCTTTTCATATATATATATTTATTTTATCATTTACTTGATTAATATTCTCTTCTGTTTCCTTTATAAGAGTTCACATAAAAAGTCCATCATGAAAATAAATACACATTACCTGAAACTAAATTGAAACATTATAAAATGTATAAATAATCATGTCTCGTTCTCGTCTTATTAAATTAAGTCCGAAGAGTGTACGTGAGACTCTGAGAGCGAGTGAAACAGTGCGAGCGAACGAGACGATAGAGTAAAAAAAATTTAATACTCGGATCGTTTCATTCCGTCCCGTCTGTAACGAACTCGCGTCCCTTGTGATTACGTTCTTTATGAATATTTTACTTTTCAAATATGATAAAGTCAAACAAACCAAAATTCAATAGGACGCACAACAACTCGACTGCTCGTCGTACCTAAACCACTAACATGGCACGGTGTATGATTTATATTTTCTGTTTATCTTTCATGGCCCCCTCGAAGGGAGTGCACACACTGCGGAAATAGTGTTCGGCCAGTGTTGAGCTTTTTTGTAAACGGAAAGGAATGCACAGTGGATAATATTAGGTGTAAAAATTAATTCGGTGCCTTTAAATTGAATCAATCACAACTCTGTTTTAAATTAAAGTATTTTCTCGGCGTTTTTAGGATTTTCAAGTGCCAATCTTAACATTGTAAAATCTTAAAAACGGTATATATCTTGGTCAATCAGTTGAAATAACCTCACAAAAAGTAATGTAGGGGAGAGTGTAGTGAAAAGTACAACAAGAATATACAAGAGTAGTGAATACAATGGCATCTGACAAACCATATAAGCGATTGCATACTTTTCGTTTTTCAGTCAAAAAAAAAATGATCTGTTCAAATTTAGGAAGTGTTGTAACACATAAAACATGCAAAAAAATCTAAAACAGTAGAAGTTCTAAAATGCATTGACGAAAAAATCGACATTTTTTTTCGACAATGGATTCGTGAGCTACTCGACAGATGGAGAAGAATTATATAAAATATTCATAAGTTATTTTGAGGATTGAAACGTTTTCCATTTTTTCATAAACAGCATGTTTTTCAACTGTAATGTGAAAACTATACGATGCCTAAATGCTGCTTTTCGGACACCATTGTCTTCATTACTATTTTGTGACTTTATGGCAACTGCTTGGCTAAGACATATAGTGTTCTCAAATGTTAAGACTGACATTTCGAAATCCTAAAAATATGAAAAATATTTTAATTTAGATTTATGATTGATTTAATTTAAAACCAGAGTTTAACAGTAATACAAAAAATTGATCATTGTTGGAAAATAGATTTTAAAAGAAATATATAGAAAATTAGAGGATTCCGTTTACTGATCCTTACAATCCTCCCGGAGGGTGCTTCAGTCCCGCTCTCTCACTCTCACTTTCCACCTAACAAACCTTAAAAAAAATTTGATCACAAATGTTCAATAACTAATGATATATCCTTTTCTGATTCATCCTGTCTCCTAATCCCTATTTTTATGACAATACAGCTGTCCTCAGTGGGCTGAGTATAGAAAAATCGTAACGTTTTTAATTAAAAAATTTATGGTTTAACGAATGTGTGAAATAATTAATTATGAAAGAGATTTCCTAAAAATATTTGAAGTCTGTGTTAACTATCAAAGTACATATTGAAAGATTTCTTGATTTAATTGAGCGGAAAATGAAATACTTAGGAGCAAATAACTTTATTCAATATTATTTTCATCTTTTAACTAGGTAGTTCCGATCCCTGCTCTCTACGGTTGTCAACCTCCAGAGATAGTTTCACTCTTTTCCCCACCAACAAATAATAGAGTTTAACAAATTATACACACAGATAATACGCATAAAATGTAAATCATAAAGTTTTTATTAGAAAATTTTATAAAAATTAACACAACAAAATACAATATTAAAATGTGTAACATTTTTTTACTCTAAGACTCCAGTGAATAGAAAATTTTGAATAAATTTCTTATCAGTTTTACAGTAAAATCATGTGACTGATATCAACCAATCAGGACAGAGACCAGGTGATAGATGTCAACCAATCAGAGAACGAATAAAAGTCACAGGAACGGCATTACTGTTTCATTTTTATAATACAGAAAGAGCTTTCTTTCTTTTCTTATAAAATAAAATTAACAACACATGAACTCTTCTCTTAAATCTTATTTTATATCTAAATTGAATTAAAAATCATTCACTAAAAAAAAAACGATGCATACAGAAAAGCCGTGTAAATTTATAAAACCGCTTCATAAAAAATGTACAAGACTCTCGGATGATCTAATCACGTCTACATGTATAACATCAACTTTGACCTCACCTCTAGCTGTGCGCAAATGTTCAATGTATTTTTGATGACGCCATTGCTTTTGTGGCGAATTCATTTAGCTATACGAATACCTTTTAGTTGGTCGCGTGTTTACTGCTTATTATATTTTAACAAGGGTTGTTAGGTTATTTTAGGGATAGTTATGATGTTTTACTTTAAAGAATGTTTTAAATAATTTGATCTGAATTTAATATATGCATGTATTTTGGATAAATTGATAACGGAAAATTTCAAAATAATTATATATATATATATATATATATATATGTGAGTATGTGTGAATGAATATTCGAACACGCCAAAATAGATATCAATCATAAAGCTTATTTCTTGTATTCCTTCACAATCATTGTGTGTATACAATAGAGTCGAAAAGCGGAGAAAAGTACGAAGGGGTTGTTTTGTTCTGACATTTTCATTATTTTAATCTGTCTTTCGTTCACCAAACAGAGTGAATAGCGGCGGATGGTAAAGCAGCATTCAGCTATGACCGCGAGCCACATGGCACTCTTTCAACACACATGATACGTACACGAATAATATAAATGGCCAAATAGACTTTAACATGAAATCACCCACGCATTTGTGAATTTTTTTTTGTTGTCGTTTGATGAACGTCGAACAATGTTAGCTGACGAACGGGTGATTCGTTTTTGGGATTTGTGTCATTGAAATTGTTATATTTGTAGGAGTATTCATTTGAAATTTCAAAGAAATATTTCTAATATAAGTATTTTTTTTTGATTTTCGATCTAGTTAAATTTTAAATGTATTTTATGTATAGTTATATTTGGAATGTACAGGTCAGTAAGGTTCTCTTACAGACATATATTAAAAAATAAGTATTTTCCTCACAGTCTACATTGAAACTTACTCATACTTCATTATATCAAAAAACCATTTTATTAACATTTATCTTTAATTACTACAGCAGAAATCATTTCATTTTTATCAAAATACAACATTTTTAATCTATCTTGGTACACAAAATTTAACCAAAACAATAAAAAAATAAAATTTTAATTATGTGCTTTAGCTATTATGATAGGTGTTTAAATAATTATTTTTTTTAAAAAAAAGAATGATATTAAGAAATGATATCAACAGAAGCTAGAAAAATATCTAATAGATATTTATTTCAAATAGGTATTTTATATAATTTTCAAGTTATTAATTTTATTATAAACATGTTTTTCTGATTTTTTTTACAGAATATGATTGAACAGAAGATCCAAGTTTTCGATTGGTTAACAAAGTGTTAAGGTAAGAAGTTCAAATTTTACTTATCGTAAATAAGAGACAAAGTACCTAGAAGCACTGTAAAACAAAAAAGAATTTCTAAAAATCTTCATTTCTATTTTAAATGCTTAGTTTTTTATAGAAAAAAATACGGTTTTGAATAGTTTTAGAACGAAACAATCAATGAAATAATTTTAAATCACCTAAGAATGTTTTCTCTTGACATTCAGAGATTCAAGTTAATTTTTAATTCTACTTCATAGATTTTTCTAATTTTATGTAAATAGAATATTGTGCTATTATTATATCAATTTTTTATTGAATTCGAAAAAGTGTTGTTGATATATTTCACTTTTATTTATATGAAGCGAGATTTTCAAATACTGAAATTTAATATAAAACAAATTTAATTTAATCTATAAGCACATCAAACAGTAAAAGAAATGTTTAAATACGCGACCCTTACGTTTCTATATCATCTCTTACGATATCGCTAACATAATTTAACTATAATTCGAACGCAAAACATGTATAAACCCTCAGCTCGACATCAGTTCAAATCCTCAAATCAAATAAACCGCCGTCGGCATGTAATTCACTTAGCGTTCGCACAGTGCGCTGTGTGCTCGGCGGTCGCCTTCGGCTGTTTGCATTGTTTTTTAACGACGCGTGGCAGTAAAAAGGCGCAACAGTAGCTCATTTTGCGTGGACAATAAACAAATGCGTGAAGCGAAAGTCGAAGGTGTCGTCGTCCTTGTTAGATGAACGGGTGTGTGTGTATGTGTACGTGCGTCTCTGTCCTTGGCGTGCAGAGGTGGGAATATGATATTGTTTGTCGGTTTTTCGTTGTTGACGTCAGCTGAACTGAACGTGCGCCCACTAGGATCAAATTACAACAGTTTATTGTCGACGCGGTTGGTTGTTGAGATCAATTCCTGGTAGTATGAAAATCGTGGGAAATTATTTTTTATAAATAGAACTGTAAGCACACCTTTTTTAATATATATATATATATATATCACACAGTAACAGGGTTGAACTCGCCCTTCTATTGGACCTCGTATGTAAATATGTATTTCTTTAGAATGTGTTTTTGTTCAAGCTAGAATCTCTAAATATAAATCATATAAAAGTTATCAATGGATGTTATTATTTACAATGAAGTAGTTGTTATAATTTGTAATGAAAACAAACATTAATTGACTTGTCTCGTATTAAAACTGATACACTTAGAATATACTAGAAATTTTTGTACATTAGTTTTATATCCTATCTATATTTGTTTGTCAGTACATAGTATTAAATCTAGTCTTGATTGGAATCTATTGTATATGGTTTTGTTATATTTTATTATCATTATTAATCTTTTTATAACAATGTGTTAACATATCATGAGTGAATATTTATAGCTGTCGATATTGATATTTGAATACACTGAATAATAAGAGTTTTGCCGAAAAGATATGATAGTTTTTCTTTTTTTTAAAAAAAAATAAAAAGTCTATACAGAATTCAAATCAAACCTGTCGTCTCCAGCACGAAATTTTTGTAACCACCATTGTACTGTACTTTTTTTAACAGTACCCACACCAAAAGCATCGTTTAGTTTATGAACATTTTCTACTACTTTACCACCCGTTTTGAAGTCATACAAAAATGCTCCTATTTGCTTCTTTTCCATTCTTAATTCAGTACCCCAATTTGAAGCAAAATTAATAATAAAACCCAAGTCGATGTTAGCAAAATACAGACCGAAAAATTCAGTTTAAAATTATATAAATGTTCATTGAAAAAATTAAAGTTAGAATTCAAAAAACAACAGTAATTTTTTTCCTACCAACCTAATATATAAGTCGGGGAGTGTTTATATTTGATCACATGATGCTAAAGCACTGGAAGAGGTCCAAAAATGTATTACGAATTCATCGACTCAGTCGCCATCTTTTTCGATATGGGATTCGTCAGTTACCTGACAGATGTTGCAAAGTTTATAGGAAATAAGAGATATTTTGAGGATTGAAATGTATTCCATGTTTCCGTAAATATTCATTTTCTATAAGAAAAAGGTAGTGTATATATTTCCATACTCAATAGAATCGTTTGTGATATTCTGATATTTATTTAAGTACTTTTACTTTTTAGTTAAGATAGGAAAATAACATCTTAGTTTCACAGTTGATGTGCAGACTCATTTTAGTACAATCATAATAATAAATCAAGTTGTTTGATAATCAAAACATTCAACAAACCAAACTTAGATCGGATTTTTTTTTGTAATTAGATGAAAATAATATCACATCCGACAGTATGATATCAAAGTATAAAATTATACTTAATTTCAAAAGACAACTATTAAAATAAATAGTAAGTCATATAACTTTAATAATTATTACTTTGAAGTTAATCATCGACACCTTTTCACCTTATCAGATTTTTGTCAATATTTAATTGATATTCATACATTTTGCCTGTCAATATTTTACAAGCAACACCTTGGATACAAACAACTATGCATTTTATATTTATATACAAATTTATATATCTACTTTATACATGTAAGAATTTGTGTACGTGTAAATTCCAATGAAGAATGCTTAGCAAATAGAGATAATCAGTAGTCAAATGTATTTATGTTATCAAATCAAATAT
Source organism: Acanthacorydalis orientalis (assembly GCA_034766995.1). Classification (NCBI taxonomy): domain Eukaryota; kingdom Metazoa; phylum Arthropoda; class Insecta; order Megaloptera; family Corydalidae; genus Acanthacorydalis; species Acanthacorydalis orientalis. Next base: position 28,760,974 of record CM068322.1, on the reverse strand, counting down.
TTACAAGTGCACTTTTTTTAAATTCCAAATCAAATATATTATCTAAACATAATCCCACAGAAAAAAAATCCTGAGTAATCTACTTCTGAATTCATGTTTTACACTTGTCTTACAAATATTATCATAAGATAAGGGAATTATCTAATAAAATTGAATAACTGCTTTCATATCGAACGTCTCATACAAAACTATTTTTTTTAGTGATTTTTTATATTTCAGTTCATCCAAGTTGATTTTTAATTAATACAAAAGCATATTTTCTAGAAATGTGGTTGAATTCATTTACATAGATCAATTTTCACCTCTTTACAAACCAAATATTCTTTTCTGATTAAAGATATTCAACAGTTATTTATCATTTTGTTCATGGTTGCTATATTAGGTGTACAAATTAATTCGTTGCTTTATGGAAAAATGGAATACATTTCAATCTTCAAAATATCCTCCATTATTTTATATACTTTTGGTCCACATGTCGGACGATTGACGAATCGCTTGTCGAAAAAAAAAGATGCCGACATTACGTCGATGAAGTTCTGATCCATTTTTGAAACTCTTTGACTATTTTAACATTTTTTATACATCACAACTCCTTCCTCGAAAGACAAACAAATCATTTCCACTTCGGAAGCATTTTTTTCAACTGGAATGCGAAAAGTATGCAATGATTTTTCGGAAGTCTTGTGTTCGGTATTTTTTTGTGAGGTTTTACTAACTGCTTGTCCAAGCTATATAGTGTTTTTAAATGTTAAAGTTGACTCTTCAAAATCCTAAAACGACTACAAAATATTGTAGTTTAAAATAAAGTTATGGTTGATTCAATTTAAAAGCACAGAATTAATTTTCACGTCTAATATATTTAGATTAGGATTCAGTCATTGTTAAAGCGCTAAGGTACAGGAAAATCTTACAAAAAATCTATAACAAAGAAAAATATTAGATTTTTCTGCAATTTACGATTCTGAGGATAAAGAAGTCACATTCAAAGTCTGTATAAATGAAATTAAAATGATCAATAATCAATTATAGAATAGTTTTTCACAAGAAAAATTAATTAATAAGTTTTCAGCTTATACTACTTGATTCTTTTTTTAAAATTATTTTGGTACATATTTTTTTTATTCATCAAAACTTACACAAAATATTTCTTGCTATCTTAAGTATAGTTGAGTGGCTTCTGAGTTTACTTAGAGATTTTGTTATTAACTAATAATTCATTATTAACAATTAATTATAAATTTAAAAGCACTAACATTGTTTTCTTTAACCAATGCTATTTAAAAAACAATATTTAGGCTCCTTAAATTTAGTAGAGATATTTTTTCCTTTGTTCTGATGGTTTCAATTATTTCAAATCACTGAGTTACTGTGTTCCACTACTAGTTCAGCACGTGTGGCATTTTAAGATAAATTTGAGATATTTTGTTGGGGGTTTCTAAGGGTTTTCTGTAACTTAAAACTCTGTGGATGACAGTTTTGACATCGAAATGTGTATAATAACAATTAAAAATGATCAATAAAATTAATTATTGATCATTTTGATTGCTGTTATACGCATTTGGATTATTGAACATCTTTGAACACAGTATTTTGTGTGATTTGTGGAATGAGAAGAAAATTAATTTGTGAAAGTGAATTTAGTCACAGTTACATAATTATATTTTGACAATAATCGTTTCATTTATCTTATCGTTTATCTTTTAAGAAAATATTTTTAAAAAATGATTCAGTTATTCAAGTATGCTTGAATAAATCCATATTTATTCAAGATACAGATTAAAATCTTACCCGCCGTGTTCTTTTCTCGTTTTATTTTTATATTCTGAACAAATACATCCATATTTTCATTATTGTTCGTTTTATTAAAATATAAATGAACGAAACAGTAAACTAGTTCCATTTAAACAACTTGTAGGTTTCTTTTCCGATGAAATATATTTCTAAATAATTTTTAACCTGTCTATTAACTGTAATGAAATCAAAGCGATGACGTTCGCTCGAGTGTTCTTTATAACTATAATGTTTGCATATTCTAGTAGCTCTTACACATTCCATTTTCTGTCCTTGTGTTTGTTTAAAGGGGAATTAATCAGACGAGTGTTGACTGTTTTGTGGCTTGTACCAAACAAAACTTCGACCATCCGATTTCTGTTTACCTTTTCATATATTAATAACGTACAGATGGGTCAGAAAGTATAGCTTTTAGTAGTGGCGGCTTATCCTATGGGCAAAAAGGGTGAATTTCTGGTGCTCTCGCTAACAGGGGGGCCCAAACCGATCTTTTATCAACTCATAACTATTGTAAAACACTGTACCTGGGGCCCCCTAATTCAAATTTGTCTCGGCCCTATGAAGCTATAATGCGCCACTGACTTTCAGTAAAAAGTATCACTTTTATTAATATTTATGTAATTTTTTAAAAACTATGGTTAAATTCGTCCTCAGAGATTTATTTTCACTCTCCCATAACATTTCAAATAACTATGAAAAACTATTTACCATGTATTAGATAAAAAAAATATTCATTTGTAGGATTCTATGATTTTTATGATGATGCCTTCTTCCACAAAGAATTGATGTACAAAACAATATCATTTTTTTGAAGAAAACAATTTTTTTATAATTTTTTTTAAATAATAGAATATGTGATCATTATTCAAAAATATGTAAACATCAAAAATACTAATAATCGTTTATGGAACATTTTTGATCAGAAAAGTTTGTGACAGTGTGTGTTTGTATGACAAAGAAAATATTCATTTGTGAAAATGAATTCAGCCACACTGTCAGAATTGTATTCATATTTTTTTTATTTTCATACATTTCTGTATTTGTAAAGTATTTAGTTTCAGTACCTTCTTTTAATTTCTTATCAACTAATTTGTATTTTCAATAGTATTTATATAATATCCTATGTTGCAAATATGTTTTGTGAATAATTTTAGATTATTTTACAGAGTTTACGTATATATATATATATATATATTTGTTTCTGTGTGTGCATAAACTTATGTTTGTATATATATATATATGTAT
>CM068322.1:28742938-28755438 GCA_034766995.1 Acanthacorydalis orientalis | reverse complement strand
GTAACATGTTTTATTTGAAATATAGGTTAATGGTATGGTTGTTATATTTTCATATGATAGAATAAATGTTTTCATACTCTTACAAAATGTTACATTTTCAAACCGTAAACGAAAAATAGATATCGATGTTAAATTTTGAACGAAAATACGAAATTATATCTAGAGTTATGAGTATTTTTTGAGTCGAAAATCAAACCGAAAAATAATGATGGAAAATCCCACTGTATTCGTCAGGTTTCGCATGTTATCACTTTTCGCCGTTTCTAAAACTAAAATTTTGTTAAAAGGAACACATTATGATGACAAACACAATAAAAGCTGTACCCAATTACTTAAAGATAATTTTTGTATATGTTTTCTGAAAATATGAAAGAAAAAAATAGAAAAGTATGTTGAACGGAGAATATTTTCAATTAAATACCTTCTTAATCATGTAATTTTTTAATAATGGATTTCCACATAGTTTAATTTTTTTTACCAAGAGTTCAAAAAAGTGTGTTCAAACAGCAAAATCATTTTTTTGCAAATGCTGTTTAATATGCTTGATTATAAAACCGAAAAATATGCCCTATTTACAGAATTTTTCTTCAAGTATTCAATTAAGACTCGATTGTTTTCACAACAATAAACTAGCAAGTGTTTTATCGACTTGGTATTTCTGTAGAGGTACTGTTATGTAGAGAATCAAATTAAACCGTAGTACAGTCGTTAAAAAATGTTCAATTAATACTTACAAATCGATTCTTGAGATTATTTAATTCTATTGAACAAATCCGTATTATTTATGATCGTTAACTCCAATTAATAACAGTTTTAAATCTTATTAAAAGACATAAACTTATTTAATTACAATTAATTATTTTACGTTACAGTTTATATAAATCGTAAGTTTTAATACGAAACTAATAACAGAACGATGTGATTAATCTGTGTGTTAATTTGATTATTTTATGAATCGACATAGTTTTTATTATAAGAATAGTTTATAATTCTAATTAGACCGATTTCACCAGACATCTCGAATTTATATCTGAATTAAGAAATACAAGTAAAAATAATAGATAATTCTATATAACAAATCAACATTTCTGACAAACAACGAATCAATCTTCTATTCAACATTTTTAATTAGAAAAATCTTATACGTTATGATTCGTCTGAGAATAAAAAGAAATGAAGTTTCATTAAAAATCATTCAATCGATCATCGATGTACATAAGTAGAAAAATACTATTTTAGTAATAAAATAAATATGAAAATATAACAAGACTTAATTATTTAGAGAAGAAGAATAAATCTAATTGTAGAAAAAATAATTTTGAAAATATTTAAAAACAGTAATTTAATTAAAAACAAATATAAACATAAAATAAGCTAAATATTGATAAAAACTATAAATTATATTTAAAATAGAATCTAGATATCAATAATAAACAGTATATATTTATTAATTTTATTAATAAATATGTAGTATTTATATATTAATAACATAGATATTTATTAATCTATAATATTTATTAATTAATAACATGGATATTGGTAACACATTAAAAAAAAATAAAGTATATGATTTATAAAATAGAATTATTTGTCTTGGATGAAACAACTGGTTAAATTCGTGAGCTGCTTAATAATTAATAAAAAAAATTAACAGTATTTAAAATATAAATAACTGTCTTCTTTAAGTTTCATTAGGCATGAATAGAATTGTTTTAAGACCAATATATTAATTTATACAAAAGGATCTGAATTATAAAGATAAAAAATGAAATTAATGTGGATTTGTCATATTTTTTTAATATTCATAAATCTAATATTGAATATAAATTGATCCTGTTGAGAGAAGTGAATAATATTTTTGATCATAATTAAACATTTTTTACAATAAATCATCAAAAGTTAGTTAATTAGCTATTTATAATTTTTTTACTTAAAGATATCAATGTAGGCTATATATATATATAGAGAGAGAGAGAGAGAGAAAAAGAGAGAGTAGAGAAAGAGTTAGTCAAATATTTTCAATTCTTATAAATAACTAAATAAATAATTATCAACGATTTATTGTAAGAAACAATTAACTATGACAAACACTATTAATAACTTTTTTCATAATAGACTTAATAATTAAAAAAAAATCCGTTATAAAAGTAATCTAAATGTTCTTACTCTTGATATAGATAGATACATTCGGAGAAATGTTCACACCACAAATTCGTCCACTACTAACTATCTCCTTAACGTCATCACGGACGGAAGTCCGTTTGTGTACTAACGACTTTTATCTCGGACAATATAGGAAAAGTTGCACCTTCTGGTTTATTTTGTACTGCAGAAACAATTATCGGAAACGATTGTTACGAACAGCAGACAGTCATCGCGTCCATTTTGTCTAACTGTTGCTCGTCTCGCAAACACCATTTTGTTGATCGAATTAAGTTCCGTTATTAGATTAAGTTTCACACGTGCTGTGTGAAAAGATAAATCAATTTCATACTTATGTATTCAGAGGTTAAGGTCAAACTCTCTCTATATATACTCGTATATATATATATATATATATATATACACATATATAATATGCATATATATATATATATATATATATATATATATATATATACATTTATATATATATATATATATATATATATATATATATTAATTGTACAAGTATTGTAAAGATAATGATACTAGCAAACTAAATTTTAACAGAAACTCATCTAGTTTTACTTACAAAATACATTAATTTCCAAAATTTCAAAACAAACATACCAAGAAAAAGTTAACTAAAGGCTATTCATTTTTGTTTTAGTTTTGTTAAATAAAAATTGAAGTTATATATATATACATATATATATATATATATATATATATATATATATATATATATATACATATATATATATATATATATATATATATATATATATAAAGATATATATAAAGATATGCTAAATATAGAAAAATGTTTCCCTAATAACTTTAGTTGTTGATTCACTCCTAAACCATAAAAAAATATTTATATGTTTATTATAAGTTTCTAGTTCTCATTTATATGTTTCTGGTAGAATCTGTACCGTAATTTGATGATAAAATAAAAATTCTTTATGATATCAAACTATAAGTTGAAATGTTCTAACTACAAAAATAAAACGAGAAATTAAAGCTATATCAAATTATTTGATTACTAAAATTATCGAGTTGTTAAACTAATATTATGTGTCAAAATTAATTCTTTGCCTTTAAATTGAATCGATTATCACTCTTTTAAATTAAAATATTTTCTCATCGTTTTAGAATTTTCAAGCGCTAACCTTAACATTTAAATACACTCTATATCTTCATCAATCAATTGGTATAACTTTACAAAACTGTACCGAACACGATTATATCTGAAAATCAGCATATTAGGCATTGCATACTTTTGCATTCCAGTTGAAAAAAAAATCTGTTGTCGCACGGAACGTTTATTAAGCTTTGTTAAATGTGTTAGTTGAATTAGAACTATGCATAAAAATTCGAGAGCTTGCACAAAAGTTAGGCGTTAGTCTTTCAACAGTTCTGGACCACTTAAATTAAAAAATGTATATGAATTTTAAAGAAAACCGCAATTATTTTTTTATCAACCCAAGAAATTAGAGTATTTATACTTTTTATCTGTTCCTTTAATTCTGATCAAAAATAATTTTGTCTAAAGGATTTTTCGCTAATTCCATAAACTTAAAAAAATCTAAACTAAAATTCTCATTAATTGATTATTAATTAATTTCGAAAAGCGAAAAAAGTTTTTTCACTTTATTTTTATGTGTCTTGAACCTTTGAAAATGATAGAATTTTCATATAAATGCATCAAAGCAACAATCATGTGTGTGTTTATATATATATATATATATATATATTTATATATATAATTGTTATTGGACATTTTCGATAAGAAAATAAATTTGTAATTTTTGGGATAAATGAAAATTATTTATTATTATTATTTTTTCTTTAGATGACTGTTTCTTTCTTTTTTTCTTCACAAGGTTTCGTCTGTACAGACATCTTTAGGTGAATATTGGTTGTCAATGTAGATTTTTATGCCAGTTTTATGTTATAATGTGTTTTATTAACTTGCATAAAAAATCCAAATTGACAACTAATATCCTCTTGAAGATGTCGGTATAGACGAAATCAGTAGTGAAGAAAAAAGAAGATACAGTAACCTAAATGAAAAGAAAAAAATAATAATTCAAATCCAGGAACACAGCTACAAAACAAATTAAAATGAAATGAAAATTATGTTCTGAAAATAGTTGCTGAACACACATATGTATTTTAACAATCCTATGTAAAATTAGGAAATATTTTGTATAATTTCATTGTTTATCTGAACAGATTATTTTATTAACCCTTTGACATACGAAAACGTCTCTGATACGTTACATGTTTCTTATACCATTGTAAATAATGACGTCTCTGAGACGCATGCAAATTTCATTTGCTTTAGTGCCACTATAAAGTAAATATTAGAAAAATATAATTATATATGTATATATATATATATATATATATATAGTATTAAAGTGTGAACCATAGAAACGAATCCTGAAAAATGTTTGTTTTGAATTAGTATGAAAGTGATACTGAAAGCCAATTGAGCTATTCTAGTGAGGGCACATTTTCTTGAACATATACCTTCCACTGGTAAAAAGCAACATCTTGGAAGGAGGAGGAAAATAATATAAGAAGTGAAACGACTTGGCAGTGTAAAAAAATATCAAATCCCTCAAAATTTGTCATAAAGTTTCGAAAAGTTTCATACTCTACAGGACTATTCAGTTATTGTTTAATTTGTTATTTAATTATTCTTTATTAATTTTGATTATTAGTATTGAATTATAATATTTATCAATCTATAAATATTCTTTTCTTTGTTAAGTTTACACAAATGTTAAGCCGAAAAATAAATAGTATTTTTTGGTCATATAGAATTTCAGTTAATTTGTATGTCCAGGGGTTAACAGCTAAAACTATAAAATAATAAATTAGTTCTCATAAATATAAGATTTTAAACAACTCTAAAAAATTTTTAAATAACTCTATTGACCTCTACTTGGATAGATTCTTATATGATTGTAAAATATATACAATTTATACACACATACATAGATAAATTACTAATGTTTTGTAATTTATTTTTGAATATAAATTTAAATTCTATTTTTTTGTACATAAACTTAAATTCTGTTTTTTTTTTGTATATAAACTTGAATAAAATTTTATTAATCATTAATACTTTACAATTACGAAAAAGACAATTAAGATAATTTATTAAAAATATACATGCATTATATATATACATATATATATATATATATCAATATTTGTTTATATAACCTAGATATGAAATGCGAACAAAGATATCGACTTACCTTCTAACGCTTTATTTCTTGCCAACAACGCAAGTAAAACATCCGGATTCGGTGCTCCCGTGTCCAGTCCGGGAGGCGGGAGGAGCCCCGGAGGTGGCAGATGTGCCATTGTTGCCATTCAACACGTTTTATTTATAAAAATAATTGTTTATAACAAACAACACAGTCCAGCTATTCGCACACAGATAAACCGTTAATCATCGAACGCAATATGACCGATTGAACATTGGCATTGAGTCAATTATTTTTAATCAGTCCACATGAATCATTTGATACGAAAAGTTTTTATGTATATACTTAAGATTAAATCTGGAAAAAAATATATTTTTCAAAAAACACGTTTTACACTTTTAATAATAAATGGATGGAGAGTTTTTTTAAATTGTATTTATAATAGAATGTGAAATTGAAAAAATCTATTAAACGCTGAGAAAATGTTCCTAACCTTTTATTTAATATTAAAATTTATGATTAAAAACTAATAGAGCTATTCCAATCATTGATATTTAATAAAAACTGATTCGAATCTATTTACATTCATTTTAAATAGAAAATATATAAAAACAATTAAATAAAAAGTTTATATATAAACACATTAATTCAAATTTATAAAATCGAATAAATAGAAACTTATTAACGATTACATACGAAACAATACTCAATAATAATTGACGTTATGTCCTCTATATTATCACTAAAACTGTATTAATGTCGAAATCAAGAAAATAAATACATGCCAAGTGTGCACGGTAAAAAAATCCGTATTGGTTTTACATTTGTATCTCGACTACAAATTATCGAATTTCTTATCTTTGATTCAACCATTTCGACGATATGTGCAATGTGTAGGCTGTTATTGAGACTATATGCACATTTTATGTACAATTTATGTATATATTTATAATCATAATGGTTTTAAAACATTTAAAGATTTGTCACAGATCCACTGATAAAGGAAATAGAAAATTATTTTTTTTAAATATTACTACAACTATATATATATATATATATATATATATATATAAGCGATGTATTAAATAATTATTTTATATTCTTAGATGCAAATTTAAAAGTCTCAAAGTATTTATAAATTAAATTAAAAGAAAAAGTATTGTTTATATAGGAAGAGATGAATATATTGTTTATAAAATTCATTCAAATAAATAATTATTATACATTTTTTTTAATTTTAATTGATAATAGCTTTTAACAAAAAATTAGTAATTTTAATTAAGAAAGTGTTTAGGATTGTTAACACATGTCTTCAAGTTTGTTATAAACTTTTCTAAGTCTTAATAGATGAATATTGCTTGTAAACTTCTAACTCAAGTGGTGCAAAATTGATTGCTTAATAAATTTTATTATTATTATCAGAAAAAAGGGTATATTTTTTGAGTATTCTAAGAGAAAAATTTGAAATTATTTTCACTAACGAATTCTTTATTCACCCCACAAACTGTAAAAAAATATTTCTAATCAAAAATATTCAATAAGTCATTATTTATTATTTATCATTTTTGATTGTTACTTAGGCACATTTTGATATCAATTCCGTTATTTTCAAAGCGCTAGGGTACTAATCTCTTCTTTATGTACTTTATCGCTCTGAAGATAATGGTATTTTTTTATGATTTGTAATGTGAATAAAGAATTAATTATTAAAGTTTGTTAAGTCACAGTTTCAGGACGGTTTTGTGATTAAAATTTTTTTTATATTAATCCTTTGTTTTGTATTTCTTATAACTGTTTCTCTTTTCTCTACACCTACTTACTAAGCTGTCCCCGGGAATATCATTCTTAAATCAGAATGATTTTTTTTTATAATTGTACAACTGATATATTTTTGTTATTTCTTTACTATTGGTTTTGGTACTCGTTCCACCTTCAGGTATATACTATATAAATATTTTTGTTTAAAATCGATTTAAATCCTTTAACAAATTATAATCGATGACAAAACTTGAATTCTGTATGATTCTGAGATAAAGACTCATTCATACTGGCAGTTTAGAGAAATAATGAAAGGATGGACTTAAAACATTAATTGATAAAATAGTGTAATTAAGTCCGAATATGCATTGCGACTCCATCGGCTCAAAGCCGCCATCTTTTCTCGACGAGGGATTTGTCAGTTACCTGACATAGAAAAAAATTATGCAAAGTAATAGAAGATATTTGAAATAAATGTATAAATGTATTCTATTTTTTTCGAAAACATTCATTGTCCATGCAAAATGTATTTACACACTTTATATATATATATATATATATATATATATATATATGTATGTATATATATGTATGTATATGTATGTATGTATGTATATATATATATAAACACATATGTATGTATATACATAATAAAACGACTGAGAAATGAGGAAATAATTACAGTAGCAGTAACTGATTATTATTGTTATTTGATGGCTTTTATTTTATTTAAATGTGTGCAGCGATTATTAAAAAGTGAACTTATATATATATACATATATATATATATAAAAACTTTTATGCTCATAAATATCAGTATACGTCATTGTTCTGCTCAAAATACTCGTGCCTAATGTGAAATGCAATTTTGCATACATAATCAACGATTTAACAAAACCTTTTCACGATAAACTTTTATTATGATTAGATATTTACAATTAGTTTCAGCTATACATAACCTCATAATTTTAATAAAAAAGTATATACGCTGAAATCTTTTTTACAAATATTTATGTATATATATATATATATATATATACACACATATATATATATATATGTATATATATATATATATATATGAACATAATTGAATATTAGTCTACAATTTTATTGTATTTTTAATTTTTTATTAAACGTAATTGTATTTTCTACCATGGGAAAAGATAATTTGAAATAAAATATTACAAAATATTTGAATTGAGGAATCATATTTCAAAAAAATATTTCTTATAGTTTATTTTAATAAAACTTTAATATAGAGCTGTGAATACTGTTATATATTTATTTAAAGACAAATTTAACTTAAGTGAATTATAAATGTTCGAAGATAATGATTTTGATTTTTAATTGTCGATTTAAATATTTTATAAATTTTAAGAACAAAAATCATAAGTAATATATTTTTTCATGGCTTTTTAGCTAGTAAAGTATTTCATATATTTTATTTATTTATTTATAGAAAAGTTAGGAGAAACGTTAATATAAACAGTAATTTAATATATATATATATATATATATATATATATATATAGTTAAATAGGATATGAAATTATATTTGGACTTAATAGAAAAATCTGTAATCCAATCTAAAATTTCAAAACATCAACCATAAGTACAGTTCTTTTGATTCAAAACCTTAAGTATTGAATTAAGTACTGAAATTACAACTTGTTAATAATTTAAGACTAAGATAAATATATATATTAATTTAAATTTGTCTTATTTCGATTAAATTTAGAGAAACATTTACTAAGAAAATGTTTTTTCCTTACTCTATTTTCTGTATAAAAAGCTGTCTTTCTAACATGCATCTTTTGATTTATATACGAGAATACATTAAACTATTATATATTTTTTTAAATCGATAAATGAAATATTTGTATACTGCTTTGAACATAAATTTGATTTTCATTAAATATCATTCTTAATAAAATGATAGTTTCGGTTTTTAACTAGAAATTAAAACATTTACATTCTTAAAAATCTTAATGAAAACTGAATATTTATTCTCTTATAATGTTTATAATTGTTAAAATATCTAAGGGGATTTTATATTCTTTATTAATTGTTTAAAGTATAATAAATAAGGAATAATTTTATTTCGAAAGATTGTAAATCAAATATACATACTTGTAGTTTAAAAATATGTACACAAAATCTGATTCTCTCAATTCAAAAATAAATATTTGTTTTCCTACTAAAACAGTAAACTAGATTGTCTGTTATTTTTCTATTTTCTTAAATTAAGTTCCGATGCATCGTTTTTTCAATTAAATGTAAGAATTCTTTTCATAGAAATAAAACATTTCTTTTACTAAAGACATATATTAAAATATTTAGCTTTCAGAAGTGAATAAAATTGTTTGTCTATATTTGGAATACAAATATCTATTTTATCAAAATAAATATCTACAATATTTTTTTAGAAAATACTAAAGGGTTGAAATCTGTACTTTTTTATATAAGAAAGTTATCAATTACTTAATGGCTTGTATAACATTAGTTAGTTTTTATTTTTAAGATGTCAATCAATTAATCATTTTGGACTAAATATGTATACCTCATGCAAATTATTTCTTAATAACTTCATATACAAATTATTATATACATACACACACATGTATGTATATATATATATATATATATATATATATATATATATATATACATACATGTAAACAAGGTTTTTGATTGATATCGACAATTGTACTTATAATTTTTTAAAAATATATATCATATATTAGATAAAGTGTTTATACCTACAAATACTCTCAACATAACGAAATATTTTATTTTTCTGATATAATCTGATAAATCAAATCTGAACCCTTATCTCTAGAGTAAGAACCAACGCTATGGTAAACATTAATTACTATCTATTCAGTGGCAGTCAGTTATGAAAATAGCAGTTGTATTTTAGATAGTTTTTTTAAATCTTTGAGCAGTAGTTTTGGTTTTTACAAGTAAAATTGTCAGTAAAAGTTGAGGTGCAAATTATCTGTTATTTATATATATATATATATATATATGAAGTATGTATGTGTGTATGAGATAATACCAACCACAAAAGATGTACAACCCGTTCAACAATTGTTACTAACAAAGCGTGTTTGTTACTCGCGGTACGAATTTTTATCCCGCGAACGTGTCGGACACTTCCCGCGCCACAATAACATATTAGCCGCGTTCCGTGACAACGAACACGCGTCCACAGTGTTTGTCGCCGATTTAATTTCACTAAGTGCCAGTCGGCGACCCGCGAAATACACAAAGGTTCAGTCCGAGCGCGTCGTCTCGAACACTGGCCGGGTTCGAACCCCGTTGCTGCGCGTTACGGTGCGACGGCGACGACGCCGCGCGGCTGCCGCTCGTACTACGTCGAGCGACGCCATCGGCGGCCATAAGTCTTGATTATACGACGACGTGACGTCACACCAATCAGCGTCGCGACGCGTCGTAACGACCACGCCCACGTTTCGCTCGTGGTGCATATGCGACATCTCGTTCTGGCGTCCGCCGGTTCGTTCCGCTCGCGGAGCGATTCTTCGGTTCGTGGCGATGCCGCTCGCGACGATCCTGTGTGTTTTTGTCGTCACCTACGGTGTCTTTGTTCGTCGGTATTGTGAGCTTTGTGTCTATTAAGGCGCTTGTTCGACTATATGTTTTATCTAGATCTGGGGATGAATGAGTAAATGAACACATTTGTTAATCTTATTAAGAGCCCTGTTTCACATGTCAGTTTTAATTTTGTCATTCCGAAATTTTCATTCAATATAAGAACACTGGAAATCACACTAATTAATTTTAGAAACATGTACTTGTGTTTAATTTCTTATTAATACCAATTCACACACACTATATATTTAACACGAAAATTCTTACAATTACTAACTGAATCACAACCACTTCTAGAAAATCTATATTATTTACCTTTTTACACGATATTCTCCTCATTATTTACAACAGTAAGTGATGACACATAGTTTGAAATCTACTAGGAAATTCATCTTTAGAAATCGCTTTTAAATTATTCCTCATTGTCGCTTTGATTGTTTCCAATTACTTTAAAACCTCATACCTTCACATGCACTTCGAATTTATCCAAAAAAATGATCATCATTTTGTGCAATATCTGGAACTATATGGAAGTAATAAACTAAATTTCATGCAATTTAGAGCTTTCTTTCATGAGCACTCTGGAGCTCTAATGATTGACTCGTGGGAATCAATTCCATTGAAGTATAATAACATTTTTTTACATCTCATCGGAAATTTTCAACCTATGAAACGATCACGAAATTTTCAAAACATGAACCTGTCTGCTCGTTACTTATATTAGTGGTGGGGAGATAAAGATCATCTCATCTAAACTATACCAGTGCTTCTTAACCTGTGAGGTGTACCTCTCCTGGGGAGGACCAAAGGGGTTAATGTGAAGGCGTGACTGTCCTCTATAATATATTTGCAATTGCTTTTTTTAGAATTTAGTTTATATTGTATCTCGAATTTATGGTTTCATTGATCAGAAACAGCAACACGTATCTCATTAAATGATACTGAGGACTTTAAGTGATTTCATAATCATACTGGAAGACAAAAAGATGTTCCTGAAGAACAAAATTTTATTTACTACTGCTCTGTATCTGAGGATGTTAAAATAAAATTTCAACGTCAATTGCTTAATTCATCTATTATTAATTGCTTTTAGAAAGGAAGGCAGGTGTGAATTTTAAGTTTACTTTCGGAGGAGGTGTAAGACTAAAAAGGTTAAGAACCAAGCATGTTGTAGTATTCTCCAATACATCATGGATTCAAATCCTAGTTTGTGATATGTCATTAACTAGCACTTTTCATTAACAAGCAATTTTTCAATCCAACAATTGCTTCGCATGTTAAGTTACTTAGAATACATTTCAATCTTAATAACGCTCTAAAATAACTTTAAAAAATTAATTTATTTTTTTATTGAGATAGATATTTCAGATTAAAGTATTACATTTCAGACCTAATATATATATATATATATATATGAATGTGTGTTTTATAACAGATATCTCTCTCTGTGAGCAAATAAGTACTGTTTTCACAATAGAATTCAATTTAAAAAAAAGTCTTCCACTTAATTAAACAATTCGGAATAAACTTCAAACCTGATCTACATATTGAAAAATAAAACTTCACTCCACTCGTATAAACAATTAATTCATGAAACAAAATTTTACTATTTATTTTTTTTAAACATGAAAGTTTCATAAAAGGCATGTATTCAAGAAAATGTATAACTGTGAATCAGTAAAGAAACAATATGGAAATTAATTACAATTATAAACATCTTTACTGGTCGATACAAGTCACACAGTAGTTCATTTA